>ML778055.1:276745-310530 GCA_009831015.1 Picea engelmannii | reverse complement strand
AAAGATCTTTGTAGATTAAAGACATTGGAATACATATCCACCTTGAAATAAAATTACCCCACAAGTCATGCCCTGGAAAGACCTCTGATACCACTTGCAATATTCTAGATATAATATAGCATTCAAAACATAAATATTTAGCAAGCAATGGAAAAACAACAATGATATATCTAGAACAATATCGTAATAATACCAGAATAACACTAGAAAGAGAACCTTTATTAATTATAGCAATGTTCACTTTCCTCTTCAAGGGGGCAACCTCCATGAGAGAAGATATTTGTTACAATAATTTCCAAGACAAAAATATAAAATGCCTCCTACTCTTATTTATATTAATTCTACCTTCTAAGGAAACTTCTAGAGGAATATCTTTCTAGAAGCGGAAGATTCTATTAGGTCTTCTTACATTGAATTATTCCCCTTTATTCATTAGGCCTTATTAACTAATGTCGGCCTTTATTACATAGAAAACATATCCTACTAACTAGTGACCCATGGAAAGTGGTTAGGATCGAATCCTAATAGACATCTTCTGGTGGATTCCTATCTTCATAACTTGCAATTTTTTGCAAACTGCAATCGCACACAATTCATTAGTTTTAAAAACATGAGACTCCTAAGTCTCTTCATATGCTTCCAAAATCCTTTCCTTATGTTGTAATGAACTCTCCAATATCTCCATGAGGTCTGTACTTTGAACCTCATCTTCCTCTCCAAGCATCACTTGCTTCTCTAGTTCACAATAGTGAATTGTTGGTCCTACTTCCAAGGAAATTTTGTACTCAACTTCCTTAAGTTCTTCCTCTTGGATCCAAGCATCCAATGTATGATTCAAGATCTGTCTCAACTTCCTTACATATATATTTACAATATTCCATTTGACCTTCTCCTTCACATTCCAACCTCGTCTCGAGTTTTCCTCACTTTCCTGTAGCATCTTCATAATTATATTGAGTCTCTCATTTAACTCAGAAAAATCTCTATCAAATTCCTCTTGACTCATCTTCTTTCTACCAATTGTCTTATCATTCTCTTCCCTCTATTTGTGGCTTTCTTCTAAACCTCTAACATGAATATCAATAATCATCCTCATCTCTTCCTTTTGTGAGATTCTCCTTTCCCACTGTGGGTTGCATTAATCCTCCTCTGTAACAAGTCTCTACACCTTTCCAATCAATACCTCATCAAGATTTCCTCATGATCTTGACCTCTTAGTATCATTGGTTCTCTCCTATGGAACCTTATAAGCATCCTATGATCTTCTCTAGCTTCTATACCTACTCACACTGCTCTGAGAACTTTTATTGTTCTCCTCACTTCCAAACCTCAACTGGAAGTGTTTACAACATCCCTTGCTACTAGGTTATTTCTACCACAATATTCTTCACTAGAGAGCTTCACTTTCTTCCTCCTCCTCTGTGATATCTTATCTGGTTATAATGGTTGCTACCACATCCTTTCCCTTCCTTCTGCTAACTTCAACACAATTATATTTTCACCATAGTTAACAATAGAACATTTGACTAGTACCTGCAAAACCTATTCCGAGATCTTGTGTTCCAAACATCTCCTCTCAACTATGCTTCCTAGTTGGAATGGCCTCAATTTTACAACCTCAAAGTTCTTATGTGTGAACTTTGTATCATTTGTTTTATATCTATTACAGAACTCCAAAGAGTGTTACTACACTCTGATACCACTTTATGGCGACCTCTCGGTCTAAGACCCATAGTAACAGAGTACAGATAAACTTTGTTTGCACTTCAACACTTGAGTGATCTTCTAATATTTACTTGGCCCCAAAATTGCTCCTATAACAAAGTTACAAAATATTTGTTATGTTCTAGTTCACTATTGGCTCTTTTACTCAGTGCTCAAACTAGACCCTAATTCTCCTTTATGTTACCAAGCACTTTTACCTTGTCCCAAAGCTCCAATTCGTCAGCTTCTTCATCACAAGAACCCATTCATTTTGTCTACGAGGCCAAGGGATATGACCTTGGTTTTAACCTGAAGGTAGATTACCTTTTCCCTGAGAGGTATTACTCTTTAATCTTGCAGGCTCTCCATAAGACCATAAATTGGAACCAAGTGCTAAATGTCGTTGCCGACTTCTCTCTTTCTGGAATAATAGTTCCTATCCTTGATGATATATTAGTCTTGATGATATTTCAGTCCCACATGTTGTCCCTAACTCCCCATAGAACCTTGTTCCAAAACTGAGTGCTAGGCATCATCGTCGATCCTTTCCTTATCAAAAATTTTATGCCACAAAACCTCTCTAACGGTTTCAACCCCAACATACTAGCACCAACTCTCCATATGACCATCGTCTAGAACCAAGAACTTAATGCCATCTTCGATGCTTTTTTTTCAGTAATAAACACACCAAATTCAATTGTCGTGACCCAACGAAACTAGACCCCACTTTAAAACTTCTACTCGACTAGAACGCTTCCATGAGCCTTCATCCTGAACTGTTGATTCGGTTAATTTTTTAATATATCCTTGTCGTTGATATTATCGAGGTTAATCATCACCATCGAATTCCCTAACTGCTTGCACCGTCAATCTTCTCCCCCTTCAATCTTCACCATTAATGGGTTAAGATTTCCTCATCTTCAATGTTTTCGATGATCCAAAAGTGTAGCAAGAGTGCCTATATATCAATTCCCAATGATACAAGATTTATATCGGCATCGATGATCCCATGGCCATCGGTGATCTCAAAATAGAGTTAATGATGTGGTTTCAACCATCGATTTTTCTAATCTGATGGGTCATCCCTTTTCATTGATCTCTCATGATAAATGATCACGATCCATTCACCTTTTCCACTACACTCTTGGACTCAATGAATTAGTTGCTATGTGTCCCTTCAGAACTGTAGATCTAACTTAGTTTAAGTAGATCTCCACCATCAATCTTTGTAATAATGTCTTGGCTTCATTTTTGTTGGAACTACAAGACTGGGTAGTATCGATCTAATGAGTTCATGATGATACAAACTCCCGACGATTGGTAAATATCGACAATACAACATGATCCACCTTTGATCTTGACCATCGGTCTAGAAGTGGGTTCTCCCAACATAATCTCAACCTTCCACTTGAATATAAACAAAGAACTATGGTCCAATATAATCAATGACCATGATCAACTACTTACTTTAATCATAAGGTCGTTGTTCCTTGACATTACAAAGGGATTCGAGATCTCTCCTTTGACCAATATTCTGACCTGCACACATAGCAAAGTCTAATATTTCTCAACCACAATTTCAAAGGGTTTCAACTATGAACTCAACCTAGTCTGTTATCAAATTGAGATCATAGATCTCATTTGATGATTGGCCTAGAATCCACAACACATGATTTAGAAGAAAATATAACACATAATAGATTTAGTTCTCACTCTTACACGAAGAAGCAATAACACAAGGATTATATTAATGAATCTATGTAGACACTTTACAAAAGAAAACATTTCTATGTCTGATTCATAATCTAGGATCCTTCCTTTTGGCTCGATTTTCATTAGTCGACTTCTCCTCAACCTTGGCCTGATTTTGCACTAATTTGGTCACACTCTCTATGCATGAAGTCTTACAATTTATGCATGGAAGCTAAACTTCCATCTCAACAAAAACAAATTGCTAAGAATATGGAGTTAACTACAACAATATCACTCTTTCTCTTTACAATTGAGGAGTATCAATTAGATAAAATCCTCCATACTTACAAAAATCCACCTAATCCAACTAAATGCTTAAATAAGCCATTTACATCATAATTATGGAAAACAAACGATATCCTTCTAGAATATGATCACAAACTTAGGAAAATACAGTTAAATCCATTAAGGAAAATCATGCATCAAGTATTTCAATACTTCTAATTGAAAATGCATCAAATACTATGACCTATCATAAAATTCCCAATCCAATTTTCTTTTATTATTACAGTTTGGTTCATTTATGTCATATGACATGAAGAAGGGTCCTTCCATTTCAAATATAAACACCATATTAATATTAATATTAACACTCATCTAAATCATTTCCACATATATGACCTTAACATATCTCAACTTCATCACTTCATTAAATAATGATATCAAAACAAGACTTTTGAAAGCATTTAAAAAAATCAAATTGTTGTATATTATCATTTTTTATCCATTTGTATAGAAAGGTATTTTTGCAAACATAGTTAAATGGCAATTGAAAAATATCATTACAATGTCCTAATTCAAGCAAACAAACCAATTATATGTTAATTTCCACATACAAGATAATATAATTTTGTAATTTTTATGGAACAAGAAATATGTATATAGACACATCAGATCGCCATTCAAATCACTAATTTTAAGAGTTATAAACATCAAGAGGCACCTTAAACTTGCATACAACAAATTAAATGGAAATTTAATAACTCAATATCTCAATATAAATAATCAAAATAAATTTCTAATAATGAGACATTGTTGTGCTAGGCATCAACACCTTCACTTTTTCTTGGATCCTTGCTTGAAAAGTCATTCCTTTCCCAAGAAAATGGGACCCTCCTTTTCTATATGAGAGCTTCTTGACTTGAAGATTTACCTCAACTTTGATCTTTGATTCTTCTCATTACTCTTTGATCAGGTTGTTCGATGTTTCAATCCCTATTTGGTTCAATTTTTGTTTTGACACTTGGACAATTTTTTAAATAATCATTTTTTAAGCTATCAGAGAAGTTCCTTTTAACTCCTCCAATCCATACTGACGGAGTTCTCCTCAAATTCTCTAGTACATATTGTAGGAGATCCACTTAAGTTCCCTAATGAACAAGAGGGATTTCCTCAAAATTTTATTAATAAGCATACCTTGTCATTGGTAAAGTTAAGATTAAATTCTTTGATTCAACTAGATAAGTTCTTACGAACTCCACCAATAGAGTCGGATCACTTTTCCTCATCTCCTTTGATGCACTAGGCCTTTGATAATAAAAAAATTCTTTTAAACCTCTCTGGCACGCTTGTTCTCCTACTAGTCAAGTTATAGTTAACACCTCTAGTGCATACCGGAGGTCTTTTCACCAATGTCTCTAGTATGATCGGAGCACTTATCAACTTCACCTCTGGTAGAGCATACCTTTTAACATCTATAAGGTTCCACTCAACCCCTTCGATGACTTTGAATTGCATGCATAGAGTTATAAAAGAGTGCGTCCTCCCCTACTTTAATCATTGTTCATCATTGTTGAGGGATAAAAGAGCATCAAATGACCAATCATCGAGACATCCCACTCACAAGGGTTTTCATCTGCCATCACTGCAATTGTCCACGTCTCTTTTAAGGATTATTGTTAGGGCTTGTCTCTAATTTTTTAGGCCATTGATTCTTTCAACCATCCCCTCAACATCATGTTTTGTTGGTTTGTATATCTTCCCTAGTTATGTTCAAACCTAGACCCATAGCACCATAAACCTTGGCAATGCATCTATCCATCACCTATGTCAAACAATATCACCATTGCTTACACCTTGACTTTGTCTAACAGTTGCATCTTTCCGCAAATATCACTCATCTGTTTTAATTTAGGTCAAAACCTTGGGTTGACATGTGAAATAAGTGTTCCCTGACACATTATCCCCAAGTTGTTAGCTTGTTGTTTTGAGGTCATAACATTACCATCGATTGGACCCTCATACTAAGCAAGATTTCTTTCCTTGACCTGGTCACTATGGCACCCAAAATATCATCATGTTCAATCGAACTCATACTATAAATAGTGTGACGTCTACCAATGCATCAAAAATCCTTGTCAACAAGATGAATTACTCTTGTTCCCCATCACAACATTGGAACCATTTGACAAATGGGAAATTGAATTCATGGAACCAATAATCCCCCCAACATGCACTACATTATTAATGCCACGGAATATTTAACATGATGGTCATAAGTTGCATCAGTTAAGGATTGCACCGCAAAAACGGTCACGTGCTTCATATTTGAAAAAGTGATTACAAGATTCAGTTTCCCAAAAGTGTTAATGAGTTTTCCTTCTTTTAGCTCACTCAATAGTTTATGATTCATCACCAAAAGATCGCCCCCTATCACCCACAAGATAATAGTATGGTGGAATCATTCTATAAAATTTTAGACAGGGGTGATTTTAAGAACCCTCGCTTAATTTATATGTATAATAAATGGGTGAATCCCCATGATACATAGGAAAATTTGAAGACTATTTTATCAATAATAATATGTATATATAATTTTTTGGCGAATATTTTAGTCAATTATATAATCTTGTAAAATCTTAGCGAACCTTTCATTGAATAATAAAATATTTTAAAATATTTGTGAATCTTTCACTGAATTATAAAATCTTGTAAAATGTTGGCAAATATTTTACTAAAATATATAACATTATGAAGTCTTGGTGATTTTTTTGATAAAGTATAAAACCATATATAATAATAGGAAAATATATTCATTAAACTGTAATATTATCATTTTACATGTTTGGAAAAAAAACACAGTTCGTCCCTCCTCCAAACAATGTTGCAAGCATTAGGGTTTGTGTTCACCAAGGTTCACCTATTCACTTCTAAAACAATTATGATTTTCCAAGGGGATGTTGGGTTTAGTGGCCATTAGGATTCCAATCCCCTCGAGGCTTGTGCTTATAATTTCCACTAAAGGGTTCCCCAACTTCCATTAAAAGGATTTCTATGAGACAAAAATTGACAGAGTTCTATCAAAAGGGTTGGTATACCCTACCAATGACATCTATAGATTTGTATACCCCACACCAATGACACTAGATATTTGTATATCACACAAATTACATGTAGGGCTTCTCTTGGTGTTAAATATTTTCAATTCCTTGTTCCCCTTCTATATGATATTTAAATAAAAATAACTTAATTAAGAGAAATGATTCATGATATCTCTACCTAGTTAGCCAACCTAAGACCAAATTAGAAATACATTGTTAGAACATATGAATCTATATTTCATTTAAATAGAAGGAAAACAAGAAGAATAGACATACATACAAAACAAATCATAGCATGTCAAATTGATAAACAACAAGTAGAGACTGTCAAAATGATAAACATATGTACATGATGTAAAAAACATGCTTATGAGAAACTAACAACAAGAAAAATTGGTCTTTAAACAAATGTTAGAACCAACAACATCTAGTCACAAAAATATTAATATCATGGTCATTATTCATTGTTCATATAAAGGTATTCTTATGTGCAAAAAACTTTAGGAGATAAGTAACATGAAACAATTAAGTCATTCCATGATGATGATGATGATGATGATGATGATGATGATGATAGTCTTAGTTGGACTATCATAATTAAGCATGAACAACAAGAGATGTAGATTTAGTAAGGTTTATTATGCCATCATGTATATCTATACCTGGAATAGTGCATAGTAAAAGTCTTACCACCCAATATAAGCCCATTAAGGGAAGCACATCCAATGTCTATCACTGTTGGATCCTACTACATGCTAAATCCCAAAATTGAGTTGCAGAAAAGTAATGAAGAAAAAAATGATCCTAAATTATATAGAAAGTTATTTTTTCCATGTGATACCAACACCAATAAGCATACCTATTTCTTAGTTACATTAAACTCTACATAACATGTGCAATGTGCATTATTAGTAGAAACTATGTAATGATTTTTTTTCAAACTTATTTATAAATTTTGTTCTTCAACTTTGACTTCAGGAATGATAGTGCACTAAACATTTTGTCCTCCACTGATTACATGTAATGCTCTTTTATTCTTGGCATCAAAATTATACTTTCATTAGAGGATTGTTGATCTCATGCTAATAGGTCTCCTATAATGAACGCATAAGAACCTAGTGCATAGACCATTTTTTTTTCTTATCTAAGTAGAACTCATTTCCCTTTCTAAATAACCAATAAGTATTTCCAACGAAAATATAAAATAAACATAGTAGATCCTAAAAGGTGAAGATGCTTAAGATGTTCCACAAAATGAAAGGAAATAAAAAAATATTTCCTCAAACCATCAAATATATAAAGAAAATAATAATAATAATGGAAAACACATTGAATGTAAAGAGAATAACCAAAGCTATATATTAATCCAAAAACCATATGTTTCTAAAATAAACATGACAAAAAGATGAACAAAAGTTTTTTTTACTCAACAAAGGTATTTAACTTTAACCCAAACCCTTGTATCAATGGAAATCAGATGAAACCAATTATTCCACAACAAAGGGTTCAATTAAACATCATGAGAAGTAGAATAATTCAAGGGACTAACACAATTTTTAACCAAACCCCAAAATTTCAAACTTCACAAAATGCTCCAAAATGAAACAAACAAACAAACCATCTTCCAACGCATTATCACTCCCATTGTTGCACCCACTACAATAGGTGCATAATTAAGTGTATTTTGTGTTATTGGGTATTGTGATGGCAAAAAGAACATTGGACATGTGTAACATATGCACAACATTGCTATCAGACATATAGGGCAACTAGCACACCCCAGGTAGAAAGACCAAACAAGGCTTAAAGTTATTCATTGGCATAATCATTCTGGAAAATATGGGAACAACATAGCCACCAACCATTCCTATGGTACAAATGGAAGTGATAATTGTGAATAACACATATACTTTCAATATGAGAAGGCATAACAACATGCATAAAACTGCAAACAACCATACAAAATTTGCAGGAACCTTGCACTTTGGATGCACTTTATACCAAATCATTGAAAAGGGAATCCCTCCATATCAAGACAAATCCTAAATATGCAATCATTACTAGTCAAATATTCTAGACATTTTTATTTTAAATTCTTCAAAATTTTCAGTTTCCCAAGGATACACACCACAAGAAAGAGGATGAAAGCATCATTTTTGTTAGAACCATAAATTGTATTAAAAATAATACTAGCCAAAGAATGGCATGCACATGCAATCCAAAATTATGGATAAAAATGATTTCCAAACCTAAGAGTATTAAGTTAGGCATATGTATGTTCAAAAAAAATCATTTTCCCAACAAAAATAAAGTGAATACTGAAGAGAAGTTATGTATTGCTCGTGAAACACTTCTTGTAATTGAAAGGCCCCTAAAGAAGAAAGAACCCCATATAACAAAGAGAAGAACTATTGCACCTCTAGAATTATGATATCTCCCATGAAATGCATCATATATAATCTGTGATAGTAAAAATGTGCTAGTTGTTTCATTTTTTGGATCATATAGGTATTTGAGGTCCTGTCACAAGTATGTAGATTAAACACTGAAGAATAAGATTGGAACCTTTTCCAAGTTGTCAATTCTTGTAAAAATATCATAAAAGAATGTACAATATATTGAGATGGGAAGGTTGGAATTTAATAATGATTTAGAATATGAAATTGTCTAATGTTCTATAACTGCACTTACCTGAATGCTAAAAGTAAGAGCTAAGATGTAGGCCCGTCCAAAAACTAATATAATTCATAGACTTGAGAGTATGGAAATTGGACCATTGATTTATGCACCTCTTGTTTCTTCTATTAGATGTGCTACATAATCATAACCATAGAGAGAATATTGACTAACAAGGAAAGAAATAATTATAGCATAAGCCTTGTTGTGTATTCCAGTCAAATCAGGAGATGTCTCAAAGTGTGAGAACACATATGATCTAGATTGAGTAATGGGTGAAAATAATGAAAGAATCACAACAATAACTACTCCTCCCATGACCTACATTTCAATAAATACAAAAAGGAATGTGAAATGCATATTTGAGGAATCAATTCTTTCATATGACTAGAATATTAGACACAAGACGTCGGATGAAACATGGTTTATCCAAAGAATGGACTAGTTTCTTTGGGAAAATTATTTGTATGTTTTATCCATAGAAAATTAAGGCATATTAGTCAATCCAAACATCAATAACAAATTGTTAGACTATTGATATATTTACGCTCACAAGAGTCACTATCATCATCAAGTTGGGGGAAAGAAACAAACCTACTACATAATGGAGAAGAAAATTCCATATTTACTTCAACCAAGCTTTCCAAACAAATAAAATATTGACAAACCTTGTCTAACATCAAATTCCCAAAGAAACTTCACATGACATTCTTCATCATTGTGTTCAATTTATTAATAAGATAAAAATGAAGGTAATCCAATACCCGACACCAAATTGAGATGGTATCAATGAAAGCAATCACATTCAAAGAAAATGTGTTTAAAATTTCCCATATAATTATAAGCCCCATGTACATGGCTAGAAATACTCCACATGAAGGAAGATAACCTCCACCTTTATTTGCCCCATTGCTCAATAAGATAATACTCTGCATGGTTTTTGATCTAGCATAAGCCTAACAAACAAGTGAAAATCCATTCAGTTCCACTACATTTGATCTATGTTTTTATAGTTCATGCAAATTCCTACTCCCCATAATTTACATCTAGTCTTTCATGTTCCTTAACAAGTTATCT
Organism: Picea engelmannii; assembly: GCA_009831015.1. Lineage (NCBI taxonomy): Eukaryota > Viridiplantae > Streptophyta > Pinopsida > Pinales > Pinaceae > Picea > Picea engelmannii. Next base: position 300,001 of record ML778055.1, on the reverse strand, counting down.
AATTCAATACATTTCTTTGATTAGTAATGACATTTTTATAAATTAAAAAAAACATAATCCCTTGTAAAAATAAAACAACAGTTTGAGATGAAATCATGGTGACTTTGGTGCTATTGAGTATGTCTGTGTAAAGTCTATGATAGGCGTTTCATAGTTTAAGATGGTTTGAATGGAATCTGGTCTAGATTTGGGGGCTTCTAAGTCCCAATTAATGGTTTCCAAGATGATTTTGATGCTTTCTAAAATGAAGTAGGACTCTTAGGACTTCTGAAATTGTTACACAAATGACGTCCTAATGTTTTGGAGGGAAAATGAATTTGAGAGACAGGTTTGTTGGAATTTTTTTTATACTTAAGAACAAGTCTGTAATGCACCAGCTATTCATTTTTTAGAAATTCCAATGGGATTTAGATAATTTATAATATTGGGATTCATTTTATGGTCCTCGTTAATCAATTTTCATAAAATGTTATTCCAATTTTCACCTCTTAATATTGGTAATTGTTAGAAAAATAGGATCTCGGAGCAATAAAATAAAACAATTGTAGAAATAAAACATAGAAGATACAAAATACAATAGAGACACAAATATATGTGGTTCACCCAGTGTGGGCTATGTCCACCAGAGATATTTCCAGGTCCTTCTTTTTATTATCCATCAAAATCAGGGGATACAACCTACAACACACATGTCATAACTTTGTCTTCTTTCTCTCTCAGTTTCCTCTCTCATAATACAATATTTGCAATAATACATAGTCGCAATACAATTCCCTCATAAAAGAGGGTTTCATTCTAGAAAAAAATCTCTAAAAATAAATTATACCGTCAAATCTGCGACCTTATAATGAATGGTCCAAATTGACTACGAAATTACAATATTTTACAAGGCAATTTTTCCCAAATTTTCGCTTCGGGGGTGCTTCCCTCGAATCCTCTACCAGGGGGGGATAAAAAAAAATACACCACCACCCCTAGACCCCCCTGGCGATAGTTGTGGGGGTGAAATCCCCCCACACCCCCTCGTTAGGGAATGGGGTCCACGAACAACTGAAAAAAACCTTTGAATCAGGAAGATAATCAGGCTCCACAACCAACAGGTAACAGTGTATCTGGTTCTGCAAGATTATATTTTAAAGGTCAATGGTATATTATCTTTTTCCCGTGTCATGAGATGAAAAATTACTACATGGAATTATTATTTTCCACTTGAAATCAACCAACACCGTAAGTCTACATGTATAGAAAAAATTATGATAAAAAATAGTTGCAATTGAAGATGTAACTTTGGGAATATACTTGTAGCTTTTAATGTGTCTGGAATGCTAGAAGATAAAACCAAATCTATTGGATTTATATTAACAAATGTGGGATTGATAAAATATAGGGGAATACATATAAACTGCTTGACAAATTGATGAATATATAAGGTCCTTGGTGAGGATCTTCATATATTTCTTACTTTGAAGAGCTCATTCTCCTTTTTGAATCAATAGCTTTAGTATTATACACTTCTCTTTGAAATGTCTTTGTGTATTTCTTCCCTACTGCCAAAATTCCAATTGAAAATCATCTCCATATCATTTATTATGAAACATCCATATTCAATATTTATCAAATACAATGGAGACCATGCTTTTGCAATTAATCTATAGGGCCGAAATTTAGCTTCAATTATTTTTCACCTTTCTTGCCCAATTGTGCTTTAAACCTAAAAAAAAATCTCTCAAAAAGGAATTCCCAGGGATCAATATTTTCCCCTCTATTGAGAGAGGTTATAACCATATGTGCTCTTATAGGATGTTGGATAGGAGTTTTGGATAATTTTGGTTAAGTTTTGGGATCTACGCCAAATAAGTTAAAGGAAAAAATGCAATTAGAATATGGACTAGAGCATATGATTGGAGGAAACTCGATGGAGCGGCGTGCATAAGGAAGAAACTAGTTAGGATTTTGGGACATTTTGTCCACATTGTAACGAGCTTATTCTTATTTTGATGTATAAATATGTAAAGGGTTTTTCGGTAGAAGTAGTTTGGAGTTGTGTAGTGGTTGAGTTGATGGTGTGAAGTTCTCTTGAGCTCATCAGTTTAGGAAGAAGATTTGAGGTATGACTAAGGAGTGAAGCTCACACTACAGAAGAATGGCTAGGAAAGTTTGGATAATGTTACCATTGCATCTTTTGTAGCACAATGTGAAGCTATAATAAGATTACAAATGACTAATATAAGAAGCCATTCATTGTGGATGTAGCACAAGTTGGGTGAACCACGTTAAATTTTTGTGTTGTGATGTGTTGTTTCTGCATGTTATTATGTTCACTGTTATTGTGCAATGATGATAAGTGCTTAAGTAATCTAAAAGTGTCATTCGTATATGTTTTTAGAATGTCGCAATTGAAGTAATTGGTAAATGAATCAATATCACGTAAAATAATGCCACACACAAGATATGTTGCATGATAAGTAATTGTTAACTAATGGAAATTGTGCACCTAAGTTGATGGTTAGTAATAACATGTTAAATGCCTCACTTCCCCTCATAAATGTAGAAACTTGGTTCTTTCAGCCCCTCTAGATGCCTCGGGTGATACTTCACTTGCTTGCAGGTGATGTCGAAAGAGTCGGTGTTTAAGGGTTTTGTTGGTGTATTGATGATTAACCTCGGGTTTTCTCTATGTGCGTTAACAAACGGTTTCATTGTTGGGACTGGGATATGTAATTGAGGGGAATTTTTTGGAGGATGAATAAGGAAGATATCGCATAATGGTTCATAAGGAAGGAACGATACTTTTCTAGAGAACGGAATATGAACCCACAACTCAGCAATGAATAATGGTTGTGAAGGTACGTGTTTATGGATCTTCATGAAATCTTCTTTGGTGAATTTCTAATCATTTTGACTGAATGTTTAGAAATTCTTGTGGAGAATGTTGGAATATATTGAGATAAATGTCCAAGAAACAGGACCCCTGAATTGATTAGACAACTGGATATAGTAAGTAGTAAATTTTCTAACGCAGTTGATTTTTGGTTGAATAGTGTATTGGGGGGTTACATTACATAGTTTGTGATAGATTGTACCCAGTATTATAGTGTCGTAGAGAGGGAATTATTCAAGGGTATGCATGGAATATATATGAATGCATTGTCTACCTGGATAAATATGTTGTTGTGCAACAAGAATGTCATGAACATAGAATATGATTGCTAGGTTCCTTCATGCACATAAGGGGACTGGGGGATGACCATAGGATGGTATGAGAATGGAAGGAGATGAAGACGATGAATGAGAAATGGATGGAATAAGGATGTCGAGAGAGGAAGACACTGACTTAAATGAAGATATTGGAGTATTGTGATGTGGGAAAAGGTTTAGGTATAGTAAGAAGGAGATTGTGGCTAAGAGAGAAGAGTAGCATAGAGTAATTGACAAAAAGGACAGCAACATGGTGCTTCACATCACACCTTATATAGAAAGGAAATAGAAATAAAAGGATCCTCAGTAAAGTTTGACAAAGAAGGAATTCCATCTCATATCAGAATCTACGTCGAACCCACAACCCCTTGTGTATCACCAAGATTTAAAGAAGAATACAGAACTTTGTCAAGAGCAATTGTAATTAGTGTGGGAAGTCAAAATAGTAGTCAAAATAGTGGAAGTACGCAACGATCCAGAGTCATTCAGCATCACCAAAGCTAATTACTATGTAGAATAAAATGGAATGAATATATAATACACTAAGAATGTCATAATTTCAGGAACTAGGGTCGGAGGACCCAGAGTAGCATATGTTTGTATGTGATATGATATGGACTACGAAGAATTTCCAGGATGAGGCAACGAAGATTACACAGTTAGCCATGACATTCAAAGGTAGCGCATTGTTATGGTACATGAAGTATCAGACTACTACACCAGAAGGACAATAAAGGACTTTGGAAGAGATTGGAAAAGATTTGTTAAAGGAACTTCAGAAGTCGGAATCTGAATCACGATATATCACAAAGCTTAAAAAAATTAAGCAAGCAAAGAATGAGACAATTTGGGATTATGATCAGAGGTTTAAATATGTTATGGGTAGATTAACGTTCCATTTCCTGATGAACAACATAGAGAATGATTTATTATAGTTATGTTGCCACACATTCGTTTTCCTTTGACATAGCAGAAGGTCATGTCACAGCTAGAAGCATTGGAATTTGCAATGAAGTTAGAAGCATCTCCTGTAGGAGATGGCACAGGAATGGCACAGGCTCAATCACAGTTGGTTTCACTAATTTTTATGTTTTCATATATAATGAAGGAAAGGGAAAATTGTGAATAATTTTGGTGTATTACATGTAAGACAGAAAATTGTGAATAATTTTGGATGAATTCCCAACATTAGCGTAGTATATGGCTACATTAGAATTGAACCATTTGGAAGGAGAAGTGGAGTATTGTGAAATCTAAAAGAAATGGGGACATCATCTAACTACTTGTCCCTTACTGCATAAGTACCAAAGTATTCCTACGAATTTGTTCTGTAATTTTTGCAAATCTGTAGGACATGAGGAGAAGGATTTTTGTGCATTTTACCTGATGAGATAACAGACTACAGATGCTTACAGAGTCCAAGAAGAAAATGCAACAGTAGAAGGAGGGGTTCCATAGTACAATATCTTGAGAGGCTTCAACCAAGGTGGAAGAGGAGGATTTGAAAGATGTGGATTTGGTAGAGGAGGAAGAGGGCCAATCATTTGTTATAATTACAATCAACTGAGACATCTGGAAAGAGACTGCTTGAATCCCTACATGATGTGCACATACTGCAGAGCATTATATCATGTGACAGAGGATTGTCCTCAACTGATAATGAAATGGTAGGAAATATGGTACCATAATTAGAATATACTGATGATAGTGGTCGAGGAGTTCAACAATTAGCCCAAAGTAGCATTCGTTACGCACGATAGAACAAGAACTGGAGTGGATGCGATAGAAAAGGGAAAAGGGATCAAGCCATGGATAAGGAAAGAAACTAAACCTATTCCAAAATTTAATCCACGGAAAGAGAAAGAGACATATCAGCAAGCTAGGAAGGAGATACTAGGATCAGACTGGATAACATCAATGTCAAATTCACCACTAGTATATGATATGTCATCAATCTATGATCGTACCATCCCAGAAAGGTTAGTCGAGAAGGTAAAAACTCTAAAATACTTCCTAAAGAGTTTTTTAGAGTTGATGAAGGATGAAACAACATTGAACGTGTTACATGTGATGATTGATTAGTATTCCCAATACAGAGAAGTAGCTATGACATAGAGATCAGTGAACCAAGTATTGCGCAAGAAGAGGACAAACAAAGAATTCAGATTGAGTGCACAGGTAGGATAATATAACATGGATAATGTCATTTTTTACTTAGGATCAAATGTAAATGTTCTTCCAAGACAAATATGGGAAATGATGGGGAAACCAAAGTTAATTTGGTCAATTGTTTAGTTGAGGTTGGAAAACCATCATAAGATAATATCGATCAGGAAACTGGTAAGAGTACTTGTTAACATAGATGGAGTGCATAGTGTAGATGAGTTTGCGCTCATTGAGATCATGGATAAGATTCAGTCATATCTAGCATTGCTCATACTATATTGGGAATTTGAAAATACATGATTATTAACTTGAAGAATAGAGAAATTGTTTTTGAAGAGGCAGGATTAAAGGTCATTGCACCATTATACCCCACAGAAGCAAGAAGGTACATGGAACCCGTGAGAAAATAAATTGATAATATGTATAATATGACCACGTGCATGGATGATTACATCATCCCTACTGTAGATGGTTCACTTAGTTGGAGAAGAATTATCTCTTATGCATCATATTCGGAGGAAGGAATTGAACATTGGTAGCACCGGTTGCATGAAGTATCAGCCAAAATATATGCTCGCATTACTTTCTCTTTGCATTAGATCAGAACAGAGGTACATGATGCAGCAAGGTTTGATGGATTAAACGATGTAAGTTCCTTCGTAAAAAAATTTGAGTTGTAGATACCCAAACAAAAAATATTGTTGGTATTAGATGTTGCACTGAGAGAAACCCCAGCAAGATGGTGGGATACACACAAGGAAGGCATAGGGGATTGGCAGCATTATAAAAGGCTTATGCAAATTAGATTTGGAATAGAATAAGTTTCACATAAGTGTACATGGATGAGTAGTTCGGTGTATTATGTTACGCAGTGTATGACAACTTGGAGACATGTACCAAAGCAAGAATGGACGCATAGGTTCATACATACAATTGAGACAGTTCCCTAGAACTGGTATCTATAACTACAAGTGCATAGAGGGACAACAGATTGGGAAGAGCTCACCCGTAATTTCAGGGTAACATTTATTTTTAAAGATGATTCACCCTTAGTAGATGCAACTCTGCAAGTCATTATAAGCAATATTTCTATGAAAAAGATTAAATATAAATAGTACATGAGTGTTGTACGCACAGAAGATCTGTGATAGTCCATGAAATACTAGAATGTTATAATGTTATTGAAGAAGATCAAGACGAAGAAGACCCAAGAAATATGAAAGTACCAGAGACTAAAGGGGAGTGCACAGTAGGAGGTCAAAAACTCGAATCTAATGCACATGCGAAGCCATTAAGTGTATGCAAACTGAATATTGGCACAAAAGAGAAACCTAAGTTCATGAATATTGGTGACTATTGGAATGATGAGACTGTTGAAAATATTGTAGACCTGTTGCGCGAGTACCAAGATCTCTTTCCAACAACATTTTTAGAGATGAAGGGGATATCTAGAGAATTAGGCGAGATGAATATCACATTAAAACTATATGCTAAACCAATAAGATAGAGACCTTACAAATTGAATCTGAAGCACAAGGAAAAAATTAAAGAAGATCTTGAAAAAATGATATAATCTAGTATCATTTAGCCCGTTGCAAAGTCCCAATGGATAATACCAATGGTAGTTCAAGATAAGAAAACAAGGGGTATTAGAATTTGTGTAGACCTAATGAAACTGAACGATTCTTATTTAGATGACCCTTTTTTTACCCCCTTTATAGACGAAGTGTTAGAAAACCTAGGAGGGCAGGAGGCATATTTGTTCACTGATGGATTCTCAGGATACCATGAGATTAATATCATGCCAAAAGATAGACATAAGATGAAATTTACGATAGAGTGGGGAAGCTACTAGTACACAGTAATGTCATTTGGGTTAAAGAATGCACCTACAAATAACCTAGAGGTAAAATGTGTTCAAATCTCTACATAAACCATGGGAATCTGGACGCAACTTACTAAATATATGGAGCAATAAGATATCATCCAGAATATCTAGGATGTGCAGGAAAAGGAACAGAAGTTCAAATCCATGATAGGCACATTACCACTAGTAGAGATGGTAACATAAATGGATGAAAATAGGAAGTTGTATTCATAAATGAATCGTCTAAGGGAAAATCAGTAGGCTCATATGCAACAAATCAAAGTACTACAAGATGAATCCTATAGAGTGACAATGGCCTTAGCAGTCACTTGAGGTATAATCAAATAGGTAGTTGAAGAAGGTGTCGAGAAGATGCAGGCTCGGGTTACTACCAAGATAGTTGACACAATTTTGCAGAAGGAGATAGAGGTCAAGGAGAAGGCCATGACAACAAAGGAGACCTTCAAAAAGTTCATGGCACACTAAAAGAAGGCCTGAGTGGCTTGGGACAAGCCAAAAGTGAGTTTTGGGGGCCTGTTGGATAGACGTTTTGGATAAGTTTGGTTAAGTTTTGGGATCTTCACCATAATAAGTCAAGGGACAAAAGGAGATTAGAATATGGACTAGAGTGAACGATAAGAAGAAACATGATGGAGAGGTGCACATAAGGCATAAAGTAGTTAGGATTTTGGGACATTTTTTCCACATTATAATGGGATTAGCCCTATTTTGATGTATAAATATGTAAAGGTTTTTTGGGTAGAATTATTTTGGATTTATCTAGTTGTTGAGTTTATGGTGTGAAGTTATCTTGAGCTTACCAGTTCAGGAATAATTTCTTAGGTATGAATTAGGAGTGAATCTCGCATTGCAACAGAACAGCTAGGCAGGTTTGGGTAATGTTAATGTTGCATATTTTGTAGCACAGTATGTAGTTGTAAGAATATTTCAAATCACTATTATAAGAATTCAGTCGTTGTAGACGTAGCCCAAGTTGGGTGAACCACATTAAAATTTGGTGGCGTGATGTGTTGTTTTTGCATGTTATGATGTTTAATATTATTGTGCAATGATGATAAGTGCTTAAGTAATATGAATGTGTCATTCATATATGTTTTTATAATGTCACAACTGAAGTAACTGGTAAATGACTTAATATCAAGTAAAATAATGTTGCACATAGGATATGTCGCATGATAAGTAATTGTTAACTAATGGAAATTGTGCACCTAAGTCAATGGCTAGTAAGAACATGTTGAATGCCTCGCTTCCCCTCATCACTGCAGAAACTTGGTTCCTGCAGCCCCTCTAGATGCCTCGAGTGAGACTTCACTTACTTGCAGGTGATGTCGAAAGGGTCGGTGTCTAAGGGTTTTGTTGGTGTATTGATGATTGACCTGAGGTCTTCCCTCCATGCGCAAACATACAATATCAAAATTCATGGTGTTGGACAGAGTAAGCTTATACAAAATGAACTTCACACAAAAACTGACTAATCTTATTGATTCCAAGATGAATATATAACACATATGTGTTATTCAAATAACACAATTGTTGAGGTATTTCCTTTAACTATCCAACAAACATTCATGTAATATCAAGCTATAATGTTAAGAGATAACATTTACATGCATGGTAAGATGTATTAATCTTATGTTGTCTAGATAAAGGTAGAATTTAATTTATCTAGTTTTAGAAAGGTTTTAGTTTAGTTGTGGTTTCATTCTAATCCATACATGTAAAGCATCTCTCCAACAATTATTGACTCAGAGGAATTTATCACATTCTAAACTTTGGAATATAAGTTGGATGTGAGTTGTGTTTTCAACAGATCACTTGAGAAACAAGGAAACTACAGTAATATAAGTTGGAGTGGAGTGCATATGGAGCTACATGTATGGGGGAAACACTTGTTTACCTTGATCCTTGGTGAGGAGAACCTTACCAGGGAGAACCTTGCTATATTACATAATAAATTGATAAATGTGGATGATATAGTACAAATTGAGTGGGCCTAATGGTAATTAAGAACATTGTCTTCCTCCCAAGAGGTCACAAGTTTGAATCTAGAGGGGGGTAGGGTATGTAAACCTATGTAGAAATTCGTGGTAATATCATTGTGCAGAGGGGTCCCTTGTCCCACAAACAAGTGGGTCTCATACACAAATTTGGTTTTTGTCTTGGGTGTGACCTTAAAATTAGATTATCATTATTATTAGTTCAATCCACCCTCAATCTTGATGTAGTCTACCTATAGTAATTTTTATGTGATGATGTTCTTACTACCCCAAAAGAACAATCATCCCTAGACATAGATGGAAACAATAATAATGATTCAGCCCTCTTGGAGATTGATATAGTTAATCAAATGGAATTTGAACAACCTCCTGATGTTAGAAAATCATGTTTTTATCTCCTTGATTCTATGAATGTTGAAACCATTAACTTGCAAATTGAAGATAGAAATAAAAGATCCTATATATTGTGTTTTGATGGCCCTCCTATTTATTATACTAATTGTGATGAAGAGGAGCATAGAGTGGTGGCTATGAAAAAATTATTTCATGATCTGAAGGTCCAATATATTGCTTAGATGGATTCACAACATGTAGACAATGTCATCAAGAACCCTCAAATATCTGCACCAGTTTCAACATTACTATTGAATATCTCAAATCCTAATGAATACATAGAGTATTCCCTTGACCCTATTCTATAGACAATGTTTTTGAATATGTTGATCCTCCATCTCTAGAATTACGGTTTCCTATATAAAGAAGTGCAAACACCAAAAAGAAAGAATCGTAGATTGTTGGAGACATGTATTCTTTGTTAACAGAGCCAAAGGACATGCTTCCATATAGAAGTTTGATGCTTCCTAAACTGAAGTAGGTTCTTGCAGATCCTATACCAGAAGTATGTGTCATTTCATCTAGAGCTCTTGGTTCACTCATAAATGGCACGAGTGAAGAGAAATGTTTGGATATGTTGTCATGGTTAATGGAGAATACAAAGTTAAATGATAGCAATGGGGTGTGATCAAGAGATACACAGGGTTTGAGTGAGGTGCTAGTTGAACTAAGTAGGGAACACTCTGAATTTTTTCTTCCATATTTCCTCACCTAAAGTTAAGTACACATGGACAACATAATTTATTACAAAAAATTGTAAATATATTGAAGAAATCCCAATTATTTTATCACCTCAAATTCACACCTAACCAAGCCATTGAGTCATTAATTTTATTTCTCAAATCACCTTCTCAAACAATATAATCATTGGGAACTAAATTAATTTCACATATCTTTTTGCTAAAGAGTACTTTTAACAAGATATTTTGACACAACAAGTTAGTGTTACACTTTTTCATCTTCAAAGTGTTGGTATTTAGAGTTTACACTCAAAAGAAATCAACATAGTCGAAAGTGCATCTGTAATTTAGCCAAATGAAATCATAGATGTTGGTGGCATTATGGACCTCTCAAGGGGGCTCTCTCAAACTTGATTTTACAATTTGAGTCGACACCACCAGACACATTGTGGGAATTAGTTACCTCAATACTTTCAAATATCCTATGCTTACGTACTTAATGTCATTCCAAGGTGCCTCTTTTTGTTTTAGTGTTTGTTTAGTCAATCTCCAAGTTAATTGTTGCAATATCCCTCAGTGCATCCTTTGCAATCAAAACAAAAAGATGAATCAAGCACTAAATTGATGGTATAGATTGGGGTTATAAAAGCATTGTTGAAGCTTTCAAGGTGCCAATAATGACAACAAGTAGCATATTGGTTACTGGAAGCTTTATTCAATAATATCAAACTGTGAGATGTGAAATTAGCAAAGCCTTCAATTTTTCCTCTATCATATTATCTTCTTGAACCACCAACCAAATCCTAGTTTTCCATATTATCATTTTCTCTTGCTCTTGGTAATATTTTCTAGATAGCTAATTGAGCCCTTGACACCTACAATAAAGACAAGGATTTCATCCTTGATGTAACCAATATTAGAATCAAGGCCTGTGTAAGTGGATTTCTAGTGGTTGGAACTTTGAATAAACAATGGGAAATAAAGGGAAATATGTGTGAAGTAATTTTTTACGTTACACCCAACAATTATCGAACAAAGTGTCACAAGGAGATGCACAAAAATGAATGCCAATCAAATTTGTTAAAAATTTACAAATAAAGGGAGATGTACCTATCATTAAAGGGATGGATAGAGCATGTGAGAAGAAATAAGGAAAGTAAAAGGTCATTATGAAAATATCAAAGGTGATACCTCTATTAATCAGTTCAATTTTATTTTTGTAAATATTGCATGATTCAAATGACATAGGTTCTCAAAAGTGAGTTTCATGTTTAATGAAAAATCATTTTTTAGGAAAATGAGGAAAATTAAAGATAACTTTGTCTACAACAAAAGAAAATTCCAACCCAAAATATAAACGATGTGTAACCAAATAAACACCATTCTTAAACATACCATCTTAAAACTCCATTGACGGACGACTATCACCTTGAATGCATGGTATAAATTGTCATAGGTGTTTACGGATTTAAACAAATCCAAGATGGTTGTGTCTTTGGGGAAAGGTCAAGGAAACCAATTGAGTGTTGGGGATGTGGGGAAGAACATATGTATAGATATTTCCCACATCATGGATATAGAATGAGAATTGTGCACAACATTTAGGAAGCTACTATAGTGGATGATGTGGCAATGAATCTACCCTGACTCTATGTAGCCTTGGATAATAGACATGCATATCATCAATCAAATGTGGTTGAGGTTGAAGCTAAAATTTCTAAGCATCCTATTGCATATTTATTTGATTTTGGAACAAGTCATATTTATATTTCTCCTAATTTGGTCGAGTGATTTCATCTAAAGAGAAGTAAACATAATAAATTCGATATGAATGGAGTTATTATTCCTCTAGACTTGAACATATTGCCACTTGGTTCATATGATGTTCTTATTGGAATGGATTGGTTGCATCAACATCATGTCGTTCTAGATTTTCATAATAATACTTTTACTTGTCTTGATGATGAAGGAAAGTAGAGGGAAATGGAAGGAATTCTAAGGACCATTTCTATAAGGGAGATTTCATCCTTGCAATTCAAGAGATGATTTAGAAAAGGGTACTAGTTATATGTAGCTCATATGGAAGAGCCAACAAAGTGAAAAATCCCAAGCCTTGAGGAATTTTCATTGTTGAAATAATTTGCACATAAGGTTGGTACTACAAGTACCAAGAGGGCACCAATTGTATGCCAAATTGAGCAAATGTTCCTTCTATCATATGGCTAGAATTCCTTTGTGAATATGATTTTGATATCAAACATATTAGAGGGAAAGTGCACAAGGTTTTCGATGCACTCAATGGAAGAATACATGCAATTCATGCTACAACAATTAGCATATGTAAATCATATTGGAAGAACGTGTTTTTGGAAGCTATTATTTTATATGGACACTACCAACAAGCAAAAGAAGGATTAAAACAGGAAAATGTACAACATAAATATGAATATTACAAGTTAGAATATGATGGAACCAATATGCATAGAAATAGATTTCATGTTCTTAATTCTTGTGAATTAAGTAAACTTGCATTAAAGTAAATTCATAATGTTCCATATGTTGGGTGTATCGGGTACCAAAAGACAATTGCAACAGTAAGGAAATGATATTTTTGACTAAGAATGAAGAAAGACATTGTTGATTGTATACAAATATGTATGGATGTCAAAGAGTAAAGGTTGAGCATATACATTTAGCAGGATTGCTACAACCATTCCCAATATTGAAGTGGAAATGAGAAGTGGTGACCATTGATTTTATCACTAAATTTCCCAAGTCAACAAGGAGACATGACTATATCATGATAGTGGTGGACAAATTGACAAAGGTTTCTCACCTTATTCAAATTAATTTCAGTTACCCATAAGGAAACACATATAGTTGTAATTTACATGAAAGAAGTTGTCAGATTGCATGGGATACCTAAGGTAGTTATTTCAAATTGAGGTCCAAAGTTTGCTTCAATTTTTGGGAAGAGTTATTCAATTTTTTTTGCACGAATAAAATTTTAGTACATCATATCATCCACGAACAAATTATCATAAACAGAAAGTTAATCAATTGATTGAGGACATGTTAAGAATGTATGTGATGGAGAAGCCATCCAAGTAGGAGGGATTGCTTGTATTTAGTGGAATTTGCATATAATAATGGATATCATGCTTCACTGAAAAATGAGTCCATTTGAAGCTTTTTATGGTAGAAAATGTAATACTCTAATTAGTTGTGGAAATCCAGTAGATATGGTAGAACTTGGGCCAGAGTTTCTTGAAGAAATGAAAGAGAAGAAGGTCAGGATCAAGAAAAATTTAAAGATAGAATAGGATAGGAAAAAGAGTTATGTAGATAAAGGAAGAATACCAAGGGAATTCAATGTTGGGGAGCACATATTTATGAAAGTGAGACCAAAGAAAATTTATTTGAAGTTGGGGAGCTGCACTATGTTGACAACTAGATATTGTGGTCCTTTTGAGATCTTGGATAGGTTAGGACTTATTGCATACATGTTTTCACTACCTAATACCATCAAGTCTTGTAATATATTTCATGTACCTTTGTTAAAAAAGTATGTGTATTATTCTAACCATGTCATTGATTAGGATTTGATCCAAGTGGATCTGAAATGGGACTTTGAGGTACAACTTCTATGCATCATGGACAAGACGGTTATTGTGCTCAAGAATAGAGACATAGGGTAGGTAAAGGTCCAATGGACCCATTATATCCCTAAAGAATCAACATGGGAGCTAGAAGAAGTTATACAGGAAGTGTACCCACATTCGTTTTGAAATTTTCATGTTAAATCTTTTGATATTGTACATAGTTTCGATTTTGCAATGAGGATGGTGCAAATCTAAGGGGGAGAGGAATGTAAAACCCCAATTTTGATCCCTAGATTATTAATGTATATTTATGTGATGAAATGGCTATAATCGAGACATATGTGACTTGTAAATTATACATTGAACTATAATATAAATACATCAGAAGTTGTAAAAAAAGAAGGACAAAGAATGGGGGCCTATGAGTCCATGACAGGGAAAAGAAAGGGAGCTTAGGGGTAAAGGGGAAGAATGATATTATTTTATTTCTACCCTAATTTTTTTAATCATATATTTATTAAAACCTTTATTTATAATTATCCTAAGTTCTTTAATCTTGGGATTAGTTTCCAAAAGAGAGACGTGGGATTCACATGAAGGTAGGTGGCCTCTCCTTTGCATGAAAATATATTATGTGATTTTGAACAAGCAAGTGAGTATTCTCTTTTATAATTTCTAAAGTTCTATTCATCAAAGTTTAAGATGCCATAGTTTCACAACCATGGAATAATGATAAATTACTACTATATTTATGATGAAAATATGAATGAGTTTAGGGATGTTTGCTAAGATGAAAATGATTTTCATATAGCTGAAATACCTTGAATCCAAGCAACGGGGATTATGTGGCCAACTTGTGTTGAAGCACTATAGGGGAGTGGGATAGCCTAAGATCATTTTTAGCAGAGAAGGGGATCCCAATTCCTGGTGTTGTGCATGTTGAGTAGAGAAGAGGGGCTACTTGACTGGGAATTTTGAAGCGGGAAATTAACTTGGAAATTCTAGGAGTTGGGTTGTGTGAAATAAATTACAGCCAAGAAATAGGAATTCACCCTTGTGGATTCATAGCCTAAGCGCAAGGGTGCCCTCTGTTACGGAGAAATTAAGTGTGACAGAGAACCTATGGTTGGGTTGAACATCCTTTTTTCATAGCTAGTTGGTGAAGAATTTCGATAAGATAAGTGTTTTGGCTTTGTTTATAATTATGCATAATTATTGTGGTTCATGTCATAGATTAAATTATTTTATGTTTTTTTTAGTTTATAATGTATGTATTAGTTCACATTTATAGTTATGGATTCATGATGAAATTGATTTCTTAATTATGATTTCATGAATCAATATTTGCATTCATGCATTATATTACCCCCCTAAGGGGTGACAACTTTAGAGGTACCCACACAAGGTGTCATGTTTCTAAGTTTGCATGAGCTATCTTTCTCATCTTCTCCAAACTCAACCAACCCTTCTCATTATCTCCATTATATGTATGATTGTGATAACTCAACTGTGGTATATTTGATCCTCCTCCCTCGCTCCTTAGATGATAGATGCACTCTGGATGGTACATTATGTTTTTACTATGATCTATTATGACATTCCATGTATTGGTGGTTCATTTAGATGTGGCACTATAACTTCTCAGTTAGTCATGAAAGTGGTAAACACTAAAATGAAATATGAAAGTGCTTCATAACATGCATAGTTTTATTATTTGCCTCATCATACCTTAGGGGACTATATTTTTCCTTTAGAAGGGTTTTCATTTCTCATATCAATTTGTACTGCTAGGTAACTAGCCAAGGTAGCATATTCCACATTCTAACCATGATAAACACTTTCCACTTTCTTTGTTTCACTTCATTCCATGCATAAAAGTATATCTCGATCATGTATGACTTATCAAATGTTAACATAAAGGTATAATGAAGAAATCCTAAGTTGATAAAGACAAAAAAAGGCTAGAGGTGAAGAGAAATAAAGTTAAAATCCAAAAATATAAACCTTTTACAATGTCACCTCACTATGAGTCCAATGCCCCTAGTCCCTATCATATCTATGTATATCTAAAGAGAAAGAGACTTGTTCAATAAAATTAACACATACAAAAAAAGGCAAAAGGGGTAGTAATAAATAGTGCCAAGTATAGGTAACTCGATGCTAAAAGCTCCCTCTTGAAGGATATTGTATAAAATCCTAGCTCATGAAAGATAGATGAATAAAATAACAATACCTATGCATATAAATGACTTTGAGGGTCATCACATGAAGTTTTTCCTTTCCCATTTCCATAATTATTCATCACATTATCTATCTTTCACCTACAAACTTGGGAAATACTTGTTGTCCTAGGGATTGTCACAGGTATAAGGGTTAATGTTGTTCCCCCTTGGTAAAACTTAGGTAAATATTAAAATTAACCCTTATTGTTATGTTGTGTTAAGAGAGGTCCCTAGGTGCGTATCACCTAATGGCTCGCCAAGAAGCTAGACCCATCACTCCAAGTGGGTACCTTGCATTGGGATTTGTGCACCATGCCTCGAGATCTGTGACACTACATTGGGATCCATGTACTCAATTTTGATCATATCTACATATATTGGGATCCATACCATTTTCCTTGGGATCCATGTATTGCATTAGGATATATGTCATTGCTTTGGGATCTGTGATAGTGCATTAGGCCGTGACAAGAATGCCATGTCATCACCATTTCCACATGGACCACTCATATTTGGTCTCCTTGCTTAGTTGGATGTTGTACTCACACACATGCATTATTATTCCCTCCTTGGACCACATGTTGGATCTTATTGATGAATTTGAGGATTCCTAGGAGGTGATTATAGGTTTTTGTAGTGGTTACGTGTGGTTATGCTAACTACCGGATGATGTGGCATTGACCATAGTGCTTTACTTGAGGAGTGTCCCTATTTAGGAGGACACATGTGTCATTATACATTGGATTATACCTTGGATGACCCCCATGCATGGGGTGGTGTCACACACATGGAAGTTGTTGTTTCGTGATTTGTCCACTTCCTTTCTCTTGGGAGATTGGTTAGAGGAGTGCTTTAGTTTTTGGACCATTTTTTACTTGTTATTCACTTATTTTGGGGGACATTGGCACATTTTATGAGAGGGTTCACTTCTTATAGGCCCTTTAATCCACACATGTGGCCCCTTTGTTGTTGCATTTGGACCATCTTTGAGGGAGCACTAATGTGTTAGCGGATTTTGAGGATTATTTGTCCCCTTTTGTTGTATTTTTCCCATGGTTTTGACTTGGGCCAATGGTTTTTGCTCATGGTTTTGAGCTATCAAATTGCATTACCCATTATATTAAGGAGGATCCTTAGCTATAAAAGGAGGATGCCTCTCTCTTTTTCATTGTTTGATATTAATGAGAAAACTTTCCTAATAAGTTCTTGTGTGTATCTATACTATTTTATGTGATGTTTTAGGATATTTTTCAAAGGTTTCATAGATCATTTTTCAGGTTTTCTATAGGATAGAGATAATACAAGGCTAAAGAAGTGTGGCTTTCTCCACTTGGAGGGGAAACTAAGGTATTGTTTTCCTGCCTTAATCCTTCTGACCATTGAATATTTTGTTATTTTCATTAAGATAGTACATCTAGGGAATTTTCCCTATTGCAAATTGCCATGCTTTGAGACCACCTTAGTAGTACTTGGAGAGACTCCCTAGTGGATCGATCTCCCTATCCAAACTTGAAAAATCATATTTTCCCTAGGTGATGATTGATAGGTAATCCTTTCTTGGTACCTTCAACACTAACTCATATTTAAACCCTAAGCCTCACTTAGATTTTTGTAGTGACCCCATATCCCTTTCTAAGGCATTAGTTTATCTTTATATTCAACCACAAAAAACCACAAAAGTTGTATTTTCCCTCCTTTTTGTCTTTTTTTTGTTGTTTTGCAATATAGGGTTTGACCTTGCTTCATCTTTTAGTTTATATTGCTTGGATCTAAGTGCTCTTTCATTGGTATATCGACAAATAATTAGATTTCACACATGATATGTTTCTCTTAAGAGAATATTTTTGGTGTTATCATATGCAAGGGTATTGATCTAGTTCTCATTCTTCATTTTTTGGATCTAACCCTAATACATTGAGGCACCCTTGAAATGTTACAATGTTAATTATTATTGTGGGATGCCTCAAGTAAATTTCTTACACATGTGTTATGGATCTGAATAAGATCATTCATCACAAATTTATGCAAAGTTGAAGCATTATCATGGTATTTTCACTCATACTAGGAAAAATGATGAATAGAAGTGGAACGATTTATCCTAAGTCAATATTTTTCTTGTTTTTAAAGGCCAAATTCTATATACTATTGGTAATGAATTGATTTAGTAAGGGTTGTGAGTTATTCCTTGTTACATGACTATCATTGCAACATTTCATTGTATCCTTTCTCTATATCATATATAAGAACAAATTGATGCAAGGAAAGGTCCAATGCCCTGATTAAAAGTGTCAAACATCACTCTTCATTCGATCAATTTTTGAGGGTTCTTACACTATCTGAATTGTAGAGTTAATGTTTCATTTTACATTGATGTTGTGTGCTCAAATTTTGAAGTAATCTTGCTAGCTCAATGCTTCCTTTACACATTTATATTATCCTTTTCCTTACCAGCATTCATGGATCTTTCCTTAAATTTGTTCCTATGATTGAAATATGGAATACACATATTGTGGAATTTGCTAAAATCCTTTGATAAATTCTATCATAAATATGGTATCATGGTACATTGGTTTGAAAACTAAACATATAGGTCTTACCATGAATTTGACAAGGTATTTCTTCTATTGGTATACTTATTTGTTATCCTTGTTGCACATTTCAAGGGTATTTGTTACAACATGGTATATGGCATAGTATTCATAAGGAAGATCGGCATTTGAACAACACAACTTTTCAAATTCATCATTAAGATACTATTGCTAGTACATGCTCTATTTTCTATCTTCCACACAATTTTAATAACTGTTATTACAACATTGTATGATGGTCACACCTGTTGGGTATTGAAAAATATGAATGATAATGGTCTATAGTGTATGCTCATAAATGTGCTTATTTTCATTACATAATTGCCTCATATAACTAAGCACATATTTCGTGTGGTTAAAATAACTCATTTGATAAATATGATCTTGTTGTCCTTGTGGTTTTAATAACATCACTATATGATATCCTTGATCGCAAGTTCATTGTTTCTTGGCATACAATATTTGGATGATGGTGATGGTTTTAAATGGTGAATGATATGGGAAATGATGATACACGTTTATTTAGTCCCCGTGGTGTAGAGAAATCAGTGAGGGAGTGCATTGTTAAGGAACTCCGTAAGTGAAGTCATCGATTCAAAACCTTTGGGGACACCTCAAATCCATCCATGTTAAGGGTTCGTGCGGTCCAAGCCAGGTGCGATCCCTGGGTGATTTTGATAGATTAGATTCCCTTGGTTCATGGCATCTTAGCCATAGGCCAATCCTACAAGTCATGGATATTTAGCTAAATAAAAAAGATGATACACATTTTTTTTATTACTTTGGCACTCATATGATTCTAATTTGAGCAATACAATTACTTCATGTTTCTAAGCATTTTGGAATTATAATTGTTGTCTAAGTCAAATATTTCATAAGCTCACTCGTAATTGATATTTTTTAATTTTCTTCATTCGTACCTAAACACGCCTTACCCTTGAGAGAATATAGTGTTGATATTTCCAAACCCTCATTCAAACTGAGTCTTGAAGCTCCCCTTTCTCAACAAAATGATTAGACTTAGTTTGACCCCTAGGAATACTCTCCTTATGTTAAGAACCCTATCCTTAAAGTGAAGAGGAAATTTGACTGAGGTGATAGTGGGTGGATTTCCTAATAGTTCGCACAAGCTCTCAACGAGAGTTTGGGGGGTAGCACATTCTATAACTGGTTAAGTATCAAAGCATTGAGGTTTTAATGGTATCTTAGAGAAAATTTTGAGTTTTTTTGTTGTTTATGGAATACCCAACAACCTCAATAGTGCATAGAGTTTTTTGGGTATGTTGCAAAGGGGGCTTCCTCTAGTTTTGAGATTTTCTCATTTGGTAGGAAAGGTATTTGGCATTGTTTGGATTTTGTTAAAATCAAGGATTGATTTGGAACACTGTCAATGTTGCAGTAAGTGTTGGTATTGATGTGAATTAAAGGAAGTGTAATAGGGATTGAAAATCTATAAACGATATGTTGCAGAGGATCATTTAGCATGATGAAATTTGATTGTGATGGAGTAGGTGGAAAAGGGGGTTTGAACAATAAAATCTTGCAAAAAATTGAATTAGAGATCGATTTTCGATTGAGACTACAAATCTTATTTTAGAATTGAGGGAGGGAAGTTGAAGCGAGGTCCTTCATGATAATTCACAGGGAGGAGAAATTGGAAATGGCCTCTCAAATGGATTCTCTATAATCCTTGGTTGATCACATTGTGGCCCATATTTGTAACACCCCACATTTTGGCTTTTAAATAGATATATTACATTATGTCCTATCTTGTTATTTATTTCCTTATTTTATGTTGAACTTAGCTATATTGATAGAAAAATATTGTGAGGGCATGTTGACCTACCTATATTCATAATTTATGTATGATTTTATTATTTATTAAGGATGAAAATTATATGATTTTCTTTAAGCGTGAAAATTTACAAGGGAAGTTGCGGTATGTGTAAACTAGTTCAATTTATATTGTGAATGGATAATTGGTACAATGAAAATGGTAAATAATCTTACTTGTTTGCATTAATTTCCAAGTATTGATTTTGTAATAACATGAAAACAATTATATGGTTATGCATGATCTTGTGTTGTGGTAAACTAACCTACGGGTTAATTGGTTAAGTGATAGCTAAATAACTGTAGCACTAAAGTAACATTGATGTCATGGACATCGAAAGAGTAATGGTATGATGTTAAGCATTAATTTGTGATTAAACATTGGTTCCCAACATTGTTATGATATGTGTGAAAGTGTGCGTTTTATAGGGAGGACAATTCCCCAAATTGGTTTTTTGATGGTGTAGCTCTAAGAACAATAACAACAACAACATAGTATGGTCTATGTAAGGTGTTGTCTCTAGTTATATCAATATGGTTGGAGGTATTACCCATTGTGTATCCGTTGAAACCTAGAGTCATGGGAGGGTCATGTTAAGCCATGATCCCCTTGACATGTGATGACCACCACTGATCCAGATGGATATCGATGGCCACCCACCTTTTCCAACTGGCTCAAAATAGTTTTCTAACAATTTTGGCAATTTACTATTTTTAACAGTTTTAACTTCCGGGGCCATTTTGAGGGCCTAAATGAAGGTTTTTCAGGATCGAGCTCCTCAATGATATTCAAAGGCATGATTGAGCCCCCGAAATGAATATCCTTGAAGATACCTTTCCAACGAGATATCACATGCCTAAAACAGAGATCATATGCAAAAGTTATGACCCCGGGAAGTTGATGTACTAACTTACCCAAACGGGGCCCACATGACTTGTGGTGCTTCATCTCCTAGGGTTAGGTTTTTGGATGTCTAGGGTTTTTGGAATTCTTGATTATTGTAAAAAGGCCTTCGGAGCCTCATTGTAACCTTCTTCTTGTGAATGCGCGTTGCGGTCACATCTCTTCTCAGAGATAAGTCGCCACCATTCCAGCAAGCTTGTTTCCGCTGCATTTTACAATTTTAGCTTATTTCGTTATTGAATAGAAAACCAGTTTTATTGTATCTCTGTTATTTTGTGTTAAGCACCTGTTAATAATTTGTATTCATTTCATTATGGTCATAAAATCTGGATTAGTGGTATCAGAGCAGTCTGCTCTTTGTCGTCTTAATGCATGTTCCCAATGAGGTCGAAGTACAAAGAGTTGGGTCTCGATCTTGTTTCTCTTGAGGAAAGAAGCTCTCGCACACCCAAGCCACCTCCCATAGCAGGAGAAAAGAAAGATGACAGGATAGGAGATCCTTTCAAACTGTTGATTGAGGAAGCCCTCATGCAATAGAGGAATGAGATGATGGATAGTTTCGCGCAAATCCTTCGACGGCTACCAACAGTCGACGCATCTTCCTCGAATAGAGGCGCCGCCCCGTTCAAGGTACAAATAAACTTTGATATTCCTATATTTGAAGTTCAGATAGATGCAGATGTTGTAGACAAGTGGTTGAATCTACTAGAAGGGTGTTTTTCTGTCCATAACTTTTCGAATAAAGAAAATATTACTTTTGCGCTCCTCAAAGTCGTTCCTGATGTCAAAGATTGGTGGGAAAATTTCTGTGAGCAAAAGGAAACAGAGGAAACCTCATTATTTTTAGTCACGGCCACCTGTGAATCCTTCAGGAATTCTATTAAGGAACAATACTACCCTGTCGGAAGTTATGACGACCTATATACCAAATGGACCACACTGCGGAAAGAAAGAGACCAAGCAGTGCCAGATTTCACAAATATCTTTCATACCTTGCGCACCAAGTTGGGTATCAAAGATTCGGAGAGACATATGGTGCTCAAGTATCGCGGTGCTCTACATAGATACATCCAGACCGAAATGGAATTTCTGTACATCTCATCCTTGGGCGCGGCCTATCGATATGCCGTCAAAATCGAGTGGAAGCTCAAACAAAAGACATGGCAATTTGGGCCTGGGAACCCCTCACAACAAAAGCCAGGAAAGGGCGGCCCCAACCCACCGAACAAATGACAGAGCAAAGATGGATAGTATCAGGACAACCAGTCCAAGCCGCAAGCAAAGAAGGACACCGGAAAGACAAAAAAAGATATCGGGAAGTGGTGCAACTTCCATAAGAGCCCTTCGCATAACATTGTTGATTGCCGCTCAAAGCAGTCACTGGTGTCCAAAGTGAAAGCCTCTGAATCAGATGAAAATTATGACTCTAAGCCAGAACTAGAAAGGGGAAGATGGATCATTGACGCGAAACCCAGTGCCATCGTTGCTACCACTAAGCTTCAGCCTGGTGAACTAGACGAGCCAGAAGAAGGAAAGCGCCTCTTCCATTCACAGATGTGGGTAAAAGGCACCACGATGCACTTCATCGTTGATAGTTGTAGCTAGAAGAACCTCATCTTAGCAGAGGTCGTCAAGCGGCTGGCCTTGCCAACAACGTCGCACCCACAACCGTACACCATTGGATGGCTCCGTCGAGGAAGCGATCTTCGCGTCAGCAAACAGTGTCAACTGTCGTACAGCATCAAGCCCTTCAAAGACGAGGTATTGTGTGATGTTGCTCCTCTC
>ML778055.1:197609-210317 GCA_009831015.1 Picea engelmannii | reverse complement strand
GTTTCTCTTCCGGTCATGGGTATGCCTACCTCATCGATAATCTATATACATTTGGTTGGCGTCTAACTACAGGTACTCATTGGTTCCTTGATCTTCATCTCCTTCATTATGTTTCCTTGCATTCATCATTATTGTAATGTGTCTCAGCCATCAATTCCTCTTTTGAACTCACACATTAGGGGGCATTTGTTATAGCTATATTTTCCACCCTAGGGACACATGGAGGACCCATTGATGTTTCCCTACTGAGACACACTCTCCTTCCTTGGATTTCATATTTTTTTAGGGAGGTCACACTATGACCTACTAGAAAAGTACAACCGGTCACGAGTTGTATCATTGATAGCATGTGAATGGTTGCGAGCTACATCACTGCAACTTGCAACCACCCTTGTCACCTTATAGATTTGATGAGTTATGAGGAGATCATCACTGGGTGATTTGTTTCTCTCATTATATGAGCTTGGGAAATATCAATACACTCAGGTTTCATTGAGTTCTATATATATAGAAGCATCCCCTAGCCTCCTCCTTCAATATATATATATATATATATATATAAAGGATTTGGTATGCATATTAGGTCATCCTTGCTTGTGTAAGAACTAAGGAGGAAAAGTATAAGGTCGGACATGATCAACACAAAACCGAGAAGTCATTCAAAGTGGGAGACAGAGTTTGGTTACAGGTAAACAAGGAAAGACTATAGGATCCTAGTAAGAATATCAATGCTCTATGGTATGGCCCTTTTGAGGTATTGGAGAAGGTGGGAGAAAATTCCTACAAATTCAGTATAGCCCCATGCATGCACATTTACCCAGTGGTGAATGTGGAGAATTTGAAACTCTTTGAGCCTTCCATGTTGGATTAGGAAACTAAGGAGAAATTCCTACCTACCATAGAGGAATTAGCACCAAAATATCAAGAAGAGTTGGAAAAATATATAGTTTTGTAGAAGAGGTACAAAAATACAAGACATGGGCAACATGACCTTTGGTGGATTGGGATGAAAGGACAACTTTCAAGCAAGGAAAAATGGAACTCCAGAGAGAAAGTAGAGGAAAACTTTCCTCACCTCTTTCAATAAATTTTTTGTGGACCAAAAGCCTCCATAAATGGGGAGGTATGATTTATATTGGATCATCATATAATTTTTCATCTATCTTGGTACATTCTGGGTGGAAAACATTGGAGGAATCAGTTTGCAGGGCCATTTTAGTGGTAGGTCGCAGTTCAAGAAAATGGGATTCAGAACCTTCCATATCCATTTGAGGTATTAAATGACATTTTTTAGGGTTATAGTATTTATATATTGTTCCCACACCCTTGACGGTGTTCTACACTCCAAGACCTTCCAAACAATGCAAACCATGCCTCAATAAGAACTCTTATGCGAAAGTTATATCTCCCACAAGTTGGCCTACTTTATTGACCACCATGGTATGAGTGGATGCCATGTCAACCTGCATTACTCAATATGTGGGGCTAGCCATGTGTGGATTTTCAAGAATATTCTAGAAGGTCCAGACCTCATCACTAATTGAGGGTTGAGGAAGTAAAAAACCTAACCCTAGATGGCTATTGGGCTATTTTAAATACCAAGCTGCTAGTAGGAGAAAGGGTTCCATTATTTTGTGTTGTACTTGTTCCATAGTTGAGTAGAGCATCTAAGGAGTGGTATTTGAGAGAATAATAAAGGAGGTAGGATATTTTGTAGAAATTGTTCAGGCCACAGTCAAAGGAAACTCCATAAAGAGTGCCCCCCTTTATTTGTACTTGTTATTCATAACTCGATAAAATATAGTAGAGCATAGGCCTCACCTTCTTGCTAGGTTTTCTCCCATATTGGTATTCCCATTATACACCTTGTGTTCAATTGTGTGGATAGTGTGTATATTTTTCCCTATTATTTTATTTTCGTATTCATCTATGTTCATAAATCTGAGAAATAAGATAGTATTAACTAATATGGGATCTAAGGAAATAAATTGCATAATCGAATATTTCATAATAGTGTAAGATCTATTGTGACGAACTATTCTGGTAGAATATACATAGCAATTTATAGATCGTATTAGTATCAGAGGAATTTTCTTTGGAGTATGTGTGGGAAATTGTAGGATCTGATAATTTTATTAAGAAGAACATCACAGAACCCTAGCCACAGAAAATGAGGTTGTTCACAACATCCCTCAAGATCCAATAGAATATATATTTGTGAGGATGGAAGAGCAAGTTATTGATTTCTCTCACAATATTTCCCTCCTCATGGTGGATCTAACAAGAAAGCTCAAACCATTTGGGGAGGATAGAGGCTCTGAATCAGATATTGGATCAGAGGGGAAACCATGAGATAATGAAGACCCAAAAAAGGAGTCAAGGAAATATCCCAAGAAAGAGTAGCCAAGTTCTAGTGCCATTACCCCTTCACAGTCTTTATTTAAAATGGAAGCAAAAGGTCGTACCAAGGTAGGATCGATGCATTAAATTTGAATCATTGGTTTCAACAATTAGAGCTCTATTTCAGTTTTCATAATATAGATGAGGAGCGGAATATTTTGTTTGCTCGACTGAAATTAGAGCGTCATGCAGTAACCTAGTGGGAAAGCCACATAGAGACACTTAGTTTGGAGGGTGATATTCTAGTAACTAAGTTGAAGGATTTAAAAACCCTCATTGAGTCCCAATTCTACCCTATCAGGTATGTAGAGGACTAATGGATCCATTGGAATTACTTTAGGAAAAGGAAATGGAAAAGTGTGCAGAAGTACACCACCGAATTCAAAAACATGGTTGTCATGTGGGGTATCTCTCCTAAGAAACAATATGTATTCCTCAAGTATCTGGGGGTATACTTAGTCATTTGTGAAAGCAAGTGATGCTCTTCAAGCTAAATATATTTAATGAAGCATGTGTGCAAGCATAGTATCCATAAAATATAGTCTACCAGAAGGAGAGCCAAGTGGTTCCAACAAAAAGAGCACCAAGATGCTTCCAAGGAAGGAAAGAATAAGTGGAAAGGAAAATACAAGAATATGATAGCTATTGCACATCAATGAAAGGATCTAACTAACCATTGTAACCATTTCAATATCGATGGTCACACTGAATAAAAGTATTGGAAACTACATTCAGATTTGAACACGAAGAACCATAAGAAGGATTCCAAGAAGAAGAATCTTCTAGAAATTGATTCAATAAATTAGTAGCTTGGATGTGGATGAGAATATTTCCTGCACTTTAGTGCAGAAGGAGGTGAATATGATTAGCCTTCATCACAAGGAAGGGAAGGAAATGACAAAAATCTTCCATATAAAGATCCAAGTCAAGAATACCAAGGTAAATTATCTATTTGATTCTGGTTTGCAAGCCAATCTCATAATATTCGATCTAGTCAACAAGCTTGGGTTCGAGGTTCATTATCATCCAAGCCCATATCTATTGGTGTGGGTAAATAAGGATGCAAATATCCAAGTCATGAAATAGTGTAAGATAAAATTTGTTGTAAGTGTATATTTTATTAATGAAGCGTAGTTATATGTAGTACCCCTTGACGTGTGTGGTGTAGTGTTTGGAAGCCCCTAGATTTATAAAAGGGATGTGATCATCATATGGAGAGAAAAATAGTACCTCCTAATCAAGGATGGGAATTTTTTCATCATAAATTCACTTAAATGTAAATCAAAGATCTCACTGATAAGTGCCAACCAATCCAAAAAGTTGATTAGTTCAAGTAAGAAGTATGTTTTCTTTTTCTTAAGAGGGAATTATCCAAGTGATGAATCAGTAAGGGTAAAATCATCCTTGGAGGGATGTACTAAAAATAATAAACAATAGTTGGAGGATTTGTTTCAATCATACAGAGGAGTGTTCCAAGATCCTAAAGGACTACCACCTAAGAGGAAAGTGGAGCATGAGATACAATTGTTTCTTGACACCCCATTACTAGATATTGGGTTGTATAGACATACTATTCTAGAAGCAGATGAAGTGAAGAAACAATTGCAACAACTACTGGAATAGGGATTAATTCGACCAAGCACCTCATATTGAGGGTCACCTATCATCATCATACACAATAAATATGGCACTTGGAGAATGTGTACTGACTAAAGATATTTGAACAAGATTACGGTCAAGAATCGATACCCTCTTCCAAGGATTAATGATTTGTTGGACCAGTTGTAGCATGCCAAGTACTTCACAAAGTTGGATCCCAAATCAGGATACCACCATGTACATGTCAAAGGAAGACACCTAGAAGATCGCCTTTAAGACAAGGAAAGGTTTGTATGAATGGTTGGTCATGCCATTTGGTTTATGTAATGAACTAGCTACATTTATGAGACTGATGAATGATGTATTGCATCAATATTTTTATTCATTTGTTATAGTTTACTTGGATGATATCTTAGTTTATATCTATACCTTGGAGGAGAAAATATAACATCTCATGCAAGTGTTAGAGACTCTGAAAAAGAACCAGTTGTTGGCTAACCTCAAGAAATGCGAGTTTTCTCAACATTCCTTGGTGTATTTAGGGTATTTGATTGGTGGAGAGGAGCTCAAGCTAGATCCCATAAATATGGAGGCCATCATAAAATGGCCAGTTCCTACTAATTTCATTGAAGTTAGAATATTTTTTTAGGTAGCATGATACCTACAGAAGTTCATAACATCCTTTTCAGTGGTAGCTACACCAATCACTACCATAATAGAGAGCGGTAAGAGTTTACAATGGGGAAATAATCAGTGGAAAGTTGTCGATGAGACAAAATGAAATATCAGTCAAGTACCAACTCTCACATTGCCTAACTTGTAGAATTCCTTCGAAGTGGAAACATATGCAAGTGGGTATGATATGGGATAAGTTTTTATGCAAGAAGGTAAGCCAGTATGATATCATTATGAGATGTTTCATGGGGGAGTTTTGAACTGCCCTACATATGATAAGGAACTCGATGCCCTGGTTCAAGCTGTTAAGAAGTGGAAGAACTATCTAATGGGTTAGGAAACCATTATACACACTTTTCACCAGTCACTGCATTATTCGCAGGCCCATTGTAAGCTTCAACAAACCAGACATTACAAGTGGATGCAGTTTTTGTAGCAATTTTATCTAGTCATACAGTATAAGAAGGGAAACATTAATAAGTTGGAAAACATGCTTTCAAGACCACCCACATCAAATATTATAGATTTGGTAACTCTTATGCACATGGATCATTTTACCCATGATGCATACAAAGTGGCATACATAGAATATGAGGACTTCAAGGAGGTGTTTCTGCATCTACAAGGCCAAATTCATGTAGAAGAAGGTGACATTAAGGTTGACTATCATCTCTAAAATAGGTTACTATACAAGCTAGACAAACTATATCGTATTCCTAAAGGTGAAACATTACAACTTATTAGAGAGACTCACACCTCCAAGGTTGTAGGACATTTTGGTGTTGGGAAGACAGTTGCTAACTTACAAAGATATGCATAATGGCCCATGACACAAGAAGATGGTGCACAATATATTAGAGGATGAATACTTTGTTGTACCAACAATCCTAGTAATAGAAAGAAAGGTCTATACCATCCCTTACTTGTACCCACTCAACCTTGGGAAAGAATTTCCATGGATTTTGTGGGAGGTTTACCAACAACTAGGAAGGGACATGCATATATTTTTGTGGTAGTTGATAGATTTAGCAAGATGTGCATTATCATTCCTTGTAAAATTACCATTAGAGGACATGACACAGTAAACATGTTCTTTGAAAATGTTTGGGTGCACTTTGGGATACCAACGAGCATCATCTCAGATAGGGATATTGGATTTGTTAGTGCCTTTTGGGGTACACTTTGGGAGAAGATGGACATGAAGTTGAATATATCTGTCACATTTCATCAATAAATAGATAGGAAGATATAAGTAGTCAATAGGACATTGGTATAACTTTTGAGGGGTTACAATTAGAAGCATCCAAAGACTTTGGATGAAAATGTGATCTACATTAAACACTCTTATAACATATTAGTTCATACTTCTACTCATAAGTCCCCTTTTGCAACTTACTTTGGATATTTTCCACCTTTTCCCTTGGATGTTGTTTATGGACAATAAGATGAGTGAGAGAAGACACCATGGGAGAAGCAATAAAAGTAGATAATTTTTTTGAAAAGATTAGGTAGATCCATTTGCAAGTACAGGAGACATTGAATAAATCACAAGAAAAGTGTAAGGATAGACATGATCAACACAGAACCGATAATGCATTCAAAGTGGGAGACAGAGTTTAGTTATAGTTGAACAAGGAAATACTACAGGGTCTTGGCCATAAGAAGATCAAGGCTCTATGGTACGGCCCTTTTGAGGTATTGGAGAAGGTGGGAGATAATTCCTACAAATTTAGTCTACCCCCATACATTAACATTTACTCGGTAATGAATTTGGAGAAATTGAAACTCTATGAGCCTTCCATGTTGATTCAATATATTGAGGAGTAGGTCCTACCTACCATAGAGGACTTGGCACCAAAATATTAAGCAGAGTTGGAAGAAGATACAATTTTGTATAAGAGGTCCAGAACTATAAGACAAGGGTGGTGTGACCATTGGCATATTAGGATGAATAGATAACTTCCAAGAAAGGAAAAAGGGTACTCCAGAAAGAAGGTAGAGATAAAATTTCTCACCTCTTTCAATAAATATTTTGGGGACCAAAACCTTCCCTAATGAGGCATGATTTGGATTGGATCATCATATAATTTTTCATCTATATTGGTACTTTTTGGGTGGAAAAAATTGGAGGATTGGCTTGTATGTCCATCTTAGTGGTAGGTCCCAGCTTGAGAAATTGGGGTTCGAAACATTTTGAAACCATTTTGTGCAATTAAACAAAAACATTTGGGGTTACGATCTCCAAAACCTATGCACACACCCTTGACTATTTTCTACACTCTAATATGTTTCCAATGGTACAATCCATGCCTCAATCAGAGCTCGTATGTGAAAGTTATGCCTCCTGCAAGTTGACCTACCTTGTTGACCACCATGGTACGAGAGGATTCCACATCAACTCCCATTACTCAAACATGTGGGGATAGCTACGTATGAATTTTCAAGAATATTCTAGAAGGTCTAAACATGGTCACTAATTGAGGGTTGAGGATGTCAAAATCCTAGACCCTAGATGACTAGGAGGAGAAAAGATTCCATTATTTTGTATTGTAATTTTCTCGTAGTTGAATAGAGAATCCAAGGAGAAGTATTTGAGAGCATAAAAAAGGATGTAGGATATTTTGTAGCACCTATTCATGCCACAGTGTCAAAGGAAACCCCATAGCGATTGCCCCCCTTTCTTTGTACTTTCTATTCATAACTAAAGAAAAGAGACAAGAGCATAGTCCTCACATTCTATTTGGGTTTTCTCCCATATTGGGTTTCTTATGATACATCTTGTGTTAAATTATGTGGATGGTGTGTATATTTTTTCTTGTTCTTTCATTTTCATTTTTAGTTCTTTTCATAAATATGAGGAATAAGGTAGTATTAACTAATCTAGTATCTAAGGAAATAAATTGCATAATCAAATATTTCAAAATAGTGTAAGATCTGTTGTGACGAATTGTTCTAGTGGAATATCCATGGAATTTTACAGATCAGTTATAGAAATATATTTGATAATATTAGTCAACTCATGTTTATATCATTCATTTGAAATTATAGTAATATTTTCAAGCAATTGTTTTTAGCAACTGTGAATTGGGACTTTTAAGAATTGTTATTTATTTTGAAGCTCTTTCAATAGAAAGGTAGATGTTCAAAGATGTATAGAATCCCACGAAATATATAAATTGATATCAAAAAATGATTTAAATGTTCAAGTATTAGGGAAATCATTCCTGGATCAATTTGGAACATCATTACTTAACTCTCTTCTAATTTCCTTCGATACCAAGGAGATTGTTCTAGTGGAAAACCTTATAATAATTGCAAATGATAATGATAAAACTACTAAGGACACCAACTTTTGGATAGTTTATTCTCATCTAAATTGATATAATTGTTGATTTTTCATA
This sequence comes from Picea engelmannii, assembly GCA_009831015.1. Taxonomy (NCBI): domain Eukaryota; kingdom Viridiplantae; phylum Streptophyta; class Pinopsida; order Pinales; family Pinaceae; genus Picea; species Picea engelmannii. The sequence goes on along the minus strand of ML778055.1, from coordinate 202,242 downwards.
AGAGATGATATTGTATGTGAATATTTTATTACAATGATGAGTGTTTCATATATATAGAATATATGGTGACCATCCATGAAAGGATGTGTCCCTTGGATAATAAATGACTATATATATATATATATATATATATATATGGAAGAATGTATTCTCGATGTTTTTCAAACATCAACACTCCCTCTCAACGAGGGAGACATTCTTCACCATGGCAAAGATTCTCTCTGAAGTATACAAACTTCACTCTAGACTCATTGGATATCCATAGTACAACATGATTTCACAACTAATGCATCCAAGGCATGTGGGTAGCTCTCAAATAGATTTAACATGTCACCATGATATCCACTACCTCGCAATGCATATGTACCTCATCATGTGCACCCATGTGACTTCACAGCCAATGCATCCAAGGCCTGTGGGTAGCTCTCAAATATCTACAACATGTCTCCAAGATATCCAATACCCTGAAATGCATATGTACCTCGTCATGTGCACCCCTGTGACTTCATAGCCAGTGCATACAAGGCCTGTGGGTAACTCTCAAATAGCTACAACATGTCCCCATGACATCCACTACCCCACAATGCAGATGTGCCTTGTCACTCCCTCTAAAGAGGGACCACGCCAAGCTATCTCTCTTATTTTCATGGGCCCTCCTGTGAGGAAGTTAAGCCCGGTCCCGCTCTGATACTATGTTGATTTTTCATAAGACAAGATATTGTATGTGAATATATTATTACAATGATGAGTGTTCCATATATATATAACATATGGTGACCATCCATGAAAAGATGCATCCCTTGGATAATAAATGACTACATATTTATTATATATATTTATACTTTGTATTATAAATATCATTTCATATTATATATATATATATATATATATATATATATATGGAATAATTTCTTCTCGATGTTGTTCAAACATCAACAATAACAAATTGATTTAAATGTTCAAGTATTAGTGAAAACATTCCTAAATAAATTTTGAACATCATTACTTGACTTTCTTCTAATTTCCTTTTGTTCTAATAGAAAACCCTATAATAATTGTAAATGATAATGATATAACTAATTTTAAAAAGTTTATTGTCAAAACACTATTCAAGAAAATAAGTAAATTTTAGCAAATCCAAAGTATAGTCTATCGGTGGAGGAAAAGAAAAATATAAAGAATGTAATGATCAATTCATGGATCCACACATTTCCCCATAGTCTAGTGATTCTTATATTTTTTTATTTAAATTTTGCAAATGCATTTTTTTATAAATTAAACTATGTTCATTAATTCTCTAAGTTATATAAGAAATTCTTTGATTGCCAATGTTAAACTAAAGAAAAGGAGCATTCGATCAACTAAAATAAAGAGAAGGCATGCAATTTTAATAAATGATATTGATATACAAGATGAAATATCACGACTTGTCTAAGTAGATAATATAACTCACATCTTTTCATATTTACAATGAATTATCAATGTTTGATTAGTTTATATTTATTCTCTTTTCATATTTACAATGAATTATCTATGTTTGATTAGTTTATATTTATTCTCTTCAATAATGTGAGGTTGAAATGTTGTGCTCTTCCTTAGGTTGTCCACTTCCCAACTTTGTTCATAAAAAGATTAGGTTATATCTCAATTATACTACTTGGGATAAATGGGACATAGTTGTCCCATAGTTTTTAATTATTACCAAATAAGCACATTGAAGTGTCCACCAAGTCAACCTAAATATGGGAGCTATAAGACAAATAGTCTATGTAGATTGATAATTAATTCATCTATAGGAAATAACCACTAAATAAATTGATTATGTAGTAGAAAAACTATTGGATGGAACAGTTTGGTTATTTATTCACCAAACCACCCAACTAATACCAAAAAATTAAAATATTGTTTTTCTAAATTGAAAATCAATAAAACAATCTTGGAGGTAATGATCACATATTACGAGAGTCATGATGAGAGCTTGAACAATAAGACTCGTTCCACATCTAGTATTATCATGCATATGGAAAACGATAACATGTTTCCAACTTTTGTAACAATGACACAGGGTTTACATGTGGTTTACCTATGTAAAAGGATCACAAAATAAAAAGATAGAGACTCTTTCCCCACAGGCATGTGTGGTCTTTGACAAAATAATGCTTATAACAACATATATTCAACAATTCAACAAAATGAAGACACTTTTGAATTTTTTTTTTGTAACTTTTGGATCCTTGATCTTCTATCCACACTTTCAAGTTCTTTTCCTTGTTAATCATAACCAAAGTTATGCACTAACCTTGTTGTGTTGGATATACAGAATCTAAACAAGAATTGATCCTTAACTAAATTGCTTTGATTTATAATCGGAAATTATTTGAAAGATTTTATTGTAGTTCTCTTAGTTCACTAATGATATACACCAAGCTTTTTTAGAATGTGTTATAAAGATCTCCAAGTTCAACTATAAAATAACTAATGGAATTTACGAATATCAAATAGAAAATGTTGTACATATGATTAATTTAAACTAAGCATTTTTATACTTTGGAATTTGATCCAAATTTTATGAGCAGAACTAAATGAATACAGATTATTAAAAGATTCTTAACACAAAACAAAAGAGATATAGTAAAACTGGTTTTCTATTCAATAAGGAAATAAGTTGAAATTGTAAAATGCAGCGGAAAACAAGCTTGTGGGAATGGTGGCGGCTTATCTCTGAGAAGAGATGTGACGGTTGCGCTCATTCGTAAGAAGATGGTTACAATGAGGCTCTGAAGACCTTTTACAATAAACAAGAATGTCAAAAACCCTAGACATCCAAAAACCTAACCCTAGGAGACGAAGCACCAAAAGTCATGTGGGCCCCGTTTGGGTAAGTTAGTACATCAACTTCCCGGGGTCATAACTTTTGCATATGATCTCCGTTTTAGGCACCCGAAAACTCGTTGGAAAGGTCTAACCGAGAAGAAAAAATTTTAACTAGCCCAAGGTAGTGCCTTTGCTAGTATCTTAGGCCCCAAATCCCCAAAAAACGTTGTTTAGGGCCTCAAATCGACCACGAAACTTTGGAACCCGAAAAACTGTCGAAAAACTGCCAAGGTGGAAAACTGTTTTTCGATCCAGTGGAATAGGTCGGTGGCCACCGACATCCACCTAGATCAATCCTCCCTCTGTAGGAAAAAATTGTATCCATTGTGTTGAGTTCCCCCATCAGATGAGGAAAATTTTGTTGAATTTGGCCTCGGGTGAGCCACTTGCCTTGGTGCAAGAGCTGCCCTGCTTTGATGGCTCGATAAAGTTGGATCCTTTTTTGTGGAGTGTAATTGATATGTGTGTCCACAATATGATCATTGGATGTATGTTGCATGTAGTCAGGGTTGATCTCTATTGGTGTCAACTACTCTGCTATCTCTGAGGTGTCTAATAATGGTGGGAAATATGGCCGAAGGAGAGCCACGTTGAAGACTGGATCCAGACCAAGAAAGTGGGAAATGTTGAGCTCAAAAGCATTGTCACTAATGGCCTTGGTGATGGTGTACGGCCCATAACGGAGTGTGTGAAGCTTCTGATGGGGCCCTGTAAGGCATTCTTTCTGCAGATGCAACCAAACTTTGTCGCCCACCTGAAACTTATGTGGCACCCGATGTTGATCATGGCGTTGTTTGTACTTGGCATTAGACTTTTGTAGAATATCTTGAACCTGTTGGCGGATGTGTTGGATCTGCTCAATGAACCAGGTGGATTTGTCATCTTCTGGTGGAGCAGGGGATGAGTTGGTCGAGGTGGTCGCCAGGGGTAGTGCAACATCCATGAGGCCCTATGGTTGGAATCCCAACCCCACCTAAAAGGGGTTGTGGCCAGTTGAGCTATGCAGGGCTCGGTTGTAGCTATGTTGGACATAGGGAAGACTCTCATCCCATGTGCGGGGGTGTTTTGAATTGTACATGCATAGGATATGTACGACCATCCGATTGACGACCTCAGTTTGGCCATCTGTCTCAGGGTGAAAGGCAGTCGATTTGGTGAGCTTAGTATCCAGCAGTGACCAAAGGCTCGACTAGAATGAGCTGAGGAATCGACTGTCACGATCTGAGATAATGGTTTGTGGCATCCCAAAATGTACCCATACTCATTCAAAGAAGAGCTTGGCAGTGGCTTCTGTTGTGATGTTCTTCTTGCATGCAGCTAGAATAGTTATCTTGGAAATGTGATAAACAACCAAAAAAACACAGTCATTTCCCCTCTTGGTGGACAGGAGGCCCGACATGTAGTCCATTGAGATGGATTCACATGGCCTGTTAGGAGTAGGCAGAGGGGTGTACAGGCACTCGCTTGATGGAACGCAGAGATGGCCTAGACGACACAACAACCAGTCCTAAAGATGGAAATTAGAGACCACTGAGTTGGCACCCAACATGTGGTAGGTGGTGGAGAAGTCAGGGTCTGTCTCGTAGAGGTGGGGCCATTCAGAGGTCTCGTGACCGCAAGACTCTAACACCATGGTGAGTGTCATGACTAGAGGTCGGCTGAGGTAGTCAGCAACTAAGTTGGTACTTCATGTTTTATACTTGATGTTGAGGTGGAACTGTTAGAAAAACAGGACCGCGGAGCAATAAAAAAAAAATGC
>ML778055.1:176515-191519 GCA_009831015.1 Picea engelmannii | reverse complement strand
TGGAATCGGGCACTGGTTTCGGACTGTGATTTTATTCAGGGCTCGATAATCAATGCAGAGTCGCCAGGTCCCGTCTTTCTTCTGCACCAGCACGATTGGGCTCCCACAAGGCGATGAGATGGGACGGATGTGCCCCTTGTGGAGCATTTCTTGGATTTGCCTCTTGATCTCCTTGTTTTCTAACAAAGAGTGATGGTAGACTGGCCCATTGGGTAGTGGTGCGCCTAGGGTCAGATCGATGGGATGCTTGACTTGGCAGTGCAGAGGTACCCCGGTAGGAGAGGAGAAGATATATGAGTATTCTTCCATGACCTTATCCACTTTCTTATGTTGTGTGGAGAGATCGGTCATGGAGGCCCTGGATGTGGTTGCGATCTTTCACTCACTCTAAGAGCAAATCATGAAGAAGAAAAATTTCTCGGTCTGATAGATGACCTTCTTGCATTTCTTGGCAAAGATCAAGGAAATAGCACTAGGAGGGACTGCCTCGGGTATCCTGTAAAATTTCTTGTTCAAAGTAATAATAACACTACGAGGCCTAGACTCATATACAGCATGACATTTCCATAAATAAGGTTGGCCCAAAAGAACATTACAAACTTCGAGAGGAGAAACATCACACAATACATCATCTTTGAAGGGCTTGATCTCGTACGACAATCGACATTGTTGGTTGACGCAAAGATCGCTTCCTTGGCGGAGCCATCCAATGGTGTAGGGTTGTGGGTGTGACGTTGTTGGGAGGGCCAACCACTTGAAGACCTCTGCTGAGATGAGGTTCTTCTGGCTACGACTATCAATGATGAAGTGCAGTGGGGTGCCTTTTACCCACATCTGTGAATGGAAGAGGCGCTCTCCTTCTTATGGCTCGTCTAGTTCACCATATTGGAGCTTGGTGGTAGCAACAGTGGCATTGGGTTCTACGTCAATGATCTGTCTTCCCCTTTCTGGTTCTGAATCATAGTCAGAACCCGCATCTGATTCAATGGCTTTCACTTCGGCCACCAATGACTGCTTTGAGAGGCATTCAACAGTGTTATGCCAAGGGCTCTTATGGAAGTCACACCACTTCCCCGTATCTTTCTTTGTCTTTTCGGTGTCCTTATTTACTTGTGGCTTGGACTGGTTGTCCTAATACTATCCATATTTTCTCTTTTCTTTGTTCTGTGGGTTGGGGCCGCCCTTTCCTAGCTTTTTTTTTTAGGGGTTCCCAGGCCCAAATTGCCGCATCTTTTGTTTGAGCTTCTACTCGATTTTGACGGCATATTGGTAGGTCGCACCCAAGGACGAGATGTCCAAAAATTCCATTTTGGTATGGATGTATCTATGCAGAGCACCATGATACTTGAGAATAAGAATTCACTCAGAATCTTTGATACCCAGCTTGGTGGGCAAGGTATGGAAGATATTTGTGAACTCTCGCACTGCTTGGTCTCTTTCTTGGCGCAGTGTGGTCCATTTGGTATACAAGTCGTCATAACTTTCGACAGGGTAGTATTGTTCCTTAATAGCATCCCTAAAGTATTCCTAGGTGGTCATGACTGTAAATAATGAGGGTTCCTCGGTTTCCTTTTTCTCACAGGAAGTTTCCCACCAATCTTTGACATGGGGAACGACTTTGAGGAGCGCAAAAGTAATATTTTATGTATTCAAAAAGTTATGGACAGAAAAATAACCTTCTAGTAGATTCAACCACTTGTCTACAGCATCTGCGTCTATCTAACCTTCAAATATAGGAATATCGAAGTTGATTTGTACCTTGAAGGAGGCAATGCCTCCACTCGAGGAAGATGTGTCGCGTGTTGGTAGTCGTCGAAGGATTTGCGTGAAACTATCCATCATCTCGTTCGTTTGTTGCATGAGGGCTTCCTCAAGCAACATTTTGAAAGGATCTCATGTCCCATCATCTTTCTTTTATCCTACCATAAGAGGTCGCTTGGGCGTGCGAGAGCTTTTGTCCTCAAGAGAAACAAGCTCAAGACCCAATTCTTTGTACCCTGATCTCGTTGGGGACATGCATTAAGACGACAAGGAGCAAACCGCTCTGATACCACTAATCCAGATTTTATGAGCAGAACGAAATGAATACAGATTATTAAAAGATTCTTAACACAAAATAACAGAGATACAGTAAAACTGGTTTTCTATTCAATATGGAAATAAGCTGAAACTGTAAAATGCAGCGGAAAACAAGCTTGTTGGAATGGTGGCGGCTTATCTCTGAGAAGAGATGTGACGGTTTTGCTCATTCACAAGAAGATGGTTACAATGAGGCTCTAAAGGCCTTTTACAATAAACAGGAATGTCAAAAACTCTAGACATCCAAAAACCTAACCCTAGGAGACGAAGCACCAAAAGTCATGTGGGCCCCGTTTGGGTAAGTTAGTACATCAACTTCCCGAGATTGTAACTTTTGTATACGATATTCGGTTTAGGCACTCGATAACCCATTGGAAAGGTCTAACCGAGAAGAACAATTTTTGAATGGCCCAGGGTAGTATCATTAATAGTCCCTTGGGCCCCAAATCCCCAAAAAATGTCGTTTAGGGCCTCAAAACGGCCCCGGAAGTTTGGAACCCAAAAACTGTCGAAAAATTGCCAAGGTGGAAAACTATTTTTCAAGCCGGTGGAATAGGTGGGTGGCCACCGATATCCACCTGGATCAGAATTAGAATATTTTGAGGCTTCAAAATACACTCTCTCTTTTACAAACAACTTTCACAAAGATGGGAGAGATTATGATTTTTAGGTAAATTTACTAGAAAGGCATCCGGCATCATTGATGTAGTGATGTGAATGTTATTATTTCTCTTTATGTGGGGAGAAATTTACTTAAGCTCTATTGTACATATTGAAAAATATTTTCATGTCTTGTACAAATAGAGTCATAAATGATGATAAAGTTGAATACACAAACAACTTATCAATTGTAAAATCCAAATTCCGATATCTTGCTAGAAAAGTCAAGTATTGTACATGTTTTATTGTTTCTCTATAAATATTTGGTTTATATGTTGTTAATAAATCCTAATTAAGAAGTTGTTTACTATAGAAACCAAGGATGAAGATGGTCAAGCATAAAATGATGAAACTGTGCAACAAAATAGTAATCACTATAGTGTATAAAATGTTGAGGAAAGTTTGGTGATGGAAATACAATAAGGAGAAGAAGACAAAATATCAATTACTCAACTCGCCTCGTTGATTCTCTTATTATTTTAAAAAATTATTTAATTATCACCATTCATAACCTTTTTGAAGTTTATTATAGGGAAATATAATAACAAAGGAACTAATAAGGAGACAAAGGACCAATTGGAAGGCCACAATATGATATAAGGTACTTAATTTTTCTTGTTGTTTCTCTTCTTTTTTTTAATTATAAATTAGGAACTATTGAACCCTCTCTTATTTTTTATAATTGGATTGGTGAAGCATATCCTTTAATTTACATTCACCCTCAAATTACTAGATTGTCACTTTTTGTTGATGTTTCAGCATCGGACAAACATTCTCCCAGATTGGTCATACTGATTTGACCAAGGGAGGATGATACATTCACTCATGGGGCTATGCTAGTGGTGAATGGACCAAGATGTTGATGGTTATCCAATTAGCAGCATTGGGAAGACATTCTCCCAGATTGGTCATGTTGATTTGACCAAGGGAGAATGATACATCCACTTGCAGGGATTTGCTAGTGGTGAATGGCCCATGCATAGTCTTTCTCCTTAGTCATGTTGATTTGACTAGGAGTGATAAAGACTCGAGATGCATCATCGGGTAGAAATTCTCCCAGATTGATCATGCTAATTTGACCAAGGGAAAATGGTATATTCACTCACGGGGCTTTGCTAGTGGTGAATGGCCCAGGTGTAGTATTTCTCCTTAGTAATGTTGATTTGATAAGAAGTGATAAAGACTCGAAATGCTAGATGCTTTCACATTATCTGCTCCATGATGGAGTGATCTAATTTTTATAAGGCAGGTTTGACTTGTTTGGAAGTCTAGTATAATGTTGAAGAAGTAGGCCCAAGATACCTCTTTTAATGAGGGGCTTCTTAGTGGGTTTACTCAACATTAGAGCCCTCTATTAATTAGACATGTATGTGAGGAGATGATACATCAACATGGTCGATGGACAACTTTTCTTATAAAAGAAGAAATCCAAGAAGACAAGTCAAAGACCATTAAAATATTAAAGAAACCCCGGAAAAGCATTAAATGAATTATTGTGGGCAAAGAAGAAGTCGTCCCCACAAGTAAATAAAGGTGACTCGAATTACTATAAATAAAGGTTGGATCATTTCATTATCATACAATCACATAGCTCTTCTCAGCAAGTGCGCAAGTCCTAGTTGCAGTTGCAGTTGCAGTTGCCAGTTGTAGTTGCAGTCGCTAGTCACAATTGCAATTACAGATGGAGTTGGAGTTGCTAGTTATAGTAGCAGTTGCAGTTGTAGTTTCTAGTTACAAATGCAGTAGCTAGTTGCCAGTTGCGCAAATTTCGGTGGTGTGTTATCTTTTTCTACTGGTTTTCTAGCCTTGAAGGATCTTCCTCATACTAGGGCGCAACCTTTTATATGTTGCGTTCTTCATTTTATGGTGATGTATTTTCTGGCTTGAATTTTTCTTAAGAAAAGTTGTTGGGTTTTCTCCTAAGATTGGGTTTCCCAGAGTAAAAATATTGTGTCTACTGTGAATGGGTATCTTTCTATGATTCTATTATTTCCACTACAATTTTATTTCAATTGAGATTTTCAGTGTGTAATTATTCTATGATAACTGCGACATTTAATTCTATTTGAAATCATAAGGAAATAATTATCAGATCTAGAAATTAGAAAATTCAACACTTTTAAGTTGACAACTTTGAGTCCTTGTAACATTGTAATTGTAATGATAATATGAGCAACAATGCTAAGTGAAGTTGTGGTATTTTCATTTTCTATGTTGAAACAATAATCTCCAATTATTTTTATTTCACATCATTAATAGTTTTTATTCCTTACTCATGGATTTAAAGCTTGTTACTAATTTTGCAACCATGATATACTAAATACAAGATATTCTCAACCATTATAATTTTTCATCATAGTTTTTAACATATCGTACCTTTTCTATACTCATAGATTTAAATCTTGTTAATGATTATGATCTCTACCCATTTGACCATTTGAAAATTTTCATATTATTTGAAAACAGATTTATTGTTACTAATATTTTTGTATATACATTATGGCCATTGGAAAACACATTCCAAATTCAAATATGAGAAGAGACTAGAGGGTTTGGAGAAGAGAATTAAATGAAAGGAATATGATTAAAGAAGACTTTTTCATATTATTTGAAAACAGATTTATTGTTACTAATATTTTTGTATATACATTATGGTCATTGGAAAACACATTCCAAATTCAAATAGAATAGTTGAGAAGAGACTAGAGGGTTTGGAGAAGAGAATTAAAGGAAAGGAATATGATTAATTTTGAGAAGGCTGCAGATATAATTTTGGTTAACATCACCGATCATGAGGGTTTAAAAAAATCAATAGTAAAAATATGTTTATGAGATTAGCTTGACCATCCTTCATGATGGGAAATATAATTTATTAGTCATATTTGACGAGGGAAGTATAACATGGCATTTTTCCATTAAATTTGAACCATCTTTTATGGTGGTACAATGACCCGCCACATGTGTTATATTTCTTATTACATCACTCATATCCTCTTCCACCATGTGTGCTATATTTCTTATTACATCAGATATCACTCATATTCACAATGTAGAAGTAATTATTAATGGTGGTGACAGGGCGATGGTGTGAATGAATGACTTCATTGATTATATCTTAACATGATGAAATCTTAAAGGGTGGTGGCAGGGGATTGTGTGAATGAATGAATTTATGGATATCCCAACCTATATTAATTATACATAAGTACATTCGACATTATTTAAATGGATTTAACAATCATTAAATGTGGAAATTTTTTAGACATGAGCTATCCTTCATAAGAATGGACATGCAATTTTAATGCATCCAATAATCAAATCAACATATTTGAATCTCCTCGTATATTTTTAAGGTATCATGGATCGAGAAATTTATGTTCCTCTTCCTCAATTGACTTTTTCTTCCTGGATATGTGATTCATATTTTGAAGGTAGAACTTTTTTCCACTTCCTCTTTCAATGCAAAATTTTATAGGAAGCATATGAAAGGCCAATTCCGTTGAAAGTATCATGGAAGTGAAGTCTTTTTTTAGATGAAAATTTGCTCAAATTATATTAGGAATATAATTTTTTTTACATCGCAGTGCACTTCAAAAGTCAAGTCTGACGTTACAAAAAACATACTTTCTCTCAAAGTTAGAGGCAAAAAACACATAAACCTCATATACTTTCCAGTTCTAGTAGCATAATTCTAACTAGACTGTTACAAAAGTTTAAAAGTCAACATCTCAAAAAAGAAAAGAGACACTAGCACACTAATGCAAGAGTCGGAACACCTCGAAAGTAGATACTAGTGAATATTATAGACCTCCTTGGGGCCTTCAACCCCCTTATACCAGCGAACAAAGGATATATGTCCTTTTGGCTCCCCAAGAGCCTACTTGGATAGTGTATCAACTTATGAGTTGAAGTGTCTGTAAACATGGTGAAAAGTGATACTCTGAAAATGATTAATGAGGACTTTGATTCTGTTTTTCCAGCCTTCTAGTGCGCTTACCTGGAGCCTACCCTTACTCGAGAGCCAATCGAAGATCACTCTGGAATATCCCATAACCCGGAGACTGTGGTAAGACACTAAATCAACAATCACAAGGGAGGCCCATGCAACAATTAATTATGCCCTTGTATTTGATCCGCTTCCACAATTATACTTCCATCTAATAACAATGGAATATTGAGCTCTGATAATACCTCCCACCCCACCGATAGCTCCATTGATCTGAGATGCCCCATCAAACCATGCAAATGCATCACCCGACTGATAAAAAAAAAACAGATTTTGGAGGTTTATCTTTCACAGGACCTGAAGAATTGTTTTGGAGAGCATATGATTTAGTAAAAACTGCTTGGACCGATGGCTTATGGTTTTCAAACAATGCTTTATTCTGCTCGATCCATATAAACCAACACAGGTGAGCAGCCAAATGGATAGATAAAAGTTTGTCCTCAAAACATTTCTTGAAACACTCTGACATTGAGTTTCCCACCCAAGCACTCTTATGGTTCACATAGATCCCACACTGCAACTGAAAATGGACAATAAATGAATAAGTGTGAAATAGTTTCAACATCATTCTTACACAAGGAGCAATGATTAGGGCTTTCCCAACCTCTCGATTGTAATGACTCCCAAGTCAGAATCATGCCTTCCACAACAAGCCACATAAATAATTTGACGTTAAGCTGAATATTCCAATGCCAAATGGAGAATTGCCACCTATCAATCTTCTTCAACCATTTTGTAGTGACTATGCCTCAATAAATATTTTTAACCATTGGGATTCCAGATTTGTCCCCCCCAGTCCATATCAAAATATCTTCTTTATCCTACAAAAGAATCCCCGAGTCTATAAGGGCCTTCCTGAAATGGTCCCACTCAGCAGCCATATCGCCCATGAGATTCAAATCATTGCTAGTTAACCAATAATTGCAAAGAAGTTGGTTGTCCAAATGATTCTCGGCTTGTGCCAGAGTGTGATAATGATTCTGATTAAGCAAAGTCAACAAAGGCTGGGATAAGAAAGATAAATCTTCCAAGCCTAGGATCCTGTCGATTCCAAGGGAGATAAGCTGACTCGAACCCAGATCCCAACATAACCAGTGGAGAATCAAATGCACTGAAGCTATTAACCCTCTCTAGATATTAGAAGTTGCCCTCTGAGAAAAATAGGGTGATCTTAGCCAATTAATAACAGTCATATGGATCATATATTTATCCTTGATGATTATGTGCCAAAAACCACCACTGGTGATCACCCTCCAAAGCGTGTGCGCCACCGGTGCTTTACTGAAATCAAAAATATTGCGGAAACCCCAACCCCCAAATTCCTTTGGGACAACCAACTTTTCCCACTTACAAAGATGAATAGGGGAAGAGTCCAGATTTCTTTGCCAGAGGAAATTGTACATTAGTTTTCTAATAGAGTTTAAAATCGTTCTAGGGATCGATGCTAGGGACATCCAATAAACATAATGAGATTCCAGCACATCTTTTAAAAGGGTGTACCTTCCTCCCAGGGAAATCCATCGATAACACCAATTGTTTATTTTCTTCTCCATTTTATTTAGAAGCCACCACCAGTCACTAGCTCGATACAAACCAGTTTTAAGAAAGTAACCAAGATATTTAAAGACAGTATCTAAATCCTCGAAACTGAAAGGAAAAAGGGATTTGTAGGGCCCAAGTTCTTCATCTGGAATCCCTTCTTGTAACATTGTAGATTTAGATACATTTATCATCAAATCCGAAGCCAAACATAAAGTTTTAAGCAACTTATCAATCTCCCACCATTCCTAAATACTGGCCTTCGACGTAATAACCACATCATCAACAAATAAAACATGAATAATTTTAATAGATCTAGAAACTTTAACTCAAGATAATTTCCCTTCCAGTTGTTTGTCTTTTAATATTAAACTTAGCCCCTCCATCACTAAAATGAACAGTAACGGGGAAAGAGGACAGCCTTGTCTAAGCCCTCGACCACTCTTAAAGAAGTCCTTCGGTTCCCCATTTATCAAAACAGAGAAAGAAGTAGACATGACACAACTCATTATCCAGTTTGTCATATCAAGGCCCAAGCCAATCTGAATAAGAATCATCCTCGGGATATCCCAGCTAATGCAATCATATGCTTTCTTCAATTCAAGATTTAATACTAGAGCCTTGGATTTTTTCTTCTTTATACTATGCAGACACTTGTGAACAGTTCCTATGGCATCCTGAATTCTTCTGCCTTGAAGGAATCCTAATTGTTCTTATGAGATCAATCTAGACAGTATCGGTTTGATCTGATTGGCTATAACCTTTGATCTAATTTTATAGCATAAATTACAAAGTGAAATAGGCCTGAAGTCTCCAAAACACTGTGGCTTGTTTACTTTTGGTATCAGGGCAATGAATGTGGCATTTAATCCGTCTGATATATTACCACTTAATTTAGCTTCTTCAGCCATATCCAGAAGGTCTCTCCCAACTAGCTCAAAAAAGTGACTAAAAAAATCTATTGTCCAACCATCGGGCCCCGGGATCTTATCAGTTTTAAAATTTGTTATTACCTGCTTTAACTCATCCAATTCAATTGGCGCATAGAGAGAATCTGCCTCACTTCGGTAATCATTTTTTTAAATAATGCAACAACCCTGACTTGTTCAAGTGGCGAAGAAGAATTATGTTCTTTGTATAATTCTTTAAAATGGTTGACTACTTCCAATTTAATATTCTCCTGACCAGTAACAACCCTCCCCGAATCATCCAAAATTTCCCATATATGCTTATTGTTTCTTCTAAAGTTTGCATAATTATGGGAAAAGTTGGTGTTATTGTCCCCACTTTGTAATCAAATTGCTCTACTACGTTGTCACCAATGTTCTTCATTTTCTTTAAGTATCTTGTTCCTTTCAGTTTCAAGTTCCTTCACTAAATAATCCTGAACATTCAGACCATTTCCATTTGAACTTTTGTGCAGGCACACAATAATCTCTTCTTCAGGGTGCCTAATACAGGCCTCTGACTTTTGTTTGTGGTCCTTAAGCCACAGTTTGGTGCATTTCTTTAAGTCCTTTAGTTTCCATACTAGCCTATTTTGTTTACCCCTTTCGCCAAGATACTTCGGATCAATCCAGAGCTAATTTACCAATGCCTCAAAACTTTGTTCTTGAATCCAGTGAGGATTTAGCTTAAAGGGGTAGGATTTATAAGTAGGAGGTAAATCCAATTGGAGTAAAATAGGAGCATGGTCAGAAATGAAATGGTACTCCACCCAAGACCGGTAAATACCAACCAAACCCAGCAAATCTTCATAAATAAAGGCTTTGTCTAGCCTCTTAGCTATATAATCAGCCCAGCTTGATTATTCCTCCATGTCGAAACAAGCTTCCTCAGAGCGATATCAATAAGTCCAAGACCTTGAAAACAAGTTTTGAAAAATCCTGCCAAACATCCTAAGGTTCTAGCACCACCCCAAATTTCACCTGAGGACAATGTCAAATTTAAGTCTCCCGCTAGAATCAAGTTATTTTGTGTTAACAGACCCAATCTTCCCAGGCGCTCCCATAAAACTTTCCGCTCCACACAGGGTCCATAAGTATTCAGAATAGTAATATGCCTTCTAGTGGCAAGATAAGATCCTGACAATAAAATTCCACCACAGATTAGAAATGGTATCAAATCAAAAAAACTGGGATCCCAAGAGACCAACAATCCCCCCGAACTTCCATCTGAGTTTACAGTGCAGCAGAGCTAGTTTGGACAAAGAGTGAGCATAAAGGCCCGAGCCTTATCTGCAAGAACCATATTTTCCTGAAACGGGACAATCTCAGGCCGAGTTTTATCAAGTACCCTGTGCATAGAGGCTATTTTGAGGGCGCCCCCAATCCCTCTTAAGTTGAGAGAGAGTAATATCATTACTTTGCCCGCGCTAGGGCTTTGCATGCTCTAAGTTCCCCACAATAAATGGTATTAATAGGAACTGAAGAAGGTGGCTCTACAGAAAGTTTCTTACGGGTGCTTCTGGTTTTAATGGGGGAGAGTTCAAACCCCAGACCTCGAGACCAAGCAAAATCTTTTCTAGCATTGCCCTCCACAGTGCGCGAACCACTAGCCTCTGCATCACTCAAGCTAGAATTTTGTATCGCTTTCCCACGATATACAGGTAGTTGGACATGAGAGGAGGGATCCTTAATGAAAGGAATATAAGAATCTAGAATGGCCGAGAGGGAAGGATCCTCGTCCTCCTATTCACGGTAACCCGGAAGGGAAGGAGAAATAATAGACGAGATAGGGGAGACCACCTATGATGGAACTGACACCAAGGAAACCTCGGGTAATGAGGAAGGACAAAAAACACTTTGACTGGGAAAAGACTCAGATGGATGCACCGCAGGTTGCAAAGGTGGGACCCTAGGTTTCACAGTCAGATCACAAGAAGGATTAAGCAAACTATCAGTATGTTTTTCAAACACGGGTAAGCCTCATAAACCAGCTACGGATAGAGAACTAATATGCAGAGTAGATTTTTCTAACCACTTCGAGGAATTTAAGATTTCCTTTTCCAAAGTCAAAAGAGCAGAGAAAAAAGCAGGACAATGGTATTTGAGCTTATCGGATAAGGTTGACAAAGGTTTTGGATATCCCGAGTCTTGTGACCAATGCTCAGGACCGCCACTATAGAAACTCGTGTCAGTAGATAAATCAATAAAATTAGTTGGGGAGTCAATGTCCTCTGAAACTGCCACCTCCTCAAACAAACCTTTACAATCTCTTCACAAGTGTCCAGTACTGCGACACAGGTTACACCGAAAGGGTATACCCAAGTAATGAAGTCGTTGAAGAATACAACTCCCTCTCCAATCAATCTCTAATGTTTCGGGAAGACCACGGCTAATGTCCACTTCAACCAAAATCCTGCAAACTTTCCGCGAAGACAAAAGTAGAACTGCATTATCAACCGCAATGAAACTGCCAAGAGCCTCATCAACAACCTTTAATGCCCCCTCATTCCAAAGATAAAGAGGCAGACTGGGCAGTAGAATCCAGAAATGGCGAAATGAGAAATACTTTGTCTTAGGGTTAAAATCCACCCTCCATTTTTTAAGCATAAGACTACTGCCACCATTCATCCATCTGTTAGTTAATAGAGTTTCCACATCTTCCAGAGAATGAAAAATGACCCCCAACCATCCTTTTGATAGGTGAATCAACTCCGGGGTATAGCCTAGCACAGGCCACCGGACCCTTTCTGACCATGCCAGAGTCTTTTCACTACACAAATATCCATAGGCAAACATCCCCACTAAAGAAAAGAGAGCTAAATGACATGTATCCTCAAGGCCCACGTCTGACCCGAGCACCATTTTATTTACCACTTTGTTAGAAGTCCATTACTTTCGGTATTTACGAAAAGTAGACAAATGTTTAGTACCTCCTCGCGATCCAGAAAAATCACCACCTAAATTCCCAGGCTTAGTAACACACTCAGACCGAATAGTAGCATCCGTTGGTCGAGAATCCACCAGACCAGGGAGTGAAGAGGAGAAAGTATGTAAGGGTTTACTAACAAACTATATTTATCTTTCTCATACAACACAGGTGTTCAATGGAAGTATATTCACATATGTTTTATCAATTCAAGGTATAAGGGAGGTCAAGTGCTTAACTAGGAAAAATAACAACTTCCTATTCAAGTTATCTTTCCCTGATTAAGCACTTAGACTCCCTTGATATTTTCTATGAAAAGATCAATGTGAGCAATATCAAAGGGAGGAAAATATTTTCTTGAAGAATCACATCAACTAGGACTAGGTACTGTTTATATTTTTACATGCAATGTTTGGTTATGAAAATATAATTGTTTCAATACTTTCTTATATGATAATATAGACATTGCATGAAGGATGCGCGCACAGGTAACAGAACTGATCTAGGGTTTGCGCTCTTTGCTACCATGCCAAGCCAGGGTGGAGGGGAGCCGCCGCCCCCTCCTTCCCCAACCGCTTTCTTCAGGAAACTAGTCACTGCATGCAGAAAGAAAGCACCCCAAGCAGAAATGCCAAGTTTTGTAAGAAAGTTGGATAACGTTCCAGAGATCAATCTCCCCCCGGAACAACCAATGAAGGTAGCACTCTCATTATCAGAACGAGGCCTGGTAGGTCAGTTCATGGGGCTCTGGCCCTCAACCAGGACAACAGACAAATGAATCCAAAGGAACTGGAGGCCATTAATAAAAAACAGTGTAACCTGTTATGCGGTTGGAAGGGGCTACTTCATTTTCGAATTCATCTCCTAGGAGAACCGTGATTTAATCTTCATAAACGGGCCATCCTTCATGGGCACACAGGGCCTTTATCTGAATCGGTGGACTCCAAACTTCAACCCAGCCTCAGAAGTGCCAAAAGACGTCCCAGTCTGGGTCAGACTCCCAAACCTACCAATCCACTGCTGGAACTCCTCGTCGTTGCAATCTATTGGGAACGGACTAGGTCACTACATTGACAGAGCCGATCCAAAAGATCAATATTCTTGTGCAAGAATTTGTGTGGAAGTTGATTTGGAAATAGGCTTGCCGGAAGTGGTAAAACCGAAGGTGGGGGAATGGAAACACCTACAAAAACTGGATTATGAGCAGCTCCTGTTCAAATGCAGAGGATGTCATGAATATGGACATTTCCAGAGAAACTGCCCAAAAACCCCACACACAGAGAAAACAAGGGAGGAAGGATGGCAGCAACCCCAGAAAGGAAGGTCGAAGTCTAAAGGCCCAAGAAGGGAAAACCCAGCTCCTAATCAAGGCAACCCTGGAAACATAGAGACGACAAACAACTTCAAAGAGTTGGGAAATGAAGGTGAAACGACGGATCCAAGCAACGCCACCCAAGGTGAAGAAGAAAGAGGCAACCAAATCCGGAAAACCGGAGGAACTCAAAAAGCAGCAGAAGGAGTGGAGAAACCCATCTCCCCCCCAAGGAATGTGGCGGATCAAGGCACTGAGGAGGGAGAGATCTCGTCAGGAAACGAATCAGAAGGAGCGAGTGAAGCCTGGGACACTCCAAAGAAGCCAGGCAGAGGTAGGAAATCCAAAAAAGCAGAAAGGGATCAGGAAACCTACAAGGACGTTCTCAAAAGAGCGCAACCAACCATCAAGCAACTGATCAGAGTAAGGCAAACCAGGAAGTTGACTGAGGCCTCCCAAGGAGGTCACTCCCCTCCACAAAGTAACCAATGAAGATAACTTCCTGGAACTGTAAGGGTCTAGGTAGCAAAAGGAAGGAAGAAGCTCTCAGGGACATAATCAAAGCAACGAAAACGGACATCCTACTTATCCAGGAAACCAAGATGAGTCAATAGGACTCTATAAAAGTTTCAAAAAACGTATGGAGAAGCAGTCAGGGTTTAGCCAACAACGCCAGAGGCGCGTCAGGAGGGCTCTACACCCTGTGGAACGCCTCCAAAATAGATCTGATCCGCTCTGACCTTTGCACGCATTGGATCTTCTCCCAACTGCTCCACAAGGAATCAGGGAAAACGGTAAGTCTCTTTAATATCTATGTCCCATAGCATATAGAAGAGAAAAAGAACTGTTGGCAAACCCTTCTAGACTATCTAACAAACAATGAGCTGGAAAATATTATTCTAGGAGGGGACTTAAACGTAACTTTAGCCCAAGAAGAAAAATGAGGAGGATCTATCGTAAGAGACCCAGCTAGAGAGTGGGTGGAGGACCTAATCTCAGCATGGGACTTAATGGACATTAAGCTGACTAGGGGACGCTACACTTGGACCAACAAAAGGGTAGGTCCGGGGCATATTGTTGCCCGCTTGGACAGATTCCTTGTTCAAAGCTCATTCTTGACACTTGGGCTTACAACTTCCTCAGAAATTCTCCCCCATAGTACCTCTGACCACAAGCCTATTAGTCTAGAGCTTAGGAAGGAGCAAGGTCAGGGGCCCATCCCCTTCAGATTCAATCCCGCTTGGATATAAGATAAAGACTTTCTGCGCAAAGTCTCCAATGGATGGACTAGCAAAGTTAAGGGCTCTGCGTTTTATGTTTGGGAAGAAAAGTTGCGAAGGCTCAAGGCTGAGCTAAAAGGATGGGCAAAAAAACAAGCTGACCTAATTTCCCTACGCTTAGAAGCTCAAAGGCAACTAGAGAATCATCAGCTCGCTCTGGAAAAAAAGGAGATCACACAGAAGGACTTACTTAAGGAGGAGCAACTTCAAAGGCAATGGCACAAAAGCTGCAGAGATGAAGAAAGCTACTGGAGG
>ML778055.1:151751-172428 GCA_009831015.1 Picea engelmannii | reverse complement strand
CCTCTTGGTCTGTAATGATCTCTACCCTTTCAAGCATCTTGGCATTTTGTATAGAAGCCAAGGCTTTAAAATAAGTCTGGTTTCAGGTATCTGAACCATTTTAGGGGGTATTTGTTAAATCTAGCAACTCTAGTAGTGCATTTTAGCTTACTGTAGGCAGCTGCTCAGTGAAGCTCTGCCACTCTGTAACCAATTAGTGGCTAGTCCACAACTAATATAAAATCCGCTAAATGTTTCTGTAAAAAAAAATTAAATATATATATATATATAGACATTGCATGAAATGTCTATTTTACTTTCAATGTTTGGTGATGAAAATATAATTGTTTCTACACTCCATTTTTATGATATAATAAAGATATTTGTATTTTGTATTTTTGTATGCCTAAATTATATATTAGTGTAGTTATATAGATGTCTAGTTTTTGTCTTGTTCTAAATGGAAAATTATTTTTCCAATAGCTCGGGAGAAGGTTGAATTTGTAAAGGAACATCTCTCGAGTATATGATCCTTCTTTCCATGAATGGGATTTATATTGCATGCCTCTTAAATGTTCCACTTTTGGCAAGCCAGCCATGCATTTTAGGCATGGGATTTCATTTTCAACATTGAATATTATATGAGATTCAATGAACTTCTTCCTTTGATGTTAAATATTGGATATATCTTCCTAAATGGATAGAAAAGAGGCCATGTGACATTGCACAACTAGAATAAATTTGTGGGTGTCATCTCCCTATTACAATTATAGTTATCCTTAAGTTTGAAACTAAAAAGAAACAACTCTCAAATTGTAGAGAAATAGATCATGGTTATATCCTAAAATCCAAATTGTAAATCGGTATGTATGGTCTATTGGTCCACATTTAGATAGTAGATACATCATGAGAAGTTTAATGTTGTAAAGAAACAACTCTCAAATTGTAAATAAACAACTCATGGTTTATATACTAAAATGCAAATTGTAAATATGCGTGTATGGTCTATTGGTTAGTGTTTAGATACCAAATAACATTAGGAGATTTCTAACAAATAAAGGTGTTATGATGTATTTGGTTTTGTGGGTGAAGGTGGGCTAATTCAAATCCATGGGATAATCAAGCATATCATATTGGCTCATTATAATTTCTATCTTATTATTTTATTAGTCAAAAATTGAGTTTGGGTAGGAGTAAAAAAGATAAGAAGATCCATCATTTGAGTGGAACTTCTCATGTCAATCCCATGTCTAGATGGGATATTGAAATTACAGTTCAATGATGTTGGGAGAAATTGTGACTACATTAAAACCTTATTTATATTTCTCCTATAATGACTCAACTCTTAATATACAATTATTATAGACAAAGCTAATTGTAATTCAATTACTCCAATGTTCCATAGTTATCATATCAACAACATAATATCCTTATATTTAACATCATCTACAAACAATTTTTAGGTACTTTTGTTTTGTTTCCTTTCATGGTGGTTATCTAAATTCCAATTTCGTATTTTTGTTAAAACCTCTAATAAAATATTCTGGACTTGGATGAATGAAAAAGTTTGTTTTTCATTTCATGAGCTTGAAAGGACATCTCATTTCATAAAACCCTCGATGTCATTAGATCTTAATCTATTGGAATGATTTCTCATGTAATCCTGGAGGTCTCTTTTCATTTCATATGCTTGAAAGAATTCAATAAAACTTGATGCTTGAATGGTATTAAATATTATATGAATCTTAGTGATTACTAGGATTCAATGAGCTATTATTTCACATGGAAATGGCACACAATGGAAGTAATCTTAGAAGGATATCTCATTTCATGATATGAGGTATTTTTCCAAGGGCTTAATATTGAATGCTTGTAGTGATCTCAAGTTCAACACAAAGCTTCCTCTTCCTTGATATGGGATTCATCTCTTGAAGGTATAACTTCCTTCCACTTCCTCTTCCTATGCAGAAATTCACTAGACGCATATGCACCAACATATGCATTACCAAATCCATGGAACATATCAAGTAGGACAAGTTATTTATTAGGATATCACATTTTATAAAACGTGAAGCTTGAATGGAAGCAATCTTGAATGAATTCTCACAACTACTAGGATTCAATAAAGCTATCATTTCAAAGGGTAATGGAATATAATGGTAGTAATGTTGAAAGGATATCCATTTGAAAGGAGAAACTTGGTTTTAGAATCATTACAAGATTAATATTTCTTTGAGTGGACTACTTCAAATTGCAAACACCATAGGGGATATATGGTAGTTAACAATCCAACAAAAGTTTTGCACACTAAGCAAATGAATAAAGTGTGGACAACATATTCTTAATATGATGAAACACTCTCATTGTGGGTGATTCACCTAAGATCGTGACAAAAAAATCCAAGGAAAATTTGATTCTTAATACTTCATAAAAACAAAGAGCTAGGACGATAAATGGTTGATAACCTATGTATGGATCACATTAAATAAGTTGTTGAATGCACTAGATGTGTGAGATATTTTAAATGATATTCCACAAAATCTAATATTACCTGAAGATGACTATAACCAATATGTGTGAGGTATTCCTATATAGACAAAATTATCAAATTTCTAATATAAATTCTTGGTCATTTTACATGTGATGATTTATTTCGTTATTATGTAGCATTATATAGTGTTACTGATATTGATTACTAATCATTGTGTGTGTGTGTGTGTGTGTGTGTGTGTGTGTGTGTGTGTGTGTGTGTGTGTGTGAGAGAGAGAGAGAGAGAGAGAGAGAGATGTACTATTCATATATTTTGTAGCCATGGTCAAATCAAGTTTGCTTCTATTTTATAAATTGGTGGTTTGGTGTGAGTTGATGGGGCATAAATGCCCTTCAACGGCAAGGGGTACTCCCTGATACATAGTCCCAATTAGACTATGCATCGTTTTATTTAGGAGACCCATTCGGATTCTGGCCTGGCTTCCATTACTAGTTATGAGGGGGGAGATTGGATGCTTTGTGAATGTGGATGTAGATGAAGACTATCTAATTTCAGAAATGAAATATAATATATCATATCCTAGCTAGGAGAAATCTATCATAACCAAATGAGTGCTTGAAATGAAACTAAACTCTACAAATAACCTCACTCAAATAGTAGTTATGAGAATCAAAGTTAGACAAAACTTGCATACTTATATATAACCAGAATAGTCTAAATAAAATTATCACTTACATTAGAAACTCATATTCTCAGAACAAGACATAAGAAAGAATAGAAAATCTAGGAGAAATATAGAAATCACTTAAGAAAAGTCTATAGGGAATAATATATTCTTACAACACATGTAAATAGTAAATAATCTGCTAAAAAATAGTTGACAACAAACGACCATTTACAAACAGTTATTCTCTTATTACTTCATCAAAAGAAAAGAGTTAGGACGATAAATGGTTGATAACCTATCTATGGATAACATTAAATAAATTTTTGAATGCACCATATGTGTGAGATATTTTGAAGGATATTCCACAAAATTTAACATTACCCAAAGATGACTAACTAATATGTGTGAGGTATGCTTGTATAGACAAAATTAACGAATTTCTAATATAAATTCTTGGTCATTTTACATGTGATGACTTATTTCTATATTGTGTAGCATTACATAGAAAAAAATTATAGTGTTACTAATATAAATTATTAATCATTGTGTGTGTGTGTGTGATGTACTATTCCTATATTTTGTAGCCATGGTCAATTTAAGTTTTCTTCTATTTTATAAATTGGTGGTTTGGTGTGATTTGATGGGGTATAAATGCTCTTCGACAGCAAGGGGTATTCCCCAGTACATAGTCCCAATTAGACTATGCACCATTTCATTTAGGAGATCCATCCAGATTATGGCCTGGTTGCCAATACTAGTAATGATGGGGAAGATTGGATACTTTGTGAATGTAGATGTAGATGAAGACTATCTAATTGCATAAATGAAATATAATTTATCCTATCCTAGCTATGAGCAATCTATCGTAACCAAATAAGTAGTTGAAATGAAAATAAACTTTACAAATAACCTCACTCAAATAGTAGTTATGAAGAAGCAAAGTTAGACAACAGTTGCATATGTATATATAACCATAATAGTCTAAATCACATTATCGCATACATTAGCAACTCATATTCTCATGACAAAACATAAGAAAGAATAGAAAAGCTACGAGAAATATAGCAATCGCTTAAGAAAATTCTATAGGCAACAATATATTCTTACAGCACATGTAAACAGTAAATAATTTGCCAAAAAATAGTTGACAACAAGCCACCATTTACAAATAGTTCTTCTCTCTATCAAAATTGGCCTTGAAGTCTTCTCAATATTAGTTAACGCAGTACATTTTCTCCAAAATAGTTTAGAGAATGTACAATGCTTGAAGAGCCCTTTCAAAACGAGCATCTTCCTTTATTTATAGATATCCTAGAAAACTATGAAAATCTTCTTAAATTCCTCAAGAAGTAGTTACAAAACCTTTAGCTTCCCTCACTAGCTATTTGACATGTGTAAGAATGAAGAAGAAGCTAAAGGCAACTGAAAAAAGACAAAATAGAGTACAATTATTAGCAAATTCAATTTTTCTATTTTGTCTCATTCACGTGCCCTTCTCCCTAACATAGATTGTCCAAACCTCGTATTGGCCGAAGAGTAATATGACCCTGCAGTATGAAAGTTATTTAAGAACTGCTTCATGTGAGGTTGTGTTGTCCTTGAGAGTCCTCATGTCCTTTTCCAAGGTGGTCATGAATGCCTGGATCATAGTGTGGATCCCGGCGGGATGAACAAGGAGTTGTTCCATTAGCTCAATTATCACTTTTGTAGCTACCTTAGTTACCTCCCATCTATAATTTGTGATTTGTGATTTGGAGGAGTTGTTCCACAGTGCCAGTTTTTTTGAGCTCTTTTATAAGAGGAAGGAGACACTTTTGGGTCAAATATTGCATTACTTTATGAAGTTATGTACAAATAGCAAGAGAGATGGTTGTTTCCTTTTCTTCTTTTTTTCCAGCTTGTTGACATCTATCAAGTGATGTGTAATCCATCTTTATTTCTATCTCTAATGGGAAGGGAAGCTCAGTTGGAGCGTCGGGATTCTTGGAGATCCACCTATCCATGTTATCTAATCCCTCGTGGATGGTGACCAACTGAGTGTTCTTTGCTTGTACATGGATATGTTATTCCATTGTCGTAGCCACCAACTGCTGGAAGACATGCAGGTGGGTGCACATATCTGTAATGGCTTCCTCCAGCTCTGTTATGACTTTTTCTGCACATGCTTTGAATTCTTGCAAGCCAACTGCATCTATCCTCACTTTCTGAAGTTGTTCTTCTAGTTCTTTGATCATGGCATCTTTATATTGGTTTTGGCGATACAATTTCTTAAGGTTCTTCTCTATGTTTGTGGTAAAGGCGGTGCCAATAGATGTTATGGAGAGTGGATCTTGGTTGGCATCCTTCATTACAATGTTCTCTGTGATGAAGGATAATGGGTTTCTCCTTGTGATAAATACCTTTTTCACTTGTTGTTACATGATGTGGCCAATGGGTTTCTCCCTATCAGTACATGATGGGTTTTTCCCTGTGATCAGTACCTTTTTCACTTCTATTACACATTATTTTAGTCACTCTGATGATGACCCCATAGGCATGTGTTTAGGATTCCAAAACAATCTTTCACATGAGGAAAATGGTTGAGTTCTTCCCCTACAAGGCACATTTTTAGAATGACACCGTAGGCTGACAGTTGTACACGATGCGGAAATCCTTGATTTCTGCAGGCTGCTCTATGCCTGGCCTGTGAGATTTCCGCATGCTACTATATAGGCAGGGTACGAAGACACTTGAAGTTAAGAAAAGGAAGAAGTTTCACGAAGTCTCTAGAAGGAGAATATTCTAGAATGTGAGGTGGCGTCCGTATGGTTATGATCTTATTGGCTTCTTTGATTTGATGGGATCATCCTCATCCTAGTAACCACTTCATATTTTCTTATATACTAATGGATTTCTCATGGAAAAGGTTAACCAAGGTCAAGCAATATTGAGCAAAGAATAAGTTGAAGACTGTGTAAAGAATCCTGATACAATGGATGCTTGAGGCCTCCATTTGTCCATCAAGCTTTGTGGACTATCTTCATGCAAATTCAGAGCAAGTGTATGTGTGTGTTGGGACAAAGGACCACCGAAAGGGAACTTGCGACATCAAGGCAATTTGATTGTATCTTCCACTTTTACTTAATATGATACAGTGGCATGTTTCTTTCCCATAAAATCATTAGTGTTTTATTACATGACTCCTTGATCATGTGTTTAGGTTTCCATTGAATCTACAATTGTTGCTTTCACTTTGGTTGGTTTGTGTCATTGCAGATCTGATCTCACAAGAGCACCGGAGTGAAGCAGGGACAACAGAGATATAGGGAAGCAATCTATAAAGGTATGTCATACACTCCTTCTTTGGTGATAAATTCAATGGTAGCAACCTAGGGAAAGCGTCATGTCTTGTCTTGTTTTGTTCTAGATCCAGGTGGATCTAGGGAGATTAGTTTATGTCTGCATTCATCGATTTATCTAATAACAAAATTGGCAACTCCACTGTGTTAACYGATGGATTAGCCAATTATGTGTTAGACAAACATTTGAGGCATTTATAAATCCAATCACACATTACATGTTGTRTATAAAGCAAAGTAAGTCGATTTATCCATATTCCTAGATGTCTAAATACGTTAACCGATGCATTAGCCAATTATGTGTTAGAAAAACATTTGAGGCATTTATAATCCAATCACACATTACATGTTGTATAYAAAGCAAAGTAAGCCGGAAGAAGCCGCRTGTATATATATATATATATATATATATATATATATATATATATAATGATGATTTTTTTATTTTATAAAAAGTGTTTTTTTGTCCAAAGACCAAAATATCAAAATCTGAAGTCCATGACTTCTGCAAAAGAGCATCATGGATGYTGCTCACGATAACATACTACTTCTCATGCTACCCTACGGAGTAGTCGGCTAAGTGAACCAGACACGCCTACAGTGTGGCGKTGATAACGCCTCARTATCTCATTGATCGAGATGTCTGGGATGTTCCTTGTCAAACCTTCCAGATTATGTTCGATTRCCTCGTAGTCATCGRCATCCCATCTGGCTACTACAACTGCCTCCCCTCGCCTCTATATGGRATATGTACCCAGAGGTTGTTGTGGCCCTACATCTGCATGGTCAAATTTTGTTGATTAGTCATTGGATAGAAAACATAAAAAAAATCTTATATTCTACAAAATTCACAAAACATCATAAAAAGCAAAATGTGTTTCTTATCTAGATTCCTCCCACTGAGAACCCTCAGGTAAAACCAAATCGGGTTCACCTCGAAAGTCCAATCCGACATAGGCGTAATCATCGATCATCAATATATGGGGCCTCAACCAATCAAATAATGCATCATTGTATTTCACAATAGGGCCCGCTACATGCTGTGCCATGAGATCGCACCACCTTTTCATCCTCGGATCCCGTGGTGCTGGTATACCCCACTCTACCTGTAGGCATAAATGAGGGATCCTTTCTAAGAAGAAAGACACCAAAATGGACCCATGCCCGAATTGCTTCAGGTCCCCGTTCTTGCTCTTGGTTAACTGTGTCTTCATACTACGAAGAAGACCATTGCACCAGTTGAACACACGAGGTTTCGTGCATTCCACGACATACTGGAAATAACTTTAGAGGGCCATGTGCGGAGATTCACTTCCCGCCATCTGTGCAATGGTAAACAAAATGGTCCAGAGAGTTAAATCTTGAACACTCCTGATAACTACCTTACCTTTGCGCCTTTCGGCCTCAGGCTCGCAGTACCGACGGATGTATTCACTCATCAACAAACCACAACCTCAACCTCTTGTTAAGGTCACATGTGCTCCACGACGGGATAATCCCGTCAAAAATTAAATGTCTTCTATATCCAAGGAAAGAACATGGACACCCACATGAAACACATGTTGGTCTACATCCCACATGTGGACCATGTATTCTAGTAACCTCAGCTGGGCTCTAATGCCCTGGATTTTGAAATTTTTTAATAATCCACACTGTCGTAGGGAATTCACGGACCCTGGATCATTCAATGCCTTGAAGTCATCATCATTGTGTTCCCGTTCTCTCCACTCCAACATTTTTGTAATCAAAAACCTACATGGAAGCGAGAAAAAGGGATTAGCATCTTCAAACGTTGCATTTGGAATTCTTTTTTGGGAAAATGCGTGGGCAAATTTATGAACTTTCGGCCGCCGCAAGCAAGCTTTAGATACAGTGCAAGATTTCCGCAGGTAAGCAATAGGGCACCTGCAGACGAAAATCCTTGATTTCCGTAGGTCTCTATATTGGCCACCTGTGGCGGCCCCAGTGCGCTTCCACCGACCCAAAAACTCACCCAAAAACCACTTTTTAACCAAAACAAATGCATTTTAATCCATTGAAAAAGAAGGGGATGACGAGCTTACCATTTTTTCGGAGACCATTTGTTGAATGGTAGCCTGTGCTTCTCACAATTGACAGCCGAAAAAGGAGGTAAAAACAGGGTTTCTAGACAAGTTTGGAATGAAATAGCAAATAAGAAGTTTTACCCCTATTTATTCAACTTTTTCTTTTTCTAATAATATTTTATATTATTTTAATGCGTTTTGTCTTAACCTAAAGGTCTAATGGTTTCATGAGTCTTTTATTTTTCGAAGGTGATAAGACTAAAGTTCTGAACAATGTTGTATGGATGTTTTTTAATTTCGCATTGTTGTTTGTTACATGTACTAGTCCTTTTTAGGGTTTTTTAGAAAAAACCTCGAGCCTAGTCTTTGTTCGTTCTCGTGCTCGAAAATCAATGAGAACGCAACCGAGTATACTTTTGTCGTTATTTTTTACTCGTCATGGAAACACAAAAAATGAAACCCGTGGAGTATCATTTAAGCTCTTTTCACACTCCATAAAAACGAAAAGATTGCCGAGCGACCTTGTTCTGTTCACGCTCGTAAAAGAGTTTGAATAAAACGTTTGATGGGCGATAGTTTATCACTTTTTCGGTCCCATCAAACTATTTTACGAAAAAGGAACTGAGAGAGTTCTCTTTGAGTGTTTTTCAGACTCTATAAACATGAAAAACCCACGAGTTTTCTATCTTTGGACTCGTTAAACAAACATCGAAAGACCCACATGGGACCGAACCACTCCTTCTTAGGGTTCGTTAAAAATACTCCGAGGGACTCTTCCAAAGGATGAGCTTACATCAACAAGCATATGTTATCCTCCTCAAGCTTACGTAAAAATAAAGAGGTACTCGCCAGAAATGGTGGGGGGGAATTTGGGAAAGAGATGTGTTTTTGTACCTGTGTTAGTGGTAGTATTAGTTTCCCTTGAACATGACACCCCCTTCATCATTTGAACCCGGGTTGGGAAATACATTTGTCTCTCATCTGGCCTTCTTCGAATTGTCATGTCATCTTTGAGTCAATGCTGCCAAGACCAATGTTGTGTCATTCATATGTTCAAGAGAAATCCAAACAAGCCCTCCCTCGAGTTGGCCATCTGTATTGTCATTTCTTACCATGTCGGCCTTTCCTGTGTCAGTTTTGAATCATTTTCATACTTTGATCTACCCTTAATCTGTTACTTATTTCGTGTCACTGATGGGGGATACATCAAGGCCCTCCTGTGACGAGTCTTTTTCCTGTCGACTTCAACTCATCATTCGGGAACAAGACTTAGAAATTGTTTAGTACCTTAAAGCATGCATGCCTCAATGGCAGGTTTCTTCACTCTCGACAGTGGATTCACATCATTGGTCCCTGATCGAAAGATTTCATCGAGTGTTCGACTTCACCTCATTTATTCACATTCGTTGGATTGTATTAAGGTACCTTGGGAGTCATTGACATCAATGGTGATTTCCCTCGCACTTGTTAACAATTTTCATCAATGACCGGTAATCAAGTGGTTTCTACCATGTTTGACTTCAACACCTATAATCGCATGGTTAGATTCGTACTTACGGACGACGAAATTGAAGACCCTGGATCTTATCTTTTTGGCCCATGTTGTGATGGAGTATTTATGATTTAAATTGACACACAGATCCACTTTGTATGTCTCGTGGATGTGTTTGAATTTACACTTTCTAATACATAGATCCACGATGTATTTTTGGTGGCTATGTAGAATCTTGATGACATGGATCCACGGTGTATAATTGGTGGCCATGGCTTGCATTTATGATTTCAATCACTCATGATCTGAGCATGGGAATGCCTACCTCAGAAATGGTATAATTCTATGCAGATGCTTGATTGTTTGCAGGTTCTTGATTGGTGTGCTCCTTGTTCCCAACACACACACACATTTTACAAAGTATTTCAGTTGTCACATGTTCCAGCCTCATACTTTGGGGGGGAATTCTGTTACACATTACTTTGGTCACTCTGATGATGATCCCATAGGCATGTGTTCAGGCTTCCAAAACAATCTTTCACATGAGGAAAATGGTTGAGTTCTTCCCCTACAAGGCACATTTTTAGAATGACGTCGCAGGCTGACAGTGGTACACGGTGCAGAAATCCTTGATTTCTGCAGGCTTCTCTATGCCTGGCTTGTGGGATTTTTGCATGCTGCTATATAGGCAGGGTGCAGCGGCGCTTGAAGCTAAGAAAATGAAGAAGTTTCACGAAGTCTCTAGAAGGAGAATCTTCTAGAATGTGAGGTGGTATTCGTATGGTTGTGATCTTACTGGCTTCTCTGATTTGATGGGATCGTCCTCATCCTAGTAACCACTTCATCTTCTCCTATATAATAATGGATTTCTCATGGAAAAGGTTAAGCAAGGTCAAGCAAGATTGAGCAAAGAATAGGTTGAAGACTGTGTGAAGAATCCTGATACAATTGATTCTTGAGGCCTCCATTTGTCCAT
Organism: Picea engelmannii; assembly: GCA_009831015.1. NCBI lineage: Eukaryota > Viridiplantae > Streptophyta > Pinopsida > Pinales > Pinaceae > Picea > Picea engelmannii. Next base: position 161,440 of record ML778055.1, on the reverse strand, counting down.
CAAGCTTTGTGGACTATCTTCATGCAAATTCAGAGCAAGTGTATGTGTGTGTTGGGACAAAGGACCACCAAAAGGGAACTTGTGACATCAAGGCAATTTGGTTGTATCTTCCACTTTTACTTAATATGATACAGTGGCATGTTTCTTTCCCATAAAATCATTAATGTTTTATTACATGACTCCTTGATCACGTGTTTAGGTTTCCATTGAATCTACAATTGTTGTTTTCACTTTGGTTGGTTTGTGTCGTTACATATCTGATCTCACAAGAGCATCAGAGCGAAGCAGGGACAACAGAGATATAGGGAAGCGATATATAAAGGTATGTCATACACTCCTTCTTTGGTGATAAATTCAATGGTAGCAACCTAGGGAAAGTGTCATGTCATGTCTTGTTTTGTTCTAGATCTAGGTGGATCTAGGGAGATTAGTTTATGTCTGCATTCACCGATTTATCCAATAATAACTTATTGCACACAACATCACCACATATTCAAAATATTTTTACTAGAGACTTGAAACTGTAGTATGTTCTTCTCCCCGCGCCCATAAGTGATCTGGAAGGATCGGAAGGGAATCATTTGTTTAGTATCAATCTTTTTTCCATGCCACTTTTAAACACCAAAGTTGTCCCATGACCCCAAATTCACATCTCACTTTCACATTATAAAAGAAATCATAAACAACACATTTTCTAACCTCCACAAGAGGAACACCAAAACAAAATTACAGTCTAAGTAATGATTTTGGAGATAGGTATCCAAATAACTCCCCACTATCTTTTCTTCATTGAAACTTAGAAAGTTGTGAAATAGGGTACCAAAATCCTCTCAATCAAGCATTCCTTTACCATAAGGCAGGGAGACACCTGTGAAGGGTCGAAGGTCGAAGTCCATTTATTTTGTGTATGCCTCCTTGGGTCACCCAACCCTTGGAAAACATCCAGCCTGTGAAAAATTTATGAGGCTGAAAATCTAAATATCATGCTTGATCTAGGTGACTTAATGGCCAATTCTAGGTTTTATCTACCCAAGGTGGCAGTTGTGGGTTGCAATCACACCTCAAACATATTTTTAATGCCTATTGGGAAATATCACCAGTCCTTTCAAGATATTACCCCTTCACCCCTCATTATAACTAATTATTCATACCTTCACTAACTCCTCTTTCGGTGGATTCATGCCCCATTGTTGAGTGTTTTTGGAAGGCCCGGTACTTTTGAGAGGAAGGACGATAGGTTCGATAAGACACGTGCATTTTTTTTTATTCCCCCATGTGGATAAAACCCCAAACCATCTTACATTGTTACTTGTTTATGTATGATTACCATTGATTGTTTACATATATCTTTCAAAACATTGTTGAGATAGTCCATATTTACTGAAGCACTTGTTCATTTATTCTTCTCACTACCACTTGCACACATCTACATATAGTACAGAATCATAGGGGAACCACAACATCCTTGTCGTTCAAAACATATGAAACCCTCCCCCCCCCCCGGCCCAATCTTGGGAGGTGTTCCCAATTTGGCTGACACAACAACACAACTAGCATACACACCAGTGAGTGACATTTTTCTAGGATTATCTTTTCTTGGATCCACCTTGCTAGGCACCACTATCCAGAACAATCCACCCATCTTGTAGCCCTTCCTATTTAGGAATTGGCTCTCCAACCATCAACCACCATGGAAAGACCACAAAACCTACCATATATGACCTCATCCTCTTCTTCCCACTTAGGAAAAACTTGGCCCCCCTCTCCTAGTTATATTGGTCATCCACCACATACAAAGAGTAAGAAGAGAAACACCCACTATCATTTCCCATGGTATGGGGGGAATACTTGTACACATGGGGGAACTCATAGTGCCCACCAGAACTACAATCAAACCAAGCATATATGTACCACCCATACATGGACTAATCACCCTTTCCCTTTTTGTGAGCTCTATGGTCACCTAGCCCATCAATTCCCTAAACTCACTTCAGATCTAGTCCAAGCAGTTCATTTAGCACACACGCAACACAATAAAATTAGTAGTTCTCCTTGCACTACTTCAACATGGCCCCTCCCCCATCATGCACCCATTACTCCATCAAACGAGGTTCCATGCACCTCAACATCATTTGTTACCCCTCACATGGAAAACTCCCCTTCACACCCAATCTAATTCACGACTGAGGCTCAGTCATGTAGACTTGGGGGAACCCCTTCCACCTCTAGTACAACAATGTATACTAGACCTTATCCTTGTAAGGAAAACGGAAGTGTATACCCACACCCATCACATTCCATCACCTTTGAATGGGATCAACTTATCCAAGCACGACTTACATATTCTACCTTGTTTCAAATACGGGTCATCGTTAAAAACCATACAATTTGTCGGTGTATAATAGATGATGGGGCATCCTCATGTATTATGTCTTCATCATCTTGGAAATAACTAGGCTCCCCTACTCTTATCCCATCGATGACTAAGTTAAGAGCCTTTTATGGTAGCCATTATTCCCCTTTAGGAGTCTTACCTAATATCCCAATTGAGTTAGGTGGTAAGACGGTTTTGATCAATGTTATTGTCATGGATGGTCCGATGGATTACAGTATTCTCCTCGGTCGTGATTTCATATATGCTATGAGTGTTGTGGTGTCTTCACTCTTTTGAGCCATGATACTCCCACATGAGGGATGCATCATCAGAATTGATCAACTCTCCTACATCGATACCCCCCCCCACCATAGGATTCTCAAAATAGCATCTCACATCATGTTGCTCACATTGAGTCCATGCACTATGTGTCCACTGCCACTAGTCGTGCAACATCCACTCCACTCAAAAATGATCACATGCCTCTAGAAGCACCTCCTCACCAATTGGGCTTAGAGGTTGGGTGGATTCATTCATCCTTGGGGGAATCCATGCATATTTCTTCCCCAAAACCCAAAACAAACCAAAGTGATAAAATGAAAGGGAGTAAGAACATGATTGCTGCTCAACAAATCATTAAATAATCAATTGTGTTACAATAACAAAAGCATATCAACTGTGACGCATCTCTGTGTCATCTTTTAATTGTTGTAATACAAAGTTTCTATTTAATTTTAAGAACATTGCATGCAAAGTGAATATGAGATTGTGAGGGGATTGGTAATGAGCAAAAAAGTGAGAGAATGACAGGGAATTTAATGGATAATGTTCATAAAACAAATTAAATAATCAATAATCATAACCATGTATTAAAATCAATCCCAAAAGCACCAACATTCATTGTTTCTCTATTGTATACCAAATTGCTTGTTGTTCCAATAATTAAATTTCCCAAAATTCCTCAATTCATAACAGTTTGTGCAATCATAACTTATAAACAAACAAAAAAAGATTTCCATTCAACAATCATGTTTAACAAAGCGTTGATCCCTTCCTTCTATTTTTTCTTTTTAAAAATAATCAAAAAAATGCACAGCAATATGCTCGACACCTATCCCTGATAATTCATAATGCATCACGATAACAATCAACATCCATTGTTTACCAATTAACAATTGGGCCCAATTAAAATATACACATGTCTCTTTTCAAACGCGAACAAACTTCAAAATATGCCCGATTATACACAGTCTTCGTCATGTCAATCGACAAGATCTTGTAATGAAACAATAGTCAACCAGAACATAAAACCTGAGCCTTATCACTGCGGATATAACTTCCTTTTAAAACAATTAGTAGTTTGTGCGATGTTCCAATATAATATATGAAGCAAACATAACCAACTACACACATGCACCATTTTTTAAACTGGTCAGAACCCTGATCGGGCTTAGAAAAATCACACAGGTGTTTCCATTTGCAATCAAGACCACGCTGGTAAAAACACAGTGAGCGAAACCATAATGAAAGGAAGACATCCCTCGACTGTATGCAAGTGTTTGTTTCATTCTTTTTCCAATAATTTTACTCTACAAGGACGAGACAGAAACTCGACGAGAGTTCATGTGTTTTAAAGACCTCCATAACCATTTCACTGATACCCAATACTAAACAGCCCCAGAAGGTGTCCAATGTGAGCAAAGACAAGGAGTCTACATCAGGCTCTGTCAAAAATCGAATGCACGGAAGCAACAAGAGCTCGTTCATACTTAAACATCAACATAGAGAGTTGAAGGTCTTCCGAGACTTATCAACCATAGGCAAAAATACCTTTTGAAAAAGACACAACAATGAGCCACACAATCTTACTTATTACTCCAAGTCTGGCAACAGAACCAATAATTAACCGCCGAGGAGAGCAAAGACAGGTAGGGAAAAATAACCAGTGCACATGGTGCGTTTAACACTTTCATATGAGAGGCGATGGTTAATTTAACAATGGCAGTTATCAAAAGGAAACACATAGATATAACATCTTTATCCAATACTTAAGAGCCAAACAACTTGATAGCAACACCAATGAGGACACACTCGTCCTTTTGAAAGAATGCTCAGATACAACTTGTATCAATCCACAACCATACAGGCATGTTTTAATGCTAGGGCCACCCAAGACTGGATCTTGGGATACTTCAGTGAAAAGACAGTAAGAACGGGCCAACGACCATGACTCGGGGTTTGAAGAAAGAACACAACAATTGTTGGCAATTACTTTGTGACTGGTTAAGGGTTACAATCATGATCGTGAGGGAATGAAATAACCAACGGTAATACACAAAACAAAACCCTCCATCATCAACGCAGAGCCATATTGTACCACTGCTCACTTATTATTCCACAGAGATCCATCATGATACTAAATTGACCGAGCAACAACGAATGCACAACTTAAAATACTCATTTCTTTGCTTGTAATCATAAACATTTTACAGTCATCGCAGAGAGCCATAACACACATCTACACAATCGAAATTCTCAAGAACACATAGAATCCAAGCATCACCGAGCCATCATTTGTTCATACAACAGAGAATACCTCATGGATGGAGAGAAAAAGAATCATACATGTGGAAAAACGCTTAAATGGCGAGTTGGTCGAGCCTTCTTTCTTCCAAAAGCCTGAAAATTCGAAGCTTCACAACCAACAAAGCAAAAAATGCAACAATGGAACAATGCTAGGGTGACGGGCGATAGGGGAAGTATGGAGTGACGTGCAGTAAATGCACGCTGCTTCCATCACCTAGCCTATTCAATTCGAAGTACGAGACAACCCAATAAGCATCACATTCACGAACAATTAAACCATGTATTCAATGCCAAAACATCATGAAATCTGTGATGATATCCATTGCATAGTGCGCCACCCAATATCATTTACACGTTAACCCTTTACATAACTCCATGCCATAATACATATTAAAATTCTATATGCGCCCCATTCAAATCTAATGAAATTTGCATAGTCCACTAACCAACAATAGCATAATAGTTAGGACTAACACTAATATCCTTTAACTTTTCCATTCGAACTTGCATATAGTCCTTTATCATAGCTCAACATATAACTTCTTTCCCTTTGTTACCCTTTAGGATTTTTTCATAGGTTTTTTTCTTTGTTTTGATCATGCTATCATTAAAATATCTCTTGCATATATGTGGCTAGGTAATTGATCATAAGGATTAGTGACAAGGTTAAATCATATCCGTTGTAAATAACATGCTCCTCATAACCATAAAACGGTTTTGTATCGCAAAAAATCATTCCACAAAAATGCATCATCCACCTATTATCATGTCAAATGAAACCAAGACCGCATCGTCAAAAATGTAGGACTCTGTAGGCAACATAAAAAACAACAACAAAACATGTATAATATGTCTATCCTTGCGCCTCTAGTCTACAAGGGGGTCCCACCTACTAATATCATATTATTAACATAGTTAGATAATAGGGCTTTAACAATACTTTGCGGGCGGAATTCATCGTTACGATTTTAATCGTCAACACACCCTTGGAGGATGATGTCACCTCCCTTGGAGACTCTCACACCTACACATGTGACCTTTTAAGGAGATGTTTTAGCATTTTATTTTTATGTTGGAGGCTATTTTTTGGGTCAACCTAGACCTATCCACCTTGTACCATGGATTTAATTTGTTTTAGGGGCTTCTAAAGAGGTAAAGCACTAGGGTTTCCTCATATATATAGGCTAGTGTTTTCTCACTTGTAAATCATAACTCATCTTGTGGAGAATCACTTCTACACTTGTCTTCTTTACTTCTCTCCCACTATGGAGTACTTGTGCGCACTTTTTATAGAGTGATCTAGTGGATGATTTGCAAGTGTTTTGTGGATGATTTCATTTCTAGGGTTTCTTTCATGCCAAACAATTTAACTAGTCAATGTTCTTTTCAAGCCTTGGATGGTTTATTCTTGATGTATTAAGTAAATTCCCTATCAAAGTGGTGATTTTGCATGTTATCTTGTTTTTCTTGGATAAATTTTGTTTTGAAACCCTAAGTAATATTTGTAGTGGCCTATCTTCCATGATATCATCCATTTAAAGCTTGTTGTCTACATAAGGGTTTAATTAAGGTTGGCAGTGGACTACCCTAGTTTTTTCTCTTATAGGTTAACATTCTAGAGTTTACAATGGACTACTCTAGGGTTTTAACCAAAATCTTTCTAGATCCCTTGCTTAAGGTATTTGGAAGACATATGACAACCTTCTTAGGGTTTGTAGTGGACTACCTTAGGGTTTGTTTCTTGAGTCTTCTTTTAGCCTTTGATCTCCATAAAAGTTGCATGTTAGACTCCATATGCCCAAGGAAACTAAACAACACTAGTCATTTCTCCATTGTAAGTGACTTGGACCCTAACCTCTCTCTCTCCTTGATGTTTTGTGTTAGTTTTAGGTTTAATCACATTACATCTTTAATTTTAGTTTTTAATAACCAAATGTCTAGGGTTTGTTGCATTTGTTACTTAGAAATATTCTTAGACATCATTTATTGCATTAACGATCATAGTTTTCAGCCTTTAGGTATTGACATCTTGCACTCTTGAAGTAGTTTGATGCTATTTTATGTTTCAACAATCATCGGTTCTTGGTTTGTAGGTATTTATGCTTGCATTTAGCATCTTTTCCATTGCATCTTTACTAGTTTATGGATGTTTTATTCCCACTGTAATAAACTTGTCATTTGCGAAAGTGAATCATATATTTATTAAAGTTTTATTGCAACCTTTTATTTTTCTTTGATTGCCAGTGTTTTGGGGCATTTATTTGATTCATTTATTGTGGTGGATATCTTTCATTATCTTAGAAACACCCTTCACACACAAACATTAGATTTGCCTTATCCAAACCACCTAGACCTTACATTGAACATTGATCTAGTTGGTGGTACAATCAAGTAACCGAGATAAGGGGTTGTAGACTTGTCTTCACTTGTTATAGGATCCTTTGAGATCTCTAGGGAAGCCTCCTTTGTGTTGGATCTTAATCTTTCACTAAAACGAGGGAAGTAGCTACTTAGGTGATAATGGAAATTACTTCCATATGTTACACTTGTCAAGCATCTTGTGAAAGCTTTGCACAAGTTCTAGATTGGGTGATAACATTATGCACTTATACTTATAAAGAGGGAATTGGTGGAATTCTCACCTAATTTGTGTTTGTAATTTGTTATGAGTCCATAAAACTTAAGGAGCATGAGAATAAATTATGTCACACATGATTTAGAGCTATTGTAGTGTAGGCATTAAAGACATAGAGGCATTATTTAATGGGAATAAAATTTGAGTTAAGAATATATCATAATGGTTTGAAATATTTATTTGAACAACAAAATATGAATGTTGAGCAAACAAGATGGCTTGAACTTTTTTTGTGAATTCAATTTTGATATCAAGCATATTAATAGAAAAAAGAACAAGGACATTGATGCATTCAATGGAAGAATATTCTTGAAATTGTTATCTCAGATGAGCACTGTCTTCAAGCAAAAGAAGGATTACAACATGATAAATTATAACAGAAATATGAAGATTATAAGATAAAAGACAATGGATTCTTATGCATAAGAACAACGTTTATGTTCCAAATTCTTGTAAATCAAGGAAAATTATATTGAGTTAGATGCATAATGTTTCATATGCTAGACATCATGGGTACCAAAAGACAATTGTAGTAGTAAGGAATCAATATATTTTTGTTAAGAGTGAAAAAGGATATTGCTGAGTATATAGCTAGATGTATGGAATGTTAGAGAGTGAAAAATAAGCATAGATATCTAACATATTTTCTATAGCCATTGTCATTGTTAGTGGAACTGGAAAGTGGTGACTATTGATTTCATCACCAAATTACCCAAAACAATAAGACAACATGACTCCATCATGGTAGTGGTGGACAAATTCACAAAGCTGCTCACTTTATTCCAATTAAGTTAACCCATAAGGTAGCAAATATAACATAAATTTACATGAAAGAAGTCGCTATACTACATGGAATACCAAAGGCAATTGTTTCATACAAATATCCTAGTTCACCTAGAACTTTTGGAAGGGATTTATTAAATGGTTTTGACACAAATATGAACTTCAATACAACATACCCACAAATATGAATTTCAATAAAACATAGCATATGCAAACTGAGAGAGTTAATGAGAATTAGAGGAAATTTGGATGAAAAATTGGCTTCCTAAGAAAAATGCCACATCACATTGCCATGTAAACTAGGATGTGTGTGTGTGTTGCATTAGTTAGTTTGTTAGTCATACTAATTATTATATCACATATCAATTCATTAGTTTGTGTGTGTGTGTTTAGTTACTTAGTTAGTTGTTATAACTACATATTATACAATATATAATTAAAACCATTTCCACGTCTACCCAAATTATATAATTAAAATGTGCCATGTAAGAATGGGGTGTCTCATAAGACGTGCACCTCTTTTGAATTTTAGGGATTTTGATTGGCTCGTAGATTATGACATGGAAATTTGTTTTAGGGTTTGAGGTTTACTTTCAATAATGAGATTTCTTGTAATTGGAAAGTAATTGAAGATATGTTGTGGATGTATGTGATGGGCGATCTATCCAAGTATAAGGGTTATTTATATTTAGTGGAATTTGCTTACAATAATGGATATAATGCCTCACTAAAGATGAGGCCATTTGAATCTTTGAATGGTAGAAAATGCAACACCCCAATAAGCTTGGATAACCCAGTTGATAGAGTGGTACTTGTGCCAGAGTTGCTCAAACAAATAGAAGAATAGGTTATCATGATCAAGTTGAAATTGAGGCAACACATCATAGGCAAAATAGTTATGCAGTAAAGGCATGATACCAAGGGAATTCAAATTTGGGGAGCACGTGTTTCTTAAAGTCAAACCAAAGAAGAGCTCTTTAAAGTTGGGGAGTTGTACTAAGTTAGCATCCAAATATTGTAAACCTTTTGAAATCTTAGGATCTATTTCATATATGCTTGCATTGCATGCTAGTGTAAATTCCCATAATGTATTTCATGTATCTTTGTTAAAGAAGTATGTGGATGATCTCAATCATGTCATTGATTGGGCTTTGATCCAAGTGGAACTGCAAGGCGAATTCTAGATACAACCAGTCTCCATCATATACATGAAGGTTATAGTGCTCCAAAAGAAATTCATTGAGTAGATAAGGTCTAATGGACCCATTACAATCCCTATGAGGCAACATGGGAGTTTGACGATGCTATGCG
>ML778055.1:28387-40839 GCA_009831015.1 Picea engelmannii | reverse complement strand
ATCTGGCTCTCGGTACTCCATGTCTAGGACCTGTGGGCCTCGAGACATAATCTCCTTAGTTATCCCTAGGCTAGGGGATAACATCTGGCTCCAACTCGGGGACATGTGCTCATTGTAGAGCGCATGAGAACCTCAACATCTCTAGCATAACCTGTGACCTGCTTGATCTCAACATAAGATTGTTAGCAATCATTTGGGGTGGTGATATCACCCCTGACTCATATATATATATATATATATATATATATATATATATATATATAGAAAATAGAAAATGAAAGTAAACATATGTACAAATGGAAATACAAACTACTCTAGCATGAAATGCAAATGGTATATACAATGAATGCAAATGCCTACCTACTTACCTCTACTTACCTGTTGGCTGAAAGCTAGGTGTAATCAAACAACTAGTGAAACCACCCTAGCAATGTCTCACAATACCTGCCTCTGTGCTTCATCATAAACCAAAACAGTGATAAGTTAAGCAGAAAAATAACACGAGTTAGAGAATGTACTATATCATTGAAAATCATAGAGTCTAGCTCATGGAAGCGAGAGGGAGGGACAAAATCATGCCAAGTCATACTCTCAGGAGAGTGCTCAATCCATCTCAGAAAGGGATTATGAAAAGTCAGAGGTCCAATAGATTGACTCAAAGAGTCTGAAGGTTGGCTACCTTGGAAATCTTCACAATCTGAGGTTTGGGAAGGAAATAGCAAAAACCTAGAGGGTGACTGAGAAGTTCTTAAGGGAAGGTTGAAAAACTGAGATGATAGACTTCTTCTTGAGGTATTCAACCTGGCCTTGAACTTGAGGGTTTGCCTTAGAGGAAACTTAATACAAAAGACATACTTCTCAACTACACCTTTAATGACACAACAAGGTAAAGTAATCGAAGGTGGCTGGAGAATGTTATCACAGGGATCCTTCTTCGGACAAACAATGTCCTTACTCCTATCACGATCTGAGCACAACGATGGTTGATAATCTTCTTCATGGAATAAATCCAAGTGCTCAGAGGAATAATCATCAAAATCCTCAAGGTATGACCGAAAGTCATTAGGAGGATATAGCACCAGGTCATCCTTGGGTATCTGAAATAGGTTTGTAACCATATCATGTCCTTGTTGCCAAATGTCAAGTTTATTAGTAACTTCATGTGATAAAGGTAAAGGTAACTTTTGAAAACGACCCTCAATGTCGTAAATGGGATCTCCATTGTATCCAATCACATCCCATTTACACTTCCTGACATGTATGAATTCATCAATATTATCAACAAAGTCATCATCTTCATCATGACTTGAAGGGGTTAAAACGTTCAAGGGCTCTTCTAGCACCTCCTCACTTTCCAAATCATAAAGTAAAGAATCATCAAAATTTTGGAAAGGAAGGTAGCTTACCGTGTTTATTTCTTCTTGTGCAGGAGCTTCGAAGACTTGGGTGTCTTCATCGAATGAAACAACAGGCATCATCTTCTCATCCTCATGACTTGCCCCTACATCTTCAACTGTACAACAAGGAGGATCTACCTTGCTCAAGGATTCCACTTCTCCTTCACTCTCTGAATCATATAACAAGATATTATCAAAATCCTGAAAAGGAAAGTAACTAACCTCATCCTTATCTTCTTGTGCATGAGAAATAGACTCTTGAATGGCTTCATCAGAAGGAGGAGCACACATCAATACTTCATCATCGTGTTTGATATCTTTAGGCTCTTGCTCTTCAACTATGTCTTCATTATTCTCGACAGAAGAATGAGTAATCTCTTGCTTTTCCTCATGGGAATAGAAAACCCCCTTAGGATCCTTCTCCTCAACCTCTTCTTGGTTGATGACTTTTTCCCTTCTTTCTTGTAATCTGCCAGTAAAGGTCTCAAGGGAAACTAATCTCTCCAAACTAAGAGTATCTGGGGTAAAGGGGCGTCCTTTCTTGGACAAGGAGATATTTGCCTCGATTTCTATAGCCATGTTATAAGCTTCATGGATTGTTTTTGTCCCCTTTTGATTTAGGAGGAACCCTAAATGCACTAAGAGTGCATTGGTATAGAGATACATGAGGTACTTGTCTCCAGGATAATGGCTTCTAGGAATCTGATATAGCAATCTCTCAAACCTACCTCAGAAATCCATGACAGTCTCATTCTTAGTTTGTTTTACATATTCGAGTCTTTTCAGTAACGTTTGGATATATCCCAATTTTATACCCCATTTCTTGAGAAAGGTTTCTTCTAATTGGTCCATGGATGTGATGCTAGCATTAGGGAGATCATCATACCCTTTCCTAGCATTGCCATGAAGAGTGGCAGAGAAAAGTCTCATTGCCAAATCCTTAGCATCATCACTAATAGGGTGGAGTTGAAAGAAAGCCCAAAAATCTTCCATGTGATTGTCGACTCTTACCCCATCATTACCAGAGAATCTAGGGAGCCATTTTTGATACCTTGGGGGCATTTCTCGAGGGTATCTCGGGATTTTTCTCATGTCCAAGGGTTTGAAGTTTCCCGGGTCCCATTGAGAAGTCATGGTTGGCTTCGTCATTAGTGGAGTCACCAGATAATTTTCTTGAAATTATAAAAGGAATGAGGGAATCACCCTCAGTGGAGTCACCAGGTAAGCTTGTAAGAATAGTTCTCTGGATAAAGGCTTACTGAAAAAAGTGTCGTTTGAGGAATATTGACTCAGTGTTCCCCAACAACGGCACCAAAATGTTATTGCACAATTTGTACTTTGATAGAAGAAAAGGTAAATGGAAAGCAAATTGGCGTAATGGGAGACTATCCTATCACTGTCACCTCAATAGGATGTCCCTTTCTATTTAGGGTGGTAGGCCTAGGGGAGACGTCCACGATGACCTGGCGTTTTGAGAAGGCAAGGTCAAAGTAGCTAGGTAAAGGTCCCCTCTCACAAGTCACCAACGATCAGAAAGTCTGGTTTTAATAATCAATGAAGAGATAATATGTCAGAAGTGTACCTGCCCGGAACAAAGCAACAAGAAAACTATATATTTGCAAGTGTACTTGTTGGTTAGCACTTCATAAAACCATGGACTTTCTTAATAAAAGCAATCTGCTGAATATGGTGAGTAAACAAAAATCTTATAACAACAATGTTTATAGAGCAATACTTCTCATAAATGTCTTGAAACTAGCTTCAAAATGACTAAAAACCATTAACCATTGAAGTCATAACATTAGCATTTGACAGAAGCACATAGGACAAAGTATAATTCAGCCTTTACAATTGCGTTTTTGAGCATTTAATGCTGCATCTAATGGCTGTAGCTTACTTTAGTAACAACAACAATGTTGTTAGTAGGTCAAGCTATTCTAGGGTTAGAAAGTGTTAGTAGGTTGTTCAAAGAGTAGGTTTTGAAGGTTGTGTTGATCAATTACTCTTAGTGAGGACTTAGACTAGTGCTTTCTTAGGGCAAATGGAGTCAATAAAGTGGCAACAAATGTTGAAAGTAAGGGATGATAATAGGAGAGCCAAAGACAAGAGGGGTTGATAATTGAAGTGTTGTTAAGCAAGGCTTCAACCACGAAACCCTAGGGGAAAATGACTACTAAGGTGTAGGCAACCCTAGGCCTTAGTAGATTTTCCTCCCTCTTTAACTCAAAGATGAAGCAAATGATGGCTAAGATGAAGCAATAAGTGCTAGGGTGTTGCAATGGCAAGGCCCTTAGCAATGGCTTCAAGAAAAAACGACTTCTTAGCAAAATCTAGTAGGTGAATAGCTATTTAGATAAGGACAATAACATGTGCTTAATCTCCTAGGGTTTTAAGCTAGCAATTTCATAATCTTAGTAAAATGCAAAGTAAAGATACTATAATCATTCAAAGGAAAGAAGAATTTCAAAATTTTACTTACATTCACCAAGAATAATCTAGCATATGCCCTAGTTGAAGACTTTCCACCAAGAAAATACCCAAAAACACCAAGATTAGCCTCCTCCAACAAGTGTGCACTAAATTTCAGTCATAAAACTTTAAGTAGGGCGCAAATTTCAGACCTCACAAGTGTGAGTGAAAGATGATGAAAAATAAGAGGGATTTTCCCCCTATTTATACAATACTAATGACCAAAATTAGATCAAAAAGGCCGACATGGCCAGTTACAAATAATATCCAGTTTTTACTTTAAAAGTCATAATTAAACCCTAAAACAAGTTGCTAAGGTGACGTCATGCCCTTTTAGGGTGACGTTAGGCCCTTTTTGGGCAACGTTGGCCTCCTGGAGCAAACGTTAGGCCTTCTTGGGCCTCAGGAACCTGCCACACGTGCCACTTGGCACACAACTGCCTCCAAAACATCCCAAAACACTGGATGACGTCATGGGTGACCTGGGTGATGTCATGGGCCTTCTAAGGCCTACATGGTGGAAAGGGCACAACCCCCTTGGGTCCAGGCTTGCGAGGCTTCCCCTGGTGAAACATTCTCCTCTCTCTCTAGTGCAATCCTTTGATCTGTCTCTGCCCCCTGCTGGGGTCTCAACATCCATCTGGTGGGCTTTTAGCCACATGGAGGTCCGAACTAATCATCTCCCCATGTGTACCTGTCCATCGGGTGTGGCCCTGCAACATCAACAGATATGTCTTCCATGGGCTCATGAGTCATAGGGATCATAGCAATGCCAATCACATCTAATCATCAAGTTATTAAACATGTGCATGAAACCCCCTTTACCCGCAAAGTACTCAAAGACATGATGCTAATCTGCAAGCCAAGTTTGGGAGGGGACGCTAGGACATCCTATTGGGCTAATGCTCATTGGATGTGGGACGTTCCTGGGAGAAGTCAAATCCAGGTCATGTGAGTGGATGAGGTGGTAAGCGATGTATGGGCAAGGGGTGCAGTGATAACAGGGAAATGTATAGCTTACTTGTGGGTGCCTGTGAAGAGGTGAGATGCACCTTGTCATGGATGCAAATGTTTCAAGCCCATTCATGCCTTTTATGTTTTATTATTATTGTTTTTTCTTTCAAGAGGCTAGTTAGGGGACACTTACTTGGCGTGGTGACTAGTGGTGGCAATGTTACGCACAAGCATTTCACAGAAATGAGAAGGCTGGCTCGTGATGAGAACCCCTTTCTATTGGCTATGCCACCAAGAGCCACTACCCTGGCGTGGTGACCAGCTGTCGGTAGTGTCATACCGTTACATGCCCATGGACCTAATAGGCTGGCTCGTGATGAGACCCCCTATCCTCCAACTAGGTCTTGATTTTTTATTTTTATGGGTTCCTCTGTTTCTTGCTGAGAAGCTTTTTATTGTTTTCTCGGGGATCCCTGGGCGAAGCATCTCAAGGTTTCATTCTTTTGGCTTTTGTCTTTTGCCAGCTACTTTTACCCTCTGGGCCTATAGCCCCTTCTTCCCACAAGGCAAGTTACAACCCTTAGATATTTGGCCAACCCAATGCTCGGACCAGTGTAATGGGATGGATTAGCAGGAAAAAGATGAAAAGTGGTAAGTATGGTCGGAACGGACGATGACCTTTCATGAATCCCCCTAGTGGCAACTCAAACCCTATGGGAACCAGCTTACTAGGGCATCTTGTCATTTCCCCAAGGCGTGGTCAAGTGGAAAGGCATAAGGTCCAAGCACATGTTAGAAGCCAAAAGAATCAAATGCACATATTCAAAAGTTTTGAGGATCAGAGTGACACATACCATGATACCCGGACTCATTACCTCATGGAGCAAGGCCCATTTCTGTTGCAAGACAAGGCCGATGTGATGGATGCTGCTGTTGCTGACAAAGTGGAGGCGCTGAAGAAGAAAAGGATGGGCCCTCCAGGGCCATGCTGAAGTCGATCTGGCTCTCGGTACTCCATGTCTACGACCTATGGGCCTCGAGACATAATCTCCTTAGTTATCCCTAGGCTAGGGAATAACAGAACCTAGGAAAATTCATTGGAAAGTTGCCAAACATGTGCTCAAATATTTGAAGGGTGCAGTTCATTATGGCATTAGGTATGTGGGAGATGGAGTGTTGCTGCTTCATGGATTTGTAGGTTCAATTTGGGCAAGAGATGGAAGTATAAGAAAGGGTAATTTTGGTTACTACTTCAGTTTGGGATCAAGTATGATTTACTAGTTTAGGAGAACATAGGCAACAATTTCACTCAGTTCAGTTGAAGTAGAGTATATGGTAGCATCGTCGACATGTTGTAAGGCCATTTGGGTTCGCAAGTTGATTGCAAAGTTGATTGATTAGATGTTGGACCCACAATTGTGTACTTCGACAATCAAAGTTGCATTGGAGTCTCTAAGAATCCAATGTTTCATGATTGCTTCAAGCACATTGATCTCCAATACCATTTCCTGAGAGATAGAGTACAAAAGGGAGCTATTGTTCTTGATTATGTTCCCACTGATTTAGAGGTTATTGACATTCTAATAAAACCCCTTGCTGTTAGGGGCCTAACCTCCCTAAGCCCTCACATAGGTAGAATAATATATTTTCCATGTAATAAAGGTTGACATTAGTTAATAAGGCATGTTATCACAGGATTTGTAGTTGTGCGAATCCCTCCACAAGATCCGAATCTTGTGTAATAATTGGAAGAATCTTCTACTGTCACCTAAGCAGAGACTTCCCTCGTTTTAGTGATGGAAGGAGGTTCACCACAAGGGAGGTTTCCCTGGTGACCTCAAGGGATCAAATAGCAATATTAGACAAGTCTATAGCCCCCTATCTTGGTCACCTGATGGTTAGGTCTAGGTCTAGAAGAGGAAATGGAAGATAATGAGGTAATTGTTTCACCTATACGAGACAATAAACTGCAACATAATATAGACAATTACCAAGCTATGAAGCTCAAAATGATCTCTTAGACACTGGATGATCAATAAATGCATTGGCTGTTGATCAAGTAGAATAATATATTTTCCATGTAATAAAGGCCGACATTAGTTAATAAGGCCTATTTAATAATGTGAATAAGTCTAATGTAAGAAGACTTAATAGAAGCTTCCACTTATAGAAAGATCTTCCTCTAGAATGTTCTTTAGAAGATAGAATTACTATAAATAGGAGTAGAAGGTACGAGAAAGTCTTTTCTTGAGAATTATTGTAATAGAGCTCTACTTTGTTGGAGTTTGTCTCCTCGAAGAGGCAAGTGAACTTGGCTTTCTATCAATAAAGGTATCATTGTTGGTGTTGTTATTCTCTATATTTTGTTGTTCCGCTAGTATTTGTTGCAATATTCCTGTTACCGCTTATTATAATATATCTGGTACCTTACACTTGCAAAGGGGAAGTTCAAGATTCTGAGAGAGAAGCTCGGCGTAGTGGTGAACACCCTGACAAAGAGGGAGTGTTATTTTTTAGTTGCTCCGAGTTGTTCTAGGAAGAGGGCACATGAGTGTTGAAGCATATTCATTGTAGGATGGGTCTGCCATGTGGGGGATATTTCCTTACACTGCTATGATAGATTCCTTATAAGTTATACTTATGATGCTTGGCATCTTCTATTTTTGGTCAGTGTAAGGTTACGATAGATTCCTCGTAGACATTATGACACATTTTATGATGGGAGTTACACACACTAAGTAGGGTACATCTCTTTAGGAGAGATTCCTTGTTACATGTGGCAGATGATTCCTTTCATGAAGGATATTATTAGCCATTACTTTTGGAACTTCTCTCCCTTCTCTTGTCAACTTTGACTTAGTAAGGGAGGGCATATTAGTTAGGCTTATGTATAGTGAGTTTGAGTAGAGT
Source organism: Picea engelmannii (assembly GCA_009831015.1). Classification (NCBI taxonomy): domain Eukaryota; kingdom Viridiplantae; phylum Streptophyta; class Pinopsida; order Pinales; family Pinaceae; genus Picea; species Picea engelmannii. Next base: position 33,109 of record ML778055.1, on the reverse strand, counting down.
GATTCTACCAAGAGAGTGCGTAAGGCTTGAGAGAAGCAATTGTAGTCCCTTGAGGACATCGCTGTATTTTATTTCAACTTGATGTCTACTACATTCATGCTGCTATTTGTCTACATATGATTTTCATCTTTTGCATGGATCATCTCATCTCTTGATATGCGGTGTTTGCAGTGTTACCAACATTGGTAGTGGCAAAATATCGTCGAGGGTCTGAAAATGAAAATATTGGCAACATCGGGGAAAATATTGGAGAATGTCGATAGAATGAAAAAAATACAAAAATATTCATTTTTATTCAATTTTTTAAATATCTAAAGCATCAACAACATCAAATAAATGCATTTCCACATAAATATGAAAAGAGCACTAATATACAAGATATATAAGATGTCTAGTAAACTCGAATACATCACAGATCAACACTGAATCATGTCCTGACTCTAAAGCCTCAAAATATCATAAAAAAATATAATAAATGTATCTCATCATCGTGAGTCATCTACAATGAAATCAAATAAATAAACTAATGATTCCCTCTGCCCCTTTTACGGCCAAAGGTGATGGCTCTAGAAATGGATTTTCCTTTAGAGGAAGAAGGCCTTGGGGCTAGCATTAGACTCTGATGTCCTGTAGAAGAAGTAGGAGCTAGACTTTGGTGTTCTCTACTGGTGCTACTGCCAAGTACAACTTACTCCGTTGGAGTTTGTGAAGATATATTCATGTGCATCCATATGAATCGAAACCATTATACACAAATATGCAAAGTTTCTCATGTAAATAGCAACTAAGGGTGCATGTAATGAAAATAGCACCGAGTGCAATGCATCTTTGAACTAAAATACATCAACAAATAGGCTATAAATGGCCTCTAGAGTCCAAAAAAATCATGGTACAACAAATAACTACATATCATCAAAATCATTGCCTATATTTGGATCCTCATCATCAATGTCACCCTCTAAACATTAAAATAAGATAGAAAAAGCTTAACATGACTAATAAGTGATTTTACTTGAGTGAAAGGTTCATTTTTACTAGGGTCATGACACAAGAGTTCAACAATCAATGCCACCAACATCGAGGTACATAGAGGGCTTGGTGCTCTTGACTAAATGCCGGTTCCATATCCTCATATATGATAAAATCTAGTGGAAATGTTGCAAAATTGTCAATCTTGAAATCCTGAAAACCATTAAGTCTGCTGAATTTTGAATGGGACCTAAAATTCTACTTTCTTCATATAAAGTCCAATGAGGTTGGAATCACTCTCAAACATCCTGAAACAATTAATGGTAATGTTAAAAATTTAAGTAAAAGGATGAAAATGAAAGATAAAGGAGAATGCCACTTTTACTTAGTAGATTACTAGCCTCTTTATGTTTGCAAAATCACAAAAAAAACCAAGTTTTCGGCTTTTGCTTGCCTCTTGCTCCTTTGCTCTCCAAACCCCACACTCTGTTTGCGAAATGACACTTTAAAACCCAAAAATCGGCTTTTAATTCGTGACTGTCTGCGACATTTTCCATCAACTCGCGATATTATCGCGCTATTTTCGAAAATATCGTGATATTATCGCCAACCCTCAAAACAGTGATAATATTGCGATGTCGGCGATATTATCGCGATGTTGGTAACTATGGTTTGCACTTCTGAGTTTTCCATTCAGCACTTTTGTTTATGCAGATCCAAAGCTTTGATTAGTGTTTCAGTCTTTCTATTTTTTTTGTAGGACAAATTCTTTAAGAGCAGATCTGTGTATCAGGGAGATGTAAAATTACAACAAAACCAAGGTTGACTTTCTGGGACAAAAATCTTAAAATTCTCAGATCATGTTATAAGCAAATTCTGCATGTGTACAGTCAGCTTGCACACATTTATTGCAGGCTTCCTCCTACCTTCTTGGGTGTTCTCTCTTGAGATGGGCCATGAAGTAGAAATCTTGGAGCAGAAGAAACATGCAGCCTAAGTGAATCAACATCTTCCCTATTTGAGTTTAAAAGATGCACATCAGAGGAGATTGCTGCATAATTAATAAAACTTGCCAAGTAGGATCCAATGATCTTAGAACACTATAAATAAAATAGCTAATTTACGCTTTCTGGTCATTTCAAGCTGATGTGGCAAAGGAAACTCTGCACAGTTGAAAATCAGGGCCACTAAATAGATAATCAACTAGAGGGTAACTAAGTCACAGGGTTTGCCGAACCTCAAGCTTGAGGTTCAAAATTCGGCGAACCCCATAAAAAAATTAAGGTTCATTCAGGTTCACCGAACCTCAAAGGCGAATCTAATGCCGAACCGGATATATATATATATATAGAAAAATGTATATAGTCGAACCTAAAGTCGAACCTCATTTGAACCTTATTGGAAAATTAGAACCTGAATCGAACCTAATCATTGCTGAACCCGAACTTGAACCCGAACCATGTGACTTAGGAGGGTAATGTAAATTTCAGTACATCAAATTTAAAGTAAGAGAAGTAAAGCCTAAGTAATACCTATTCAAGCTGGTTAACAACATCCAGTTCACCTGATCGTTATAAAACAGGTCTCTATGCCTGTTGAGACTATGGTCTATCCCCAGCAGAAGGTGAAAAGGCCATTTCTCTGGTCAAACATCTTTCCCTCCATGCTGGCTGCTCACAGCATAGCAATTCACAAATACGAAAGCCTAACCAAAACCTAGAGAATCAGAAGTGAAGAAAATCAAATCAAATTGTAGCAGTGCCTAGAGTCCATAGTTCAGCTGGAAAGGTTGGGACCACCATGCATCTTGGTAAGCATGCTAGGTGCCTTAACAGATCCAATGCTCTGTGAGTGATGAAGCATTAAAAATTGAAAAGTAGCTTGGTGCTTCGCCTGATTTTTTCATTGTGTGTTTGTGCATGCGTGCATGTCTATAAGTATGTGTTTTTTTTAAGATATACATTCAGCAACAAAAAAATGTATAACTATTTGTCACATTAACCTTTACACCATGAGGATGTCAGAAGTACCCCAAATACCATACCTCTTTCATTGAATCAGCAAATAAATGATAACTGCATTATCAAACTCAGTGGATGATTTCCATCCTTCAATTCTTGTTCATGAATGATTGCCCAGAGATTTATTATTTCAGGTTTTGAGAGGGGTTTTGTATCATGGAAATTCTAGGATAAAGTATCTCGCATGCATACATTCATTTGCAAGAATTTTCTAAACTATTGGAGGGTATTTCAGGGACCCCTCAATTCCAGGCAAGGAAGATGGACAAATTTTTAACCGCATGTGTCCAAGTGATCATCCATGTTTATTTTCACCCTATTCTTGTCGAGCCTTAGCAAATGCTGCCAAATATGCATGCAATGATGCCAAGTTTATGAATGAACGAGCACGCAATGACATCATTTTACTCTCACGGTAACTTTATTTTCTATTTTCCGTTCATGTTTATTTACGGACGCAGATTAGGCAATTAACATATGTCTGGATTGATCAGATGATAGCAGGGAACTAAGTCCATGGGGATCAAGTAGCTTACATTCATTGTTTTCCCAATGGGTACATACATGTGGGACTTTACAAATCTCTTAAACATGAAAGTGGAACTTTTAAATGCAATTAATGGTGTTCGTCATTAGAGCAAATCTTGCTAATGTTTATAACATTTTGGCTGAATACACGTGGTTGATATTCCCTTTATTTGTAGTCTTTCATTCTTATGTACACACTCTTGTCTCAGAGGGATCACAATATTGAATGACCGTGCACGTCAGGATGTTGCAATCATTGGCTCTGAATTTCTCAAACTTGATGGTGAATATTGACAAAGATTTTATTATTTGGGCTTCAAAGCTTCTGTATGTCGTTATAGTGTACAAATGATGCCTGATTGGTTGACCATCCTATATTTCTTCTAAATCTATTCCTATATTTCTTCTAAATAGATTTAATTTGATTTTACATTCAATGCTTAGAGTTTTAACAAAATGTACATACAGCTCGAGCAAGAGAGGATACTGGAAAGGTGGACAGTGGTGTCAAGAAAAAAGCTGCGCGTCTTAAGCACATGGCAGAGGTCAAATCTTTCTTTTTTCTGATTACAATATATCTGAATACAGAGGTGTTTTGACTTTAATTACAATGTGATTTTATCACATCAAGAGATATATTATCAATTTTTTCAATTGGTTTCCTTCCTAAACATTGAAGATATGATAACTTCTACATCCTGGGGCTTGTTTGTTGTGTATGCAGGGTCTAACAGATAAAGCTCAAACTAAGTTGAAGATGGCGGCAGCTGAACACTGGAGTGATGGGGCTTTAGAAGTAATCTACTTGACTAATCATCAGAGAGATTAATGTGAAAATTTTGAATATTTCTACAGTGAAATTTTCTAGTCCTGTGCAGGATATTCACAGAGTGATTGAGTACACAGCTTATATCATGCTCTATTATGTACTGCTATGATTGATATCCAAGTCTTGGTTTTCCTAGGCTGATTTACGGCGAGCTGATCTGCGTGCAAGGCGACGTGCCATGGAGGATGCCTTTATGGCTTTAGAGGTATGCCTGAGATTGCTTGAATTTACATGCACATGGAAGCTAATTGTCACATGATTTCTAAAATAAAGAACCAAGGATAACCTGGCATGTAGGAGGAAATTCAATTTTCACTTAAATGGACAAATTGAACAATTGACACATGCAGTTTATATAATGTCAATAGTTTATTT
>ML778055.1:15488-28287 GCA_009831015.1 Picea engelmannii | reverse complement strand
CAACAACTTTCCAAAGCATTTCAAAATTTGTGTGTTGGCGCTATCCAGCTGTTTCCTCTAAATGTGCTGGCTCGCTTGATGAGTGAGCGATGCTCCTGCATCACGAGGCAGTTGCATTTATTGTAGTAGGTACGGATCCGTACAGCTCTGTATGGACAACCTCAGTGATTGGCAACACACAAATCGAGGCAACGTTATGGTTAAGGTTTGCGGATTAGGTTTGTGGTTTTAATTTCTCAGAGCCATTTTCCCTGTGAAGGGAGCTCTTGTAAGTTTTGATGTTATTTGATGAAGAACTTATTTGGAAGAGCAAAAAAATCATTGTGTACTGTGTGATTGCTTTTCTCATTTTTTCCGATGTATGCAAGAGTTAATTATTTCAGCAAAGTATTTAGATATGATATGTTTACTTAGTTAGCTGTCTAGAGAAATTAACTAAACAAGGAAATGAAATGATGAGGGACCAATGCCTATCAATCTAAGGGCTGATGGAGTCAAGAGACATGCAAAATGAATGGACTGATTTATCACCATCAACTATTTTGAGGTAGGCTTGTTATCCCCATTTTGTGGGATAATTAAGGAGATTATGTCTCGAGGCCCTTAGGTTGCAACTTGCAGATATGGAGTGCTGAGAGACTACATGACTAGCAATATCCTTTTGCACAGATGGAGACTCTTTTCACCACCACAAAGGTCGTAGATTTTTAGATGCCATCCACCACATCAGCTGGCTTCCGAGAGGCACTGGGCCTTGCTCCATGAGGTACAAGTCAGGTATTATGGTGAGTGTCATTTCAATATTTGTGGCATTTGAGTATGTTGTATCTTAGACTGCTTTAGATTTCATGACATATGCTTGGACATTATGCCTTTTGCCCTGTTTCACCTTGGTGGTTGACATTGTTCCCTAGTAAGTGGTCTTCCTTGGGGATGGGTTTGCTACTAGGAATTCCCTTGAAAAGCCATCGTACCGTTCCCGACCATACTTACCACTTTCCATCACTATTTCACCCCATTTCGTTATCTCTTAGGATTTTAGGGTGTATTGACCCAAGAAGGGGTTGTCCCTCATTCTATGGGAAGAAGGGGCTGAAGGCCCAGAGGGATTGTTGTTGGGTAAAAGATAAAATCCTATGTATAAACCTTCCAGATGCTTCACTCGGGGATCCCCCAAGAAAGCAATGAAACACTCATCTATAAGAAAAGGGGGACCCACAAGAATAATGATTCAGAATGCTTAAAGGGTTAGTTGGAGGATAGGAGGTCTCATCACGAGCCGACCTATCATGATCATGGATATTTAGTGGTATGACATTGCCATCATCTGGTCACCAAGCCAGGGTAATGGCTCTTAGTTGCATGGTTGAGAGAAAGGGGGTCTCATTATGAGCCAACCTTCTCATTTCCACTAGGTGTTTGTGAGTGACACTATCATTATCTGGACACCACGCCAGGATTGTGGCCTTCAACTTGTCCTTAAATTATGAAAGAGATAAAGAATGGCAAAATGATAGGCTTGGAAAAATTGCATTGCAAACGAAGGTGCCAAACACCCTCTACAAAGGCACCCATGATTGAGACACTACAACCCCTTGTATGTCATGAACCCCATGCCCATTGAGTCTTGACCCTTAACCACTTCATCCAATTTACATGGCTTAGAGAGGGATCTCTTGGAAACTCTCCTTGACTTAGGACAAGACCTACCCAATAGGACACCTCGTCAACCCTCCCATATCCAAGCTTGGCAAGTCGCATAATGTCTTTGAGCACTTAATTGTTTGACAAGGTAATCTTTGATGCACATGCATAGGTGGCCCATTTATTGACTTGATTTACTTATCATGATATTTTGACTTGAGATCCTTGGAGGGCATGCTTATTTGTCTTTGCAGGACCTAGTTGGTGGCCAATTTTGGAGGAACAAGCCTAGCTTGGGTTTCCATGGGGCTTAAACCCCACAGGTGGATGCCAAGGGCCCGCATGCCAAATGAGAGAGATGAAACTTTGGAGGTCTAGAAGATGACTTGGACGACATAACCTAGCCCCTACATGCCAAACGTTTTGCCTAGGAGAGGCAAAGCGTCATCCTTAGGAGCATGGCATCATCTATGGGGGCTAGGATTTGGTGGTGAGCTTACCACTCATTGGCACATGGACGTTTTGAGGAGAATTGGGCTTTGACCATGAAGAAAGTGACTTGGATGCTTGGCATGTGGCTTTGGGAAGCCCAACTACACTCCTCCAACACCAACGACTTGCTCCTAGTGCCAAAACGTCTCCTAAAGGGGTGACATCACTCTAAATTAGGGTTTCTTTTTGTCTAAAAGCAAATTTTAAGTGAATTGTTTAATATTATTTTGTAAAAGGGGGAAGATTAGGGTTGTTGACCCCTACTCTTGTGGTTTACCCTAATATTATGTGGACAAACTATTTTGGAGACATTTTGTATAAATAAAGATCATAAGATCTCATTTCATAACATAACTCTCCCATTGTGAGAAGTACATGGCTGAAATTTTCGCTACTCTTGGTGAGTTTGGTGTTTCTCTCTTGTGGAATGTCTTATGGTGAATGTCTCTTGGTGATTGGATGAGGAGTGATGCGCACCCCCTAAAGGCTTTCTCTCTTGAATCTTGGATGAATGTTGCATGGTAACTAGGGTTTGTTCTCTCATTTACTTGGATTAGGTAAGGAAAAATCTGCATATGCTATTATTTTCTTGCTTACTTTGGTTATTGTTGGTGGAAACCCTAGGTAGGAGTATGCTAGATACACCCTCCATCATTGCTTCATCTCTTTGTTAAAGGTTTTAAGTCTTTCTTTTTTGTAAGGGTTGCTAGGAGGAATACGAGTGTGCATACCCTCCTAGATTTACCCTTAAGCTTGGTTGGCATACCGTAGGGAGTAAGAGGGTTTACACCCCTAGGGTTGTTGTTGATCTAGCTTGTGCTTTAAAGACTCCATCACCCAATTTTAAAGGCACTAATCTGAAGTATTTTTGCATTGTAGAAACAAAATATTGCATTGGGAAACGTGATTTCTTGTTGTCTTGACTCTTAACGTTTTGCAACTTGGGTTGTGTTCCTTGTGCTTAGAGCACTTCTCAGCCACTAGGGCGTCCCCTTTAAAGGGGTAGTTCTTGCTGCTGTTACAAAATTTCATCTTCAGCCATTAAGGCTGCAGAAACCCTAATCTAATTGCTTGAATAACTCCCTAATCAACTGCTGGAATTTGCCCAAAGTTTGCACACTTATACTTCTTGGTCTAGCGCACTTTTTGGCAAAGTTTGGAGGAGTTTTAGTGGCTGATTTTCTTGGTGTAACAAGTTGATTGTTACAGCCAGAAGGCTGATATATATTGCTGCAGAAAGTGTTTACAACAGCCTTATCTTTTCATGGTAGTATCTTGGTCTTTAATCTTGAGTTTGCTAGTGTTTAGCTAGTCTATTTCTTGTATTTTTCACTTGATTTCTAGCACTTAGTTAGCAGCTTATTGTGCCATTTCATTGCTGATATATATGGTTACTAACATCTGCTATTAGGGACAACAAGCTTAACTTGCTTGTCCAATTGGTTATATTGTATCATATGCTTGTTTTTCGTGTCTTGGGCAGGTACTTCACTACCGGAAGGTCACTCAACATATTTGACAACCCTTGAACCTTCCCAAGATTCTTTCACAAGACCTTCATACCACTTAGAATTGACCTTTAGGGACATCCTCTTCATCTTCATCCTTTTCCATCTCATTCCCCCTAGGGTCACCGGCATTCCCCCCTTGAGGTGATTACCTCACCTCTAAAGTGACAGGGACACCTGCCTAAGGTGACAGTGGGTAGGTGCCCTCCTAGTTGTCACCAATTGGTAGCTGGGTTGTGTTGAATTTTGAGCAGCTGCAAAAGTTATTCTTTTCAAGTAGCCCTTCTAGCTGCCCTCTCTCAGGCTGGCCTCCAAGATGCCCTCCTCAAGCTGGCCTCCAAGTAGCCCTCCTCATGCTGGCCTCTTCCTAAACCGCCCTCCTGAAGCTGCTCCCTTTCCAGGTCAGCCTAGGTCAGCCCTAACCTAGCTGTCCTAACCTAAATCCTATCCTATCCTAACCTAGGAGGTGGCCCTAACCTAAAGCTACCTAACCTAGACTCTATCCTATATAAAGAGAGGGAGGCACCCTCTCTTCACATCAGTCTTCACATCAGTTTTCACATCAGTTTCTTGATCAGTTTTCATATGGGTTTTATATCAGTTCTGTAGCAGCTTATATATTCTGAGGGAGCAACAACATAGGTTTTTCTGGGCAGCAGCTAGGAGGCTCATTTCTGAAGGCTGTTTACTTTGTTCTGGGCAGTAACTAGGGGCCGCATCTAAGAGATAAGATATCTCTATTGTGAGACAAAATATTTCTGTTCTGGTGGACAGCCATCTACTCTATCCTGTAGCAGCTGATAACTTAGTTCGGGGCAGCATATAAGAGGCTGTTCTATAACAACAAATATACTCTGTTTTGGAGGTGTGTTTGATAGCAACAGAAGGTGTTTTGAACAACTATAGGCTATTCTGGACAGCATCTAAGGGCAGTTCTAAGACAACAATCTGAAGCATCCTTAAAGGCAGTTCTGAGACAGCCTTAAGGACAGATTTGGGGTAACCAACAAGCAGCAACAAAACAGTTCTGTAACAGCAGTAAGAACTATTGCCTTAGTGCGATTTCTAAAAAGAGTCTTGTCAGTTCATTGTACTTGTTTGACTGATCAATATATCACAGAAGTTTGCTGGGTTTTCTTCCCCTTAAGGGTTTCCCAGGATAAATACTTGTGTCTCTATGAATGATTGTTCTTATGCTTCAGTTTATCTGCTAAAGTTTGAGAGAACACTACTGTTATCTTCTGTATCTGTTTATGCTTGAAAAATTAACAGGTTGGGCTTTGCCCAACCTACAACTAGTGTGATAACAGGTCTATGAGGTAGAAAGACTAATTTGACACCTACTACCCACTTAGATGAAAGATCTAGTTTGAAACCTTCTTCAATTAGTTTGTACCTAAGGAAAAGTGAACCTGTTTGATACATTAAACCTTGAGGTGATTGCTGGAAATTATGATGTGGGAATTAATCTTGGAGGGCTCACTTTGCCACACATCAAATTAACATAAAGGTGATGTTTTATTAGCTGATTTATTATCCAATCAACAACTAGATATGATAGAAGAAGGGAAACAAAGCAGAAATAAGACAAGAGGGAAAGCCTCCTCACATTGCTTATTCCTAGATGAGTAGTGTTTTCAATGATCATAACTAGGCCTTTACGTTAGAATGAAAGCAAGAAGTTTCTACATCAGATTTACAACAAATAAATATCATAGGAAATAACCATACTCCAAAACAGCATTACCTTGTTTCTTCATTAGTCTTTGTTACCCCCCCCATCCCTAGGGGTAACTAGAGGAGATCATGTCTCGGAGAACATGATCTACACCATGATGATAATGATCAACATGTCCACAGATGGTAGCACAACAACCCCCCTCATTTACCTCCTAGCATAGATCAACCAAGGCTCATCGCATTCAAGTAACCCAGAGTATGGGAGATGGTAAGCTATTGTCACCATGAGGTATGTTAGTCCTCCTTTCATGCAAAGTGTTGTGCTTAATTTTTCGGGCATGTGGATGAAGATCTTTGGTTGAAGTTGGATAATGGATCACTAGTTTGGGAAATTGTGGCAGTTGCTTTGTTTCACCTTGGTGGTCAGCTTCTATGCCCTAGTCCCGTGATGTCATCGCCCAGGGAAAAGGGATAATATTGGGGGCCCCTCCCAAGGGTAACATTTTGATCCCGACCATGATTAACACCTTCCATCTTAAAGCCTTTCACTTATACTAAACTTTGTCTATGGTCCATTCTCTCATGAGAAGAGGGGATAAAGGCCCAAAGGTTGTTTTGTAGCTGCTATAAAAGAATAAGAAAATGACGCTAGAAAAGAAAGTGAACATAGAAAAGAAGGACCACCAAAAGCCGGTCCAACTTGATCTCTACTCATTCAATGCTCGCCTCGGTCCCAAAAAAGTAATGCTAAAGCTTGAAACCCTACAAAAGGGGACCTGCAAATTTGCAAATATAAATGAAAGCATGGAATAGAAAAAGGAAAAAAGGGGTTTGGAAAATGGTGGCTCACAAATATTGTGTAACTCAAGAGCAAGCAGACCCTCCACAAAGGCGCTCATAGAGATGGATTTATGACACCATAAGCCATGAAGTAAGCCCTGAACCATATCATTTTCACACTTACTCTTGGTGGGTTTTTACTTTTCCTTGTCACTCTCAGGACCTATCCCTCTACCTGGGTTATTTTATTTCCTCTCTAGGTGGCACACCTAATAGGGTTGGATGAAGGCCCTCCCATACTTAAACTTGGTAACTCAGATGGGGTCCTGGCCGATGTGATGCTTCAAGGTGATACTGAGGTGAATTATCTTACATGGCTTATATCTTAAGTTGCAACTTACTTTGTATGTTTTAAGGACTAATGTTTCTTATGAACTTTGGCTAACCATGTTTTATTCTTTGACTTGTTTTGAATTCCCTTGACATGGTTCTTGAAGGACGTCCTGGGCTTGTACCTAGGACATTGTGCCTTTATTATAAGACTTTGGCATGTGTAAGGGAGAGCAGTGGGTCATCCAGTGACTCACCATCCTCAGATAGTGGCTCTCACATTCTCATGACTTCGAATGATGGACAGATGGGCTTGATTTGAGCAGTTTTGGTCATTATGCCACATATATGGGCCGAAAGTCCCACAAGCTAGGCAGAGTACCCCGGGGCTTTTGTGCACAGAGGATGGAGGACGTTGCAGTAACAGGTGTTTTAACATCACTTGGAGACGTGATTGTAGCTCTCTCAGCCTTGGACGTGGCCTTTGGAGGCCCTTGATGTCACCTTTTAGCCCTTGATGTCATCTTCTTGGCTAGGGTTTTGATGGATGGATGGGTACCATCGATGATTGGCATGGCCTTGGGTGAGGAAACACCTCACTTCACACTCTTTCACCCTTGGAGGATGCCACTTGGCCTTTGGAGGCCCAACGTTTACCTTTGGAGGCATGACGTCACCCTCTCCTAGCTTGACGTCACCCTTCTAGAGCATGACGTCACCCTTTTTAGGGTTTTGAGATGTATTTTTGTATTTTGGCATTATGTTAGAAACCCTAAGGAAGGATTGAGAGTGGTCATCCCCTTCCCTTGTTTTATCCATCTTAATTTGTTGAAGCATACAAGGTCAAGATTAGGGATTGTGAGGGGACATCCCCTAATCTTGTCTTTGAGGTTGGAACCTAAGGTTTATGAGGGGATAAACTTTAGGATTTGACCTAGTTCCACTTGATCTTGTGCTAGAAGCTCTTGAAGAAATAGGACGACACGTAGGGTTTATGAGGGGATAAACTCTAGGGTTTGCTTTCCTAGAAGATTGACCTAGGCTTATGAGGGGATAATCCTAGGATATATCTTCAAGTCTTCTTTTTCCCTTGGCCTCCATTGAAGTGCTACATTGACTCCATATGCCCAATGAAAAGACACTGACCTCCAGACCTCTAACTATTTTTTTTTACACACTAAAGCTTACCCAAAACCATTTTGCTTGGACTCACTCTTCACAACACCTTGAGCTTCATTCCCTTATGTCCTAGCAATCTTAATCTAGGGAAACCCCCTTGAGCCAGAGAAGAGTTGGCCTGAAGGGAAAGAGGGATTGGTGAGGTGACAATGGCCTCCCTCTTGGTTACATCGAATCACACTTGAGCTTCTGGACTTTATCTCTATAAGTGTGAGTTTGTGTGATAACATTTTGGCACCGTTGTAGGGGACAAAGTCCTCACGAAAGACAACATTGGAGGAGTTTTCAAATTTGAGGAGCTTTTACTGGCAACTCCATTGGAAGAACAAAGACCTTGTTCTTATAGATTTTGAAGACTTTATGCTTGCGAGGTGAGACAAGCATCATTGTGAAGGCATCTGCAACTAACCTAGATGACTCCATTGTGATAAGGTATGAAAATTTCATTTATTGTTGAGCTCTCATGTTGAAATTTGCACATGGTGAAGGATGGCTCTGTGGGAATTTCATGAAGTATACAAGGATTTGAATGTCGAGGATATCCCTAGGTATCCTAATAAATGTTTGTTAGAATGGTGGAAGGATTGCCCGAAGTTTGATGGCGATCCATCTTCAGCCATTACACATATTGTGAAATTTTCCTTGTACACTTCTGAGGAAAATGTAACACATGAAGATGTGCTAAGAAGACTATTTTTATTATCTCTGGAGGCAAGACAAAAGAATTGGGTCAAGCATTTCTTGTAGTCCGGAGAGTATATCCTCTATTTTCGTTCGAGAATTTCTCAAGCATTAGGGGCCAAAATTTCAGAGATTTGAAGACACTCTTCAGGATCTTGAGGAAGCCCTTTTAGGAGAGGGATTTTTCTTGAACCCTATCGAAAGTGATGAAGACATGATTAAGGAACGAGCAGCTAAGGATGATTGTGATGATGTCCAGATGAAGAAAGTTACCAAGCGCTTAAGGAGAGCATTGAAGAAGACAATGACTTTTGTGTATAGTTGGTAGAACATTGCCACGATGTAGATTTCCTGGTTGGGCTTTGCATGTGAAGAAGGAAATAATTCGATGCTATCTTGCAGGATTATCAAGGGAATTCCACTGATTTGCTACCTCAAGAACTTGCTAAGGCATATAATGGGGTAAATTCACTTTGTGCTATTGTAACAAAGAAATATGGTGGCAAAAGAAACTCTCTAAGCCTGGATCAGCCATCCACCTTGTCTAATGAGCTACTGGGGATTGACATAACTGAAGAAGAATGGGGAGGTTCTGAAGAAAATGCCCTGGAGCAGCCTTATGCTACCCTTGAAGAAGCGGATCAAGACAGCTACAGAGATGATGATGCAGGTATTCTGGAAGATTCCAAGGATTTTCATGCCGATTGTGGTCATCAATCTGCTCCAAGTGAAATCTTATACCCAAAATTTGAGGAGTTTAGCACTGCTAGCCACACAGAGGATAGCATGGATTTGCAGCAAGTTGCAAGGGTGTCTTAGACGAGGAATAGACCTCTGAGAATGAAGATGTGGCATTTCAAGAAGACCCTATTGATATCTTGGAAGAGAAAGAAGCACTTGATATCTCTGAAGATGATGAGGCAGCCACTGAAGGAAGTGTTAATGACATCCCTCCAGAAAATCAGGGTATCATTGAAGTATATGATGATATCATTGCTATGCTGGAGGATCAACCTGACAGCCAAAGGGTTGGGGAAGTTCTCAACAAAAATGAACAGATACTCAGGAATGATGTAATCTATAGAAAGGGGGCGAAATTGGAGGCATTGCACAGTTCCATTTTTCATGGATAAATAGTCCCCACAACAGGCAATTTGGATGATTTTTTCCTATTAAATTGAAGGAGAATCTTTATAATTTTTGATGATGACCCTTGCTATGATTTTGATGAAAATGATTGCAGAAAGGGTTTTGATGGTTCTGTTGAGGAACCACTGCAAATAAAGAAAGGTGCGTTGAACAGCCTTTGGAAAATGGAAATGTGGTCATGAAGTACTTGCATGGCTCTGTTAAGGATGCTTTTGAAGGAGACAGTTTGGTGGTAATGAATAAGTCACTGATTTCAAACTGTGGCATGAGAATGGACAGAGTATTCTTCAAGGAGCCTGTACCAGAATATCTGAAAGGGTCAGTCCAGCACTCTGTTATGTTAGAAGAAGCTTGCCTCGATGATGGTAACAAATATAACATTTATGATCAACACTCAGAATGCAAAGGCAGTGAGGATGAAGAGCAGATTGGGGATATGAAGGATTTTGAGGATGCAGATTTTGGGGCTGAAGATAGTACTGCTTGCTACCCTATGGGAGACCCTAGATGCAGTAAAGGCAACCATAATTTTTTGGACAGGTCTCTACCCAAGCAAATGAAGAATTTATGAGTTCCTCAGTGAATGATGAAATCCTCTTCGGGGTTTGGTCATATGATGATGATGTTTCTTTGTAAAATGAGGCATATAATAACGTTATTGCTGCTCCAGGAGATCGACCAGGTGGCTGCATCGTGAATAAAGGTCATGACAGGGCTCACAATGCCACCGGAAATGATCAGCAGTCCTTCTTTTCTGTCCTCCCAGCAAATGAAGGTGTGAATGTGACAAGTATTAGTGAGCATATTGTGACAGATATGCATTTAAAACGTGAGACCCTTCTCATTTGTGACCTTGTCAGCGGCAATGGAGGTCCTTTTTTGAAGCTTGACACAATTGATCAAATCACTCGGAATGAGGAAAATTTAGAGTCCATGTTGTCGTCTGTCATTGACAATAACAATGTACAGTGCTGGTCATATAGTGACTTTGCTGCCACCTCAAAAACTCAGTCCGAAAACCAGATCAGACATTTTACAGTTGACAACACAAACCGGGGCAGATTGATAAGATTTTGTTGTTATGCTTCGAAGAAGTGTTACTTTTTTCTGAGGATACGAGATGGGGTACATTTTGTTCTCTTCTGAGGAAACTGCTCAGAAAAGCAAGGCTCCATCAAAATTTTGCCTTAAGGGTATCTTGATAAGCAGGAAGAGCAATGGAAATTGCTGGTTTAATACTCTCCCGAAAGACATTCCAGTTCATCAACACTCAAATTTTAATGTTTCTCTGTTTTGGATGATAATCAAACAAAAAGGGAAAGTGAACTGTAGAGAGGGGATGATGAGATTCTGGGGTTCTCAAGTGACCCCAAGAAGAACACTCGTCCCCAAGTAGGAGCCAGATGTTATCCACTAGTGAATAAAGGGATTTGCAAAGTATGGAGGTTGTGTAGCAGAGCTCTAGAGTCTAGATGCAAGAAACCCTTGAGATATAACCACTGCATTGCACACAGTGAAGCCTTGTTAATCAGCCCACGCCCTGGGTATTGCTTGAATTGAAAGATTTGGCCTTTTGTGGTCTGGAGTTTGGATTGATACAAATGGCCGTTATTGTGTGGAAGATGCACGTGTGTGCATTGACAGTTTTGCAGACTGTTACGCACCTACCTGGTGCAAAATTATCTTGATACAGTGAGGATAAGTGGAATGAAGTGTGCAACCTGTGTGAACTCAGTTGAATGCTCGTTGAAGGGTTTAGTCTCTATGCTTACAAAGACTTGAATAATCAGATGTAGTTCTAAGGCAGAGAAAAGTATTTATGAGTTCATTATGGGGGGATCACGTGCAGACTTATACTCAGGGAGTTGACCCAACACTTGTTCAAACCATGCTTTATTGATGTAGAGCTGTAAATATGCATGTTGGTGACTTCAACTTTCCCAGGTTAGCTGACTTTGGTGCTGATATATCTGGGGTGAACAAGCTACATCATCAGCAAGCTTTTTTTGAAGAAATGGATGTGTACAAGTGTTTGAAATTGACATTGGAAGTAGTGAAGAAATAGATGGAAATCAGTGCTATGATTTTGACTAAAATAAAGGAGACTGCAGAAGCATTCTTGGGCAAGACTGTAAAGGATACTGTGGTGACTGTCCCTGCTTATTTTAATATTGCTGGTGTTATTGTTGTGAAGAATTTCCTGTTCTTGCGTCCCTGCAGGCAAGCCTGGAGTATCAGTCTTGGATCTAGCCCAGGTTTCAAAGCTGAAAATGAATATTGAGAGCAATTGGCTATACAGTCTGGGCGGCTTTGGGAAGAAATGCTGACTGTTACAATAGGTCTGAAAGGGTCATCTCATCTCATTAAATGGTCGATCCTGTGCATTGCAGATCACTGGTCCAAAATTCAAGATTGACCCAGCACATGATTACATGGGTAGGCTCTCCTATGAAATATCCCTTGTCCCGCTGATCAAGATATTTGCTACTGATCTAATGTTCTATCTCACAGATCTGATACACTGGGGGTTTCTGGATGCATTTTATTTTTAGATCTGATACTTTGGGGGTTTTTGGATGCATTTCAGTTGTGTGTTTGAGATGTTTATGGTTATTGCATGTGCATGTTGTATATTTATGGTTTAAAGTTTAAACAGTATATAGAGGATGCATGTGGAAATAAAGAACATCAACTGCCCAATAATACGTATTATGCGACTCAAGCATGGAAATACAATAACATACTGGAAATATAGAGTATAGTCATCAGTTAGATCTCATGGATCGTCATTGGAATACAAGCAAATAGCATAAAAATACCTGTGGTCAGAAGATGAAGGCAGATCTGATGCATGCATGGATAGATCGGCAAAATAGGTGATTCCGGAGAAGTACGGTAACCGCTACAAGTTGGAAAACTCGTCCGGAAGGTTAGACCCGTCGGAATGAGCTGGAAACTGTCCCAATAGAAGCGCCCTAGCCTCTAGACTGAAATGGATGAGTGCCGGATGTCAGATCTGGTCTCTGAGGCACTGGATCTAGACCCTTGGGGGGTTTGCGCACTTCCTGGGACACTGGATGTGCCCCAAATGATTCCACCAACAGAATCAGCTGCTATAGGACTCAAAACGATTGTCTTGCCAAATGCGGAACTGGGTTGGGAGGGTTTCCCCGGATCTGCTCTAATGCTCCGTCTGCAACCTCAAATGTCCTGCCGGAAGAGCTGCGCCCTAAATGGCTGGATGATGCGCTCTGCAAGATTCCATCGTCAGAATCTGATGGAAAGTGGCTCAATCTAAGCGCCCTGACTGGATCTCAACTGGGTCGGAAGGAAAATGCAATCTGAGCTCGGACCTC
>ML778055.1:4293-15438 GCA_009831015.1 Picea engelmannii | reverse complement strand
ATAACAATGCATAATGAGGAATTAGGTCAAATTCCTCCCTTTATACCATTCCCAATCTAATTCACCATTGACCTCACTTAAGCTAGGCGCTTTTCCTCCTAAGGTGAATAATTAATTAATTAAGTCCCCCTTTAGCACCTTTTTCATTCTAATTATTCGTTGACTTAGGCTTAAGTGAATTTCCCTAAGTTTTTTGGCTTAATTCATCGTTTAGCCATCAATACACCCTTATTTCTCCATCTTGTTCCATGTTTGTGCCTGACTATAGTCTACAAGAACACATAGACTACTAAGTTACTCCCTGCTGGCCTACTCTTGGGAACGGGACATCACATCCTATACAAAGATAATATGATGAAATATATATATGTGTGTGTGTGTGTGTGTGTGTGTGTGTGGGCAGAAATCCTTTTAATGGAGGGACGACCTATAACTTGATTTAAATCAGTTATTAATTTAAGGCCGACTTGATCTAGGGGTCTTGATATTGCTTAATTTATGGCTGACCCCTGTTTGAGGGTGTTAACCTTGCACAATGTGAGGACCTGCCCACCTTTGAAGACTTAAATGCCCATTATGAAGCCTTTATGCCCACATGTGAAGGAATAATTGGGTTCTTGTTTGTTTAGCTGGTAAAGAAGGCAATTCCTTGGGTAGTTTTGAAGGGCTCTCTATTTTGAGGAGCAACCCTTTGTAAAAGGTTCTTGCTTGTGATTTGGGGCATGTCTATAGTTAGAAGCTGGCATCCCCACATTTGGAGATCATGTTCGCTGGCTTAGCGGAGGAAGAGGAGCTCAGAGGGGCCTTTGGAGGCTGGATGCTGCACCAACACCCTCACTTTTCCTTCATTTGTGGTGATGGGTCACCCTAGAGGGCTCATGCCCCTTCAAAATCGTACATGTAGCATAAAGGGCCCTTTGATGTTGTATTTTTTGATAAATTATTTGTTGAAGAGGACCTTTTGCCCCTCCATTGGGTAGAATAGGGGATCTTAGCTTAGAAAATAATATTTTATTTTAAGAGAAATTGAGCCTTTCCCTCTATAAATAGAGAGACATTTCCTCTCATTTGAACAACATAACTTGAGGGAGAAATCCCTTAGGAGGTCTGAAATTTTCTGAAATTTGTTGGAGCATCTTTGCCTTATACTCATGCACACTTTTTGGAGAATTGATTTGGTAAGTTGAAATATCCCAAATCCGACGGTTTGAATATCTACTGTTGAACTAGTGCTCTGACTCTCGGATCCGATACTTTGGGGGTTTCTGGATGCGTTTTAATTAATTGTTTAACATGCTTGGTGATTTTCGCATGTGTGGGTCATAAAAATAAGGTTTGGACATATACATGAAGTATGCAAAGTAATGAACCAACACAATCTCAATAACATGTATTATATGGAAAAAGCAGGAAATACAACTGAAATGCGGAAAGCAGAGAAATAATCATCAGTTAGATCTCATGGATCGTCACTGGAATACAAGGCGATAAATACAAAATACCAGTGAATAGAAGATATGGATAGATTTGCACAAGCACAAATAGATCGCCAAAATGTAGTTCCGGAAACTCACAACAACTGCTGCAAATGCTAGAAAACTCGCCCTGGTGGCTATACTCGACAGATTCGCCCGGAAACTGTCCCAAACTGAGTGCCCTAGTCCCTAGGCACCTCCTAATAACTATCGAACTGAAGATCTGACCCTTGAAGCTCCGAATGTCATCCCCTGGGGGGTTGCGCACCTTCTAGGCTCTGTGAGTGCGCCCTAGTGATTCCATTGACGGAATCCAATTATATCTGTCTCGAAATGTGAGCCTTGGCCTCTTGTAATGGATTGGAAGGGTTTCCTCTAATTTGATCTGCAAAGCCTCCTGGAACCCCAAACTTCCCTCCTCAAGAGTTGCGCACTTTCTGGCTGGTTGATGCGCCTTGGTACACCATTAGAATCTGATGACTGGTGGCTCAAAAGAAGCACCCTGGCTGATCCTCAACTGGATCGGAAGGATTCAATGAGATAAGCTCTAGTCTTGTGTAGCTACACAAAACCCTCTCTAACCCTTGCGCCCTCACTGGATGAGCCGCACAATCACTGCAATAGATCTGAATACTCCTGAATTGGCACGGTGAAATACCTAGAGGGTATCTCCGATAGGCTAGGGTGTGTCTTCCAACATCGAAACCAATCTAGGTGGTGGTTTCGTCCAGAAATCCACAAAACAACAAAGAGGTCGATTTCCTCCTGTGGAAATTCTTCTCAACATCAAATCATAACATAATGAGGAATTGGGTCGAATTCCTCCTTTTATACCTTTCTCGATCTAATTCTCCATTGACATCACTTAAGCTAGGTGCTTTTCCTCCTAAGGTGAGTGATTAATTAATTAAGTCTCCCCCTCAACACCGTTTTCTTCTATTTCTCTGTTGACTTTAGCTTAAGTGGCTTTTCCTATGCTTTTTGGCTTAATTCATCGTTTAGCCATTTATTCACCCTTATTTCTCCTCTTGTTCCCTATTTGTGCCTGACTATAGTCTACGGGAACAAATAGACTACTAAGTCCCTCCCTGCTGGCCTAATCTTGGGAACGGGACATCACAATCCTCCCTTCCTGAGATTGCTTTTCCTCAAGCAACATTAATCCTGGGTGCTGAAATATATGTTCTCCCTCCCATGTGGCATCCTCCACTGGAAGTCCCTTCCATCTAACCAAGCACTCCCTGATGACCCTGCTCCTCAATTTGCGCTCTCTCTGCTCGAGCACCTCCTTCGACACTAGCTCCAACTGACGCTCCTCATTCAAGGGTGGCAACTCCTCTGAAATGCTAACTTGTTGTCCCACTACATTTTAAGGCAAGAAACGTGAAATACGTTATGAATCTTGCTATCTTCCGGCAGCTCTAGCTCATATGCCACCTCGCCTACCTTCTTGATGACTCTGTATGGTCCATAGAATCTAGGCTTCAGCTTCTCGGCCCCGCTCCTTTTCAAGGAGGATTGTCTGTATGGTTGTAAACGCAGGAAAACCAAGTCCCCTACTTCGAAACTGCACTCTATCTTCTGCCTGTCTGCGTAGATCTTCTGCTGGTTCTGAGCGGCCTGTAAGTTCTCTTTTACTACCCATAGAATCCTTTGACTCTCCTCAACCCAGTCTTTGGCCCCTAGGACCCTGCTATCCCCAAACACAGTCTCCACAAAAGAGGGTGCATCGTATCCATACAATGCTCTAAAGGGTGATATCCCGATAGACATATGGTAAGTCGTGTTGTAACAATACTCCCCCATGTGCAACCATCTCACCCATGTGTGCTGTTTCCATAGTTTCTCATATACCCCTAATGCCCAGCTGCAGGTGAATCGTGACACACCTTCATAATCTTCCCTTTCAAGATAGATTCTAGAACCAAGTAGATCCGGTCCTTGTAGAATATGACATCGTCTAGCACCTGGTATCTATCATCAACCACCTGTCCATTCAATACCTCACAAGCAAATTTGTTCTTGGAGTACTCCACTAACACATGTGCTTTCCAGTCTATGCAAATATCCATCATCGAACACCCTACTGGCCTCCTAGACAATGCACCTGCTACGACGTTCCTTTTTCCTTTAACATACTCAATGTCAAAGTCAAAGGCTTGGATCTTCGAGACCCACTTCTGTTGTCTCTCACTGAGGTCTTTCTAATCCAGGAAATACTTGAGACTGTTGTGATCAGTCTTCACTACAAATCTGCTACCCACCAGATATTGTCTTAATTTGGTTAAGGCATGCATGATTGCCATCATTTCCTTGTCGTAAATCGAATAGAGTCTCCCTGACTCGTTGAGCTTCCTGCTCTCGAACACAATGGGATGTACTCCCTGTATCAAAATTGCTCCAATCCTCACACTTGATGTGTCGGACTCTAAGACAAATGGTCGAGAGAAATCCGAAAGGTCTAGAACAGGGCATGTGCTCATAACCTCCTTCATTTTCTCAAATATCTGCTGTGACTCATCCGTCCAATGGAAAGCACCCTTCTTTGGTAGATCTGCGAGCGATGCTCCCAACTGTGAAAAGCCTCTGACAAACCACTTGTAGTAATTGCATAACCTAAAGAATCCCTTCAACTCCGTGAGGTTCTTGGGTGTTGTCCAATCCAGAATGGCCCTGATCTTCTCCTGATGAACCTGTACTCCCTGCTCACTGATGATATGCCCCAAGTACAGTAGTTCTCTCATCCCAAACTCACATTTGGACTCCTTGGCATATAATGACTGTGCCTGCATAATGCCGAAGACCTCCAAATGTGCCAGATGCTCATCCCACGTCCTGCTGTAAATCAATATGTCATCGAAGAATACCAAAAGATACTTCCTCAAATGCCCCCTGAAGATGTGATTCATGCAAGACTGAAAAGTGGTGGGTGCATTGGTCAACCCAAATGGCATGACCAAGAACTCGAAATGTCCAAAGTGCCATATGAACCCTGTCTTCTCTATGTCCTGCTCTTTGATGCTAATATGATGATATCTTGACCGCAGGTCAATCTTCGTGAAGAAAATTGCCCCATGTAGACCTTGGTGACCTTGCAGTGTAGGCAACATGGGATGAGAAGGGTATAAAGGTGTAGAGGGTGATCCTTGAAGCCATCAAGGCTCATCTGATCCCGCATGTTGCAGAAAGTCCAGATCTAAGGAGATGCTTGATGCCCTTGTGTCACTCTTTCAAAGTGACAATATGAGTCGTAAAATGATCCTTAAAACCAAACTCAGAGAATGCAGAATGTCCACCTCAGACAATGTAACTAGTTACTTTATGAGGATTACATAGATCCGTGACCAGCTTGCAACTACAAGAGAGATAGTCCTGGATGTAGAATTAGTGAATGTTGCTTTAAATGGGTTCTCCAAGGCATGGGAACCATTCATCATGGGCATCTGTGCCAGAGAGAGAATTCCCAAGTGGGAGAGACTTTGAGATGACTGCATTTAGGAGGAGACTTGTAGAGAGTTCAGATCTGGTAAGCAGGGAGGAGGTGCAACATATGATAATTTAGCCCTTGTCAACAAGACAAAGAAAGGCAAAGGAAAAGTTTTCAAGAAGGCTGACAGTTAGGGAGAGGGACAACAATCTAGCCAGAAGAGAGACATGAGCAAGATCAAATGCTACATCTGCCATAAGAATGGCCATTTCGCTTCTCAGTGTCCACAGAAGAAGAAAGGCAAGGGGAAGCCACAGACAATTGCAGTGATTGCAGAGACATAGTTGAGTGAACTTGCATGCAAGTTCGAGAATGATTGTTCATTCGTGTCTTTTCTTTCCACCGACACTACTCCCAAGAGTGCGTGGTACTTGGACAGTGGCGCCTCCCACCACATGACAAAGGTTAGAGAGCTTTTCAACAACTTTTCAAAGGATGACTCAGATCTCCACGTAGAGCTTGGCAATGAGGCCAAATATGCAGTCAGGGGTTAGGGGACTATGCAGTTCTAGCTTGAGTCAGAAGGATCCTTTGATTCCTAGGAGGTACTGTATGTACCTGGCTTGAAGAAGAACCTTTTGTCCATCTCAGTTATGGAGGACAAAGGTTATGAGGTTAACTTCCAGAGGGGGAAGGTGTTCATTCGCTTAGAGGGAGCCAATCTAGACATTGCTGTGAGAATTGGAGTCAAGGATGGGAACCTTTATAGACTTAAGGGCTAGCATGAGTAGACATTGTTGCACACTAGTGAAAGCTTGTGCGATCTGTGGCACAAGAGGATGGGTCATCTCCATCACAGAGCTCTACCATTACTGAGGCAGATGGTCATTGGGCTTCCAGAATTCATTCTAGACCAGCAGGGGGTGTGCAAAGGCTGCGCACTTAGCAAGAATGTCAAGGTAGCCTTTCTAGCAGCGAGAATCGATCCAAGGGCATCTTGGATCTGATCCATTCAAACGTTGGAGGACCTATGTCAGTAGCTTCAGTGAAGGGCACATCCTACCATGTGACCTTCATTGATGATTTCTCCAGGAAGACCTAGATCTCCTTCATGAAGAACAAGGACGAGGTCTTCAGTCACTTTCGAGCTTTCAAAGCTCAGGTGGAGAACATGACAGGAAGGAAGATCAAGGTATTGAGGACAGATAACGGGGGTGAGTTCACCTCTACAAAGTTCACTGATTTCTGCAAGGAGGCAGGAATCAAGAGGGAGAAGCCAATGGCCTAGAACCTGCAACATAATGGGGTTGTAGAGAGGAAGAACCGATTGATCATTAGTGCGGTGAAGGCCATGATCCACGACCAAAGTTTACTTATGTTTTTGTGGGCAGAGGCCTGCAATACAACTGTGTTTGTAGAATAGGAGCCCACATCGGATACTGGAGGGTAAAACACTGGAGGAAGCATTCGTAGGCAACAAACCTAAGATAGGACATCTCAAGATTTTTGGTTGTCTAGTCTACATCCACATTCCTGTGGAGAAGAGGACAAAGTTGCAACCCTCAGGGGAGAGGGGCATTTTGGTGGGGTATATTGTGTTAGAATATTGTGCTCGTTTACCATAGACAATGCTACACCATTGTCGCCCAACCATAGGCACAAAGCCACTCTCGAGCACCTTAACCTTTGCTAGATAGAATGACTCTGGGAAGCCACACTATAACCAACAGATAAAGCAAGAGAGCGCACCTTCTCCAAGGTAGCGCACAAGTAAGAGTACCAAAAAGGCTGAACAAGTGTGTGTTGCACCACTGTAGCGGCTGCTGGTCCTCTTCCAGACTTGCGCACTACTTCTGCTGCTACTGCACTTCTAAGATATGCGCACCAATTGAGTGAGTGCGTATTTTTCCAAATGAGCTAAAGCGCCTTCTATTTATACTAATCTGACCAGGTGAACATGTGTCTCTTCAAGCAGGGCCGACCTGTCCTTTTCTGCATATAATAATTCAATATTACTTATTCTGCTGAGCCGACTTGTCTTCCAGGGTTTTTACACATATGTTTAGGTTTTCTCTTGCTTCCGGAATATTCTATTCTATTCAAAGGTTTATCCATGGAGGTTAATACCTCCCGCAACTACCAAAACATCAATACTCCCTCTTAGCTAGGGAGGTATTTAACCATGATGTTACCTTTTGGTCGTCATGGTTACGTAGACCATGCTACCAGTAGCATCATTATGTCACACATGGCTACACCCATGTGGACCTGTCAATCTCATCTAGGGGCCACAACCCGCTAGAGAACACTAGAGCTACGCCTCGTAGTGTGTGTTGCCATCATCATGGGATACATCCGCATGACGTGCTCACCCATGGCTTCACCCATGTTGTGAGTATCATCATTATTCATCCATCTCACATGGCATGGGAAAGACCTACATGGTCTTGCAGACTGGTAGCATCACCAGAGCTACACAGGCTATCTCATGATCACCCAGATCATATTACAAGCAACACCATCACAACCATACAGGTTCTCGACTACGCCACTAGCGTACCAGACTATCTCACTGGTGTAGCAACAACTCGACATACCAGACCATCTCACTAGAGTAGCCTACAACTCAGCATAAAGCCTACAACTTGGCACAAGGCCTACAACTTGGCACAAAGCCTACAACTCGGCACAAGGCCTACAAATCGACATGAAGCCTACAACTCGGCACAAGGCCTACAACTCGGCATGAAGCCTACAACTCGGCATGAATCATACAATTCGGCACAAGGCCTACAACTCGGCATGAAGCCTACAACTTGGCACAAGGCCTACAAGATCCTTCTTTTCGAATTCTGCCATCAAGTCCCTCTAACTGACAGAATCCTCGAACCACGCTTCCATCTGCTGCATGCCCCTATGCATCCTGCAAAGTGTCACAAAACCTTGCTTCTTCCTGATCACTGACTCCCTATGAAGTTTGACTCCCTTTAAGTCCTTTTAAGTCTTTCTTTTTGTGGTAACCTTCCTGGAATACGTAGGATAACCTGCCTGAAACAGGAACAACAAGAGCAAAAGTATTTCCAATATAATAGTATTTTATATAAGAACATATCAATTTCATGGTAATTCATTATAGCATTACCAAGGTGTCCTGCCTGAGAACAAGAACAAGAAATATCTCCTAGAGGAGATGTTAGTTCATATTGCAATTAAGTAGAATAAGCATTTATATTAATAGTACATGCTACTAAGTATTCATTTGTTCTTGGCATTAATAAAATCTAAAGATTGCAATACTTAAGTAGCAATAAAAATATCAAACTTGATATGCAAACCTTGAGTCTGGGTAATGTTCTGCTTGATTTGCTTTTCTTCTGAGACAAGTATTCTTTCCAAATTGGAGAGTGTGTTGTTCCTCTGAATGTATTAGATCTGAGATCTTTCGAGCTCTATGATTGCTTCTTGGACAAAGATCCCTTCTCTTTCCATAGATTTAGATCTGTAGTAGTTGCTTTTTATTGTTTCTCCTACTCCACGTTCATGTGTTTGGAAGCTCCAAAAATCAAACTCTTCATCCTTTGAAGCCCTCTTCAGTTTGTGAATCCATAATTTTGCCCTTTGTTCTTTGCAAGGATGATGTCAATCCTTGTCTTCCATGCTCTACCAAGAGACCATGCTTTTGTTGGGCCACTCTATTTTATGGAGGAAGTCATGATTGTCTTTGACTTTGACCTTGACCAATCTTTTGACTTTGACCAGTCAAACGTTGACTTTGACCCAAAAATTCAACTTTGACGTTTTTGATGGTTGAGGGCACCAGGAGATGCGCTGGGTTAGGTCGCACTAGGATATCCAAGAATTATGCCAAACACTTCACTTAAAGTGCTCGAACAATCAGGTTAGGGTTTGTTGCTGCTGCAAGATCAAAAACCTTAGTTGCGACTACAATTGTGCTACAACGAGCTTGACAGAGAGTTGCGGATCTACCTTCCAGTGGTTAGACTGTTCTGAAGGTGGTGTGGGCCCATAACCTATTAGAATATTGTGCTTGTTTACCATTGACAATGCTACACCATTGTCACCCAACCATAGGCATAAAGACACCCTCGACCACCTTAACCTTTGCTAGATAGAATGATTCTGGGAAGCCACACTAAAACCATCAGATAAACCAAGAGAGTGCACCTTCTCCAAGGTAGCGCACAAGTAAGAGTACCAAAAAGGATGAACAAGAGTGTGCTGCACCACTGCAACTGCTGTTGCCCCTTTTCTAGACTTGTGCACTACTTTTGCTGCTACTGCACTTCTAAGATATGCGCAACAACTGAGTCAGTGTGTTTTTTTCCAAATGAGCTAAAGCACCTTCTATTTATACTAATCTAGCCAGGTGAACAAGTGTCTTTTCAAGAAGGGCCGACCTGTCCTTTTCTGCATATAATACTTCAATATTACTTATTCTGTCGAGCTGACTTGTCTTCCAGGGTTTTTACACATAAGTTTTGGTTTTCTCTTGCTTCCGGAATATTTTATTCTAGTCAAAGGTTTATCCATGGAGGTTAATACCTCCCGCAACTACCAAAACATCAACATAGTGAGGATTTGAAGGCCTACAGAGTGTTCTTGCCAGATCAACACAAGATAGTGGTGAGCTGAGATGTCAAGTTCAAGGAGAACTTGGCATCTAGGAAATCTCAGGTCCTACCAACAGTTGTAGAGTGTCCTCAGGAGGAGGAACCAAAGGAGGAACCGAGGGCAAAGACTTCCAGTCTAGGGAGCTAAACTCCAGATGAGCATGAGTAGTTCGGCCCTTCTACTTTAGTCAAGAGACCTAGGTGGTTTGAGCACACCTTGCGGGATGCTTGGGAGCATGTTGAGCCTCCCAGGTCCACATTCTGGGAGAGCAGACCTCTGAGGAAATTCCCACAGTATATGGCCTTGATGACCAACATCATAGACTTAGGGCCCTCCAGCTTTGAGGAAGCAACCAACCAACAGGTGTGGAGAGATGTCATGGAGGAGGAGCACAACTACATCATGAGGAATGATGTCTGGGAGATTGTGCCGAGACCAGAGGGGAAGTCAGTTGTGACTTCCAGGTGGATTTACAAGGTAAAGCATGCAACGAATGGTAGTGTGGAGAAGTACAAGGCCAGATTTGTGGCTCATGGTTTTTCTCAGAAACAGGGAGTAGACTACGAGGAGACTTTTGCTCCTGTAGCCAGATACTCCTCTATCCGAGCAGTACTTTCTATTGCTTCTAAGATGGGGTGGAGCATCCATCTGATGGATGTGAAGACAACCTTCCTCAAGAGATTCATTGAGGAAGAAGTCTACATTGAGCAACCACAAGGTTTTGAGGTTCATGACAGGGAGATGCATGTATGTGTTGAATTTTCACTATGCTAGGCTCAAGCATGAGGTTTATTTCATTTTATCATTTACTTGAACCATGAACAAATGCAACTACACAATTTACAAGTGTTGCAATAACCAAGATCACAAGAAGAAATACCATGCACAAGAACACAAGAAATATCCTGGGAAAACCCTTCTCAACAACGGAGAAAAACCCAACAATCCTTTGCTATATTCTCAAGAGAAGATCCTCCAACCATTAAACCCTAATGCACACAAGGGGGTGCTCTACTACCTTGAAACTTGCGCCCAAGAGAGGTGTGCACTTCAGCCCTAAAAGTGTACTTGCTGAAATTTCAAAATGTCAAGTGACTTGAGTGTTTCCTCAATGGGGAAATCACCTTTACTTATACTAGACCAGACACAACAATAGGTGTGTCTGTTGGCAAACCAGGGCTGACCTCAATAACTCAGAAAATAATTAATCATTACAATAAACATTAATTATCTTTCACATATGGTGGAGCCGACCTGTACCCTTTACATCACAATTAGGGTTACAAGTAAATCTTACTCTCAGACAGTATAACAAGGGATCTCACACATCCACTAGTGCTCAGCCATAGGGATGTCCTATTCAACATATCTCTATCTCACTGAGTCCACAGGAGAATCATATGGAGTACCATCTAAAGGCTGACTCAACTGAGTCCACAAGGCAGGAGACCACACATCATAACAACTTAGTCCAGAGTCTGACGCACACCCATCACATGGGCACCTTCACCCCACACAGGGGTACACATCGTTTCATCTCAATCCAGAGAGGAACGACACACCCATCTCATGGGCATCCTCACCCCACACAGGGGCACACATCGTCTCATC
>ML778054.1:907869-956741 GCA_009831015.1 Picea engelmannii | reverse complement strand
AAGGAAGCAGTATGGTTACAAAGATTGTGTTCAGGTATTGGGTTGGTACAAGAAGCTGTAAGGATAGAGTGTGACAGTCAGAGTGCAATTTTCTTGGCGAAGAACCCTGCTTATCATTCAAATACAAAGCACATTGATGTTCAGTATCACTTTGTGAGAGACATGGTTGAGGAAAAGAAGGTGTTGCTGGAAAAGGTTGACACTTTGAAGAATGTTGCAGATTCATTAAAAAAATCTGTGAGCACTGAGAAATTCTCTTGGTGTAGAGGATCCATGGGCATTGTTGCCCTGGATTGTTGACTATGTAACCCTGTAACCCCTTGTGTGCAAAGAAAACAACAAGTGGGAGAATGTTGGGTATGTGTTATATTCTTTGCACGAGAAGTAGTGTCTGAGCGCTTGCGCCGGGCGCGCGGGGGGGTTAGAGGGGGGTGCAGGGGGGCGGAGCCCCCCGCGCGGGGGTTCGGGAGCAGCGCCCCCGAATTTTTTTTTTTGGGCAGACATATTTTCGCCGGTTTCGGGCCGACATATTATCGCCGGGCCGACATATTTCCGGGACCACATGATATTAGGTGGTTTTCGGCACATGGTTTTTGCCGATGGTTTTCTATTTTCGGTTAAGGAATTAGGGTTTTGGACTAATCCAGGTCATTGGGTTAGGGTTTTGGATGCCGCTGGCTCCTATATGTATATTGTATTGTAAACAATGTAACACAATGTGTATCAATATAATATATGCTGGTTTTCCCGGTTTGGGTTTCCAGGTGAAAAATCTCTGTGTAATGTTTGTTTTTGCCATTGTATCTTTTCTGTTCTTTTCTGAATATCGGTTTGCAGTAGATATTGTACAAGGTTAGGATTTACACATTACCACAGAAGTTGTCAGTCTATGTGCTTGCTCAACATTATCTTCTACAGTGACATCATACTTTTGAACATTTCAGCTTCCTTTTAGCAGTTTGTTTTTATCATCTTTGTAGAGACTGAGTCTAGGGTTTAGAGAAGGAACTTCTTATAATCTACTTGCAATTGTGATGTTGTTGAACTTGCTCCAATCGCTTCCTCTTTGAGTGTTTCACCTTCATACTTCATCATTTCCTTTGCACATACTTGTGTCTTGGGATCCTTCTTATTTGCTCTATTTATTATATACCATATTGCAATGGGAATATATTATGAAACTTACTTTATAATACCTTCATGGATTGCTTCAATATTGATGGCTTCTTTACTTGGATGCCTGAAGGCTCTCTTTGACATCTACTCTTGTGATTGCTTGTACTGGATGCAATTGTTTCCTTCTTTCTCTTATCAACATTCTTCTCCAATCATTCAAGATTAGTTCATTTTATTTTTCAACAACTTCTTAGTCTTCCCCTACATGTCTCATCTTGTTCAAAAGAGTCCCATTATCTTCAAAACTATTAGTTTCTTATGTCTCTCTTATCAAGTTATTTTCAAGTATATCTTCAGGATGTTGATTTTCCTCCTTGGTCTGATTGGCATTAAAAGAAACAACCCCATTGTTGCATGACTCCATTTCCCCGGTCATACATTTTACAAACTTTTCTCCGTTGATTATGTGACTTGATCTTTGATTTTTTGCTAGGATTGCAGTCTGCACTAGCATGGATGCACTTTATTCTTGTTGTTGTTTCCTCTTCCAAACCTTTGTAGTACCTTTCTTTTGTTTTGTGGTGGTATCTTGTTCTTTGTTTTTTGAATACAAAGTTATTTGGCATTCTTCAATCTCTTCTTTTTCTTGCTTTCTCTTCCATACCTTTTTGTATCCTTGTCTAGAAAAATATGCCATACTTCTTCTACAATTGTTTGTTATGTGTCCATAATTATTGCATTTGTAACATTCAAAATTGTAATGTAGGGGAGAAAATTGATTGTAGTTTCTACCAATAGGCCCATGACAACCTCTAGTCTTGATATGCTTGCAATTCTTGTGAGAGCTTATACTTTTCTTTCTCATATAATTATTTCCTCCATAAGTTCTGCAATCTATTGCTTTATGACCAAAATTTTTGCAAGAAAAAAATTTTGGTACCTGGATGTGAAGGGTCTTCTTAATGGAGCATCTCTTATGAACTCGTTCTTATATTCCTTGAGTGAAATATCAGTCACTTTCTTGTTTTGATTTATTTCTTTGTTGTTGAAGTCTTTAAGAACATTTTCATAGCTTTCAAGCTTCTTCTCAATTTTCTTTTCTAGTGAGTTAGAGCATGTATCTTTTTCAGCGGTTTTCTGACTACAATTATAACCAAGACCTGTCTTGATAGATGGTGACCTTTGATGACTAATAATGTTATCCAATATTTCTATACTATTTTAAAACTTCAAGCTTCTATTTACATTATCAGTTGCCTTCTCTATTTCATTTCTTAAGGAATCAATTTTAGCCTTCAGTTTCTCATTGTTTTCTTTTTTTTCTTTCAGTTGACTTATCACTACTTATTCTATCATTTTTACTCTTCTAATTCTTTTCTCATAGAGGTATTTTGTGCCTCAAGTTTCTCATAGTGTTGATCATTTTCTTTTAGTTGTCTTTCTATCAATTCATGTGTTACTTATGCCTCTTCAATTTGAACTTTAATTAATTTTTCTTTTTCTTCAAGGCTTTGTGAGAGTTGTTCCTTTAGTAACATATTCTCTCTTTTGAGATTTGTGATTTCATCTTGATCACAAATAGGTTCTAATTTATGTTCATTTATCTCATATTCACACTTCTGCGATTCATTTTTCATCTTTCTATTCTTTTTTGAGTCAATCTATTTCTTCTAAAGCACAAATGAGTTCTACTTCTAGATCATCTTCCTCTTCAATCTCAAGATTGTCTTATGTTTCTTTGTCACTGTCATTAGAACAATTGTTGTCCTCATTGATATGAATATTATTCCTTTGTCTATAATACTTTTCTTTCTTCTTAGTTTCATCATTTCTAACTCTGGAATCATCCTTTTCATTTCTCTTTTGAATATTTAAATAAGGACATTCAACAAAAATGTGTCCTACTTCTTCACAATAAAAGAAAAAATACTCACCTCTGTATTTTCCTGATCCTTTCTTGGGATTCCTAGGAATGTTGGCTTCTTTAGCATCTGATTCACTATCTGAATTGTCACTTGTTTTGTTTTCTTCTATCCTTTTCCATTTTAACATGTCTAAGGCTCCTTGTTTTGGGTAAAGATTGTGTAGCTTGTCCCAAAGCTCTTTGGTTGATGTGCATTATCCCACTTTGGATTTTTTAGAATCCACTAAGCCACTTGAGATGGAATTCATGGCCATTTTATTGCTTTCACACACCTCCTTTCCAGTTGCATCTATTGGTGGAGTTTTTGAGGGTATGTAACCAGTGACAACAAATTCCCAGACATCAAACCCCAACGCCTTTAGGTATGTCTCCATTCTTATACTCCACATTGCATAGTATGTTCCATCGAACGAATGAACTAAGATATAATCTTTGTGTGCTACAACGAATCACCTTCCAGTGGTTAGGCTATTCCTAAAGGAACCTACTCTGGTACCAATTGTTGGCACACTTGCTTATACTAAGAGGGGGATGAATTAGTATAGGACTATTTTTACTTTTCTTACAATATTTATTAATTTATCACTTCATCAGTCATAAGTAGTTAATGAGAAATGTACATACAAAAATATTATCCATGTTTCACAAAAAATTAACTTGGAAACCCAAATGGGAGAAAACCACAAAAAATTATTTATAAGATCTTGTAGGCAGCAATTGATTTGGATTATTTTCGGCACAAAATGAGAGCAAAGATGTAATAAAGAAATGTATAAAGATATCTCAGATATCCAATAATATAACAGAAATATATCAGAGATGCAACCATAAACATAGAGATACAGTAATACATAATTTCTATTAATGAGTGAAATGTACAAAACTATAGAAATACAGAGTGAAAGACTTGCTAGAATGGTGGCAACTTATCTCTGAGAAGAGATGTGATGGATACTCACATTCGCAAGAAGATGATTGTTACAATGAGGCTCTAAAGGAACTTTTAACATAAATAAAATACAAAACCCTAACCCTGGAAGATGAAAAGCCAACAGTTTTTTGGACCCCGTTTTGGGTAGTTTGGTGTATCAACTTCTCGGGGGTGTAACTTTGGCATACGATCTCTTTTTGGGGCGCATGATAGCTCGTTGGAAAGGTATCCTCGAGGAGATTCATTTTGGGGGCTCAATAATATCCTTTGGCTATAATTGAGTTTATCTATCCTGAAAAACCTTCATGGCCCTCAAAGTGGCCCCGGAAGTTTAGGAACCGAAAAACTGCTAAAAATAGTAAATTTTCATAAGATTGTCTTGATCCAGTTGGAATAGGTGGGTGGCCACCTATATCCACCTGGATCAATCCTCCCTCATTAGGAAACAATGGTATCCATTGCGTTGAGTTCTCAGGGGATAGGGAAAATCATTTGTTGAATCTGCATCTTGATGAGTTGCTTGCCTTGTTGGAGAAGTTGTGTTGCTTAGTTTGTTGAAGAATGTCACGAACTTGTGGCTGGAAGGGTTGGACCTTTTGAACCAATATGGCTACATGAGATGACTGTGTGCGAAAGGAATCCTTGTTCTTCACTTCAACCTTATCGACCTATTTCTTATGGACAGAAGGTGCTTAGACTGAGGTTGCAGTGGTTGCGGTGTTCTTTTGTTCACCTTTTGAATGGACTGTGAAGAAGCTGAATTTTGCAGTATGAGATACTACCTTGCGGCACGGTTCAGGTGGGACAGTAGTTGGAAATACCTCTAGTATCCTATAGAGATGACCCCCCAAAGTAACAATGACACTACGAGGTCAAGACTCATAAACAGCATGGCACTTCCACATATATGGTTGGCCCAACAGAACATCACATACATCCAGTGGGGAAAAATCACATAATATCTCATCTTTGAAGGGTTGGATGTCGTATTAAAATTGAAATTGTTGGTTGACATGTAGGTATTTTCCATGGCGAAGCCACCCAATGTTATATGGTTGTGGGTGTGGTGTTGTCGACAATCCCAACTATTTGACGGCCTCTATTGAAATGAGGCTCTTCTGGCTTCCGCTATCAACAATAAAATGCAACAGGGTCCCCTTCACCCACATATGTGAATGAAAAAGGCACTCCCCCTCTTCAGGATCTGTTGGTTCTTCTGGTTGAATTGTTGTGGTCGTGACAGTAACAGTGGGGTCTGCATCGATGATCTGTCTTTTCCCATTATTTTCTGAATCAAATTTTGAATCAAGGTTCGGCTCATTATCTTTGATCTCGGCCACCAATGATTTTTTTGAGTGACATTCATCATTGTTGTGCCAGGGTATTTTTTGGAAATCACACCACTTTCCAGTGTCCTTCTTTATCTTCTCGTGACCCTTCTTTTCATGTGGATTGGACTAGTTTTTGGGAGGTTGTTTGTCGGGGCCATCTTTATCATACGTTGGTTGTCGCGAATTTGCAGACCTAAAATCTCATTTGTTCTGGTGCCTAAATTTCTGCTCAATTTTGACAACATATCAGTAGGCAACTCCAAGCGATGAGATGTCCAGAAACTCCATTTCAATTTAGATGTATCTGTGTAGAGCCCCACGGTATTTCAGAACCAAATGTTGCTCAGAATATTTGATACCCAGATTGGTGTGCAAGGTATGGAAGGTATTGGTGAACTCTGGCATTTCTTGGCCCCTATCTTGATGCAACGTGGTCCATCTCATGTACTGGTCATCATAGTTACCAACAGAGTAATATTGTTCCTTGAACGCATCCACAAAAAAATACCAAGTGGGATCAGCCCCATATATTACAGACTCCTCTATGGAACTTTTCTACGAGCAAGTTTCCCACCAATGTTTAACATGGGGGAGATCTTTAAGGTGTGCGAAGGTGATATTTTCCTTGTCGAAAAAATTTTGGATAGAGAAATAACCTTCAAGCAAATTTAACCATTTTTCTAGGGCATCTCCATCTATCTATCCTTCAAATACTAGAATATCAAATTTAACTTGTACCTTGAAAGGCAAGGTGCCTCCAAATTGGTCGCTTGATGAAGATGCGTCAGCTATTATTGGTAGGCATTGAAGGATGTGGGAAAATTTCTCCATCATTTAGTCCCTTTGTCATGTGAGATCTTTCTCAAGCAACAGATTAATAAAAATATTTTCTCTATTGTTTTTATTTTCTTCCACCATGGAGGGTTCCCTGGGTATGCGAGAGCGATTTTCCTCAAGAGAGACAAGCTCAAGACCCAACTTTATATACTTGGACCTCATCGGGGGCATGCACTGAAAAAAATGATCAAGAGAAGTCTACTCTGATACCACTGATCCAGGTTATTTTTGGCCTGAAATGAGAGCGAAGATATAATCAAGAAATGTACAGAGATATCTCATATATCCAATAATATAACAGAAATATACCATATATGCAACCATAAACATGGAGATACAATAATACACAATTTCTATTAACGAGTGAAATGTACAAAACTGTAGAAATACAAAGTGAAAGACTCGCTAGAATGGTGGCATCTTATCTCTGAGAAGAGATGTGATGGTTGTTGATGCCCAAAATTGAATCATAGGGTACTTGTTTGCAAATGGTTGCAACGCCTTATTATTTAATTATATTTAATAATATACTAATGGGTGGGACCCCTTGTGTAACTTGTGTGACTATGACGGAAAAGTGATACTTATGTTTTATGTGCTTATGACTTGGTTGCGATATGAGCTCTACAATATTTGCTTTTAAGTTGTTGTTGAAATAAGTAACCAAATGATGCTATGGGCAATATGATTAAAAGGGGAATGGTGTTGTCTTTATATAGCTCTCACAAGTATTATTATGCTGCATTTAGTTTGATGAAGGATCTAAAGTCCATGTTCAAGTTATATGTGTGATATGGTGATTTCCTGCTATAAGGATTGTGTGCATTGTTTGAATTGGAAGTCTAAGGGTTGAGACATGGTATCCCTAGCAATTTTTTGATATGTGTCACATTGGAGTTTTAAACAAAGGTTGGTGCATTTGTTAAAGGTTGAGACTTGGGATATGGTGGTGTATCAAGCTTGGAGTAAATTTTTAGTGGGTTGTGCGATGTATGGTTAGCTTGCTCATAATGGATATGGATGAATCTGTAAGTGTAGATACGACATGTAGTAAGTGCATGTCACTCTAACCTACCTTGAACCCACCACCCTAGCCATTTCACATTTGGTATTTTGTTGGTTGTTGTTACTTCGCTTTGTTCGGTTGTGGAAGAGGTATACAAACTTGGTCGATTCTCCTTGGAAAATTTTACACACATGTATGAGGTTTCTTGTTGCTCCATCCATGAATTTTCCGCTCTGCTCTTTAATTAAGTCAAAAGTTGGCTCTTGATTTTTCTCATTGTCTATGCATTTCTAAGTTTATGATTTATGGATTTTTGACTATATATGGATGGTTGTTGAAAATTGGCCTCTGTGGAATTTGTATGTGAATTACTCGCAATTAAAATGGTGTGTGAGTGTATCTTATTGTCTGTAGTTTCTTCGTGCTTTACATATAAAAAAAGGGATATAGTTTGTGAAGCTCTTGGGACTGTCTTGCCTCTAGTTTCTTTTAGTGATTTCTCTCTATCTGATTAAAAATGTTGTCACTGCTCATGGCCTGTGGTTCTTTTTTGAAGACTATGTCTATCATTTAATTGTGTATCTTTCATGGTTATCATGCCCGCGCCCTTGTATAAGCTCTGTAAATGTGACTGTGAGAATTCATGGTGGTGCTATATTGTTGAACGTACCTCTTTGACAAAACCCTCGAACCATTGGTTAGATCATCCTCTTATACCACATCCATGTTGATGATTTTATATCGAACCTTGTATTTGAAAATTTTCATGAAGGTGGAAAACACAAAATTTAATAGAGACATTGTCGTTCTCTTTTTAGTCATGGGTTTTGTACATTTGTTACTGTGCAATTATAGAAAGAATGCCAAGATTATTTATTTTTTTAAATGTTAAGAGGATATAGGGTCTATCCTGTGAAAATATTTGGGTGATGACAGTGTTGCAAAGCCATTGTTTGAAGGATACGACCTGTTGTGTGTTGTTTCCATATGCAAAAAAATACCTCTGTGGATGAATTATATACGCATTGGATGAGTCTTGCAAACCAGAATGAAAGGGAAATTTGGAAGCATGGTTATTTGAATTTTTGGTTGAAATAATGTTATACACAAGGATCCCTTTTGTGGCCACTTCGTGGAACCCTGTAGTGATTTAAAATGTACTGGTATTAATATTGTGGACCACAGTCTGTCCTTTCCTTGACTATTCATTGGGATTAGTGTAATTATTGTGATGTTGTGTCTCCTTGTCTCAGTTGTGCGCAAGCTGTGTTATTATTGTTGAATGTTTCTTGGGCAAAAAATTATAAAATGATCCCTGTGCATTGCAATTTCTAAATGAAAATGAACAGCCTTGAAGTGAAACATCAGTTCTGTATTTTTGGAAACATAATATTGAATTTCAATTTTGAAACAGTAAAGAGGTTTAAATTTTAATGTTGAGAATGGCATTGTTTGATATATGACATAACAGTATCCATGGGAGTCCCTTCCATTATATCATTTTACGCAAAATACACTCCCCCCATTATCCCAATTACAATTTTTTCACTCCATGTTCTGTTGTTACTCATTTTTAAGGAAAATTATGTATGGAAATAAAAGAAACGAGGTGGAAGTTAATTGAAGATTGGTATTCTGGGAGCTGGTTGTATACATAGTTTGATTGTTTTATTGATTTCTTGAACATTATTCAATAATATTTCCCCCTCCATGATATCATTTTACACACAATACAAACCTCCCATACTCCCATTGACCCTATCAATCCCCTGTTCATATGGCAATGAATTAATGAAATTTTTATGGATGAATTGCATGGGTTTTGTGGTAAATAATAGAGCCAATTCTTGATTTATTTAAGTGGGGTTTCATGTATGGGTTATTAAGAACTTTTCATGAATGATTAAATATTTCTATAGGATGAGTTTTTTCAGCAAGGAAGTAATGGTCGGAATAATATAGGCAGAGGTAACTAGAATCGAAGCCATAGGAGGCTTCGATTTTATATTCACTTTGATGTTTATCCACAAGAGTTGAACGAGTTGTTTCAAGTTGGGTTATTTAATTTGGTTGGCCACGGGATATTTCATCCTCGACCTGAAAGGCCCCCTTTTCAATAGCCTTAGAATTTTCTTGGCATTCATGTTCCCCCACATGTGTCGATGTGACCCGAACCTCCCGCAAATGATGGTTGGAAAGAAATTGTCAATCGGCCTGCTTCTCACCATCGTGGTTGGCATACTTTCTCATTTCCATTACTACCACCACCTCCTCCAATTAATCCTAATGCATAAATTTCCCATGTTTTTTCACCAATGCAGTCTCTGCATGCCAGCAAGAGACTAAAAAATGGTGTACTGCAACTTGTGCTAAATAACAGAAAAGCAACGGTTTCCCCCTCCAATCCATCCACAAAGTCTTCTAAATCTATGTCTTCATGTATCCACCTAAAAGATGACTGATCCCATGTGATCAATGAAATACATTCCCAAGGGTCTAACCAACCAAGGGCTACCCCAGAAAAGTCAAGAGGAGACAGCAGTGAGAAGAGGAAATATGCCTCACACAGTGGAAAATATGGATTTTAAATGTTTTTTTATGATATTCAGTGATGAAGACAGTCTTTAATGATTTTCAACATATTTTGGACATCAATCTTTATTTTGGATATTTTTGTGGATAAGATGGATATATTATTTTTTTGGGATTTGATCTTAAGTTTTGATGATATTTAAATATTTGACTTAAATGGTATCCATGGGAGCTACAAAGGTGTTATATGATCCAAATCATTAATTTTGTTTTTTATATTTGATGATTGGTAAAGAGAATGATGGGAGTCACAAGGGGTCCCATCTATTTAGTTATTATTAATTATTTCTTCCCAAACTAATTAGTTAAGTGAATTTGACTTAACTAAAGAAAGTAATTGAACCACCTCAACTTATTGAGAAAGAATAAAGGTTCAATGAGAGGAAGAGACAAAGGGAGAATAGAAGGGGAACTACAACACTAAGGTTTGCTCTCTAGTTAGTGAGATAGCTTTAGTTTTCATTCATTTCTGAGTTTACTTGAAAGCTTAATCCTCTTGATGACAACAGGGTCTTATTGAAGGAATCAAGATTCAAAATAGAATCATACATTTTAGCAGCTTGTTTTAAAGGTGTTTGATTTATCTTTGATAGTCTGTGTATTCTTTTTGGTTATGAATTAATTTTCATGGCTGATAAAGAACATATTGCAAAGTCAAGTGGTAGGATTTTGTGGCAAGTTGATCCAGATCATTAGTTTCAGTTTTATTTCACTGTCAGGGTCTTATTGTATGGTGCCCATCGAAGAATTATAAATATGACTTCGGCCCATACCCTCGCAGGGGTTTGTAAAAGACAAATATAGTTTTGTATCTCAAAATGAAATCAAATCAGATTATTGTTTTGTCTCCTACATGTGTTTCATGACTTGGTTCTTCCTTTTCACTTTTGTCTCCATGTTTACTTTAATGTTAAATATGTATACATTCACCTAGCTTTGTTTGAATTTTTATTTTTACATTGTTACAAATATAAATCATAAAATCAGCCTTGATCCTTTGTAATCGATACTTGTGGATTGAGTGAAATTTTTGAGGCTATAAACCTCGGGTGACATTCTCAACTATATTGTCCTAGCCAGGAAAGATCTGAAAATGATTTAGTAAGGTATTCCATACCTTTTCCTCAACATTTATTTGGTGACCGTACTAGGGAGATCTTCCATATCTCTCTGGTTGATTGTATTCACGATTATTTTTAAATCTTTCTATTTTTTTTTGAATAATCTTTGACTGATTTTTCTCATGACAGTACCTTCTACAAGGCAGCCTAATATTGAACATGGTCTTAAAGACTAGACCAGCATTGCCTTGACCTTATTCAATACTATCCTAGAAACTGCTAGTACCCGAGCTAAGCTTGAATGCTCTTGGGAAGTATTTGAACAAGATATAAGTATCTTTGAATGTTGGGAAGCCAGGAAAAGGCAGACTAGAAATCAGCAGTAACCTCCTTTTTCCTAATTCTTTGGTCTTATTTTTCATGTCCTCAAATCATCACATTTCTAGAAGAAGAAAAGGATTGTCCCTGGAAGCTAATACTACCATTGAAATAGGAAGGAGGAAATCCATTTTGTCGACCCAAGAAAGAACTCTAAGGAGGACTTTGTCTGATTATGCCATCTCACCTTTTTCACCCTTACCTATCACTTTCAAAATGACATATGTGGGTGGTGCTAGTGGTTTTGGAGGTGCTTCATCATCCCAACATTCGACCTCATCGGTAATTGGTAGTCTATACATTCATCAAGTTCCTATCCAATATGCTACCAACCTGGCTAAAGTTATAAAGAAATACGGGCTTTTTCAGTTTGAGGAAGATGCTACGACTACCCCATGGCATGTATCTTCTCCCTTGAATCTAGCACCTACTACTCGTCTGTTATTCAAGTTTAAAGAAAATCTTCCTAAGTTCTTAGGGAATAATATTGTTTCTACAAATGATCACCTAATGGAATTCTCTAATTCTTTTCATAATATCGGGGCTAACGATAACGATACATGCATGCGCTTATTTTTCAACTCCCTTGAAGGAAAAGAGGCAACTAATTTTTTTTATCTCCCTCCAAAAATACTTTCCACTTGGGAAGAGTTGGTTTATTGGTTCAAGTCCATGTATGGACAATCAAATATCCTGGTCAAACAATTAAGGGAGTATAAAAATATTTCTTACAAAGATGGTGAGACTATTAAGTCCTTTAACCTTCGCTTCACCAAAGTGTACAATCAAATCCCTGAACTAATCTTCCCCCAAAATCAAGTTTCTTTCATGCATTATTATAATGGTCTTCCCTATTCTTATCGTCATAGGCTCAATGACAATCTTGGCTCCGCTCTCCACACTTTCTTGGAGTATGAAGAGAAACTTGAAAGAACAAGTCTCCCTAAAGGAGACTCAGTCAAAAAAACATATATGTCTTCCCTCCTACAACTTGTGCAAGATATGAACAATCAAATGATATCCTATGAATGAAAGGGGAATGTTCCCTCACTTACTCCTGGGGCATCTTCTTCTTACTCGATGCCTTTTAGGAATACAAATGAGAACACTTTTCAACCCAAATCCATTATCTCTCGCAATTGGTGTAACTTTTGCGAAGACAATCATGAAGAAAGTACCTGTGAAGTTAAGAATAATGTTAGAGATAAAATCTTTGGCAAGAATTCCGAAACCACTATCATTGTTCTAGATTTGGTAGAACCAGAAGATGTTATGATAATAAATAATAGGAACAATCTTGTCCTCCTAAAGGGAAATATGATCCTCCTCGTACTTCTTCCACTCCAGCCTCATCTTCACAAGGTACTAATGTACAAACTGTCAAAATTCCTAAAATTCAAGGAATTCCTTCCCCTCTTCCCTCTTCCCTCTTCTAAGTATAACATCCTTAACCAATTGGCTAATATCAAGGTCGATGCTACTCTTTTGGACATGGTTGTTGTGCCTAAACAACAAAATCATCTCAAGAATTTTATGGAAGAAAAAGATTCCACCATAGCCAATCTATTTGAAGAGGCAAAAGAAGAGGATCCCACTATAAATAAGATAGATGTAAATAATTTTAGACACCCTGTAAAGAACCCTCCTTTTTATTTCTGTAAAAATTATAGATAAGATATCCCATTTTTCCAAATCGATGGTGGTTCGGGTCCAAGCATAATGTAAAAATTCATCATGGAAGAGCTAGGATTATCATGTACTAATGAAAATTCTAGAAGCATGCTCTCCTATAATAGTCTGTAGTAGTCAACTATAGGTGAAATCAAAGATGTAACTTTAGTTTTGTGTGCACATCCCGAAATAAAGACAACCCTCAACATCTAAGTAATCGACATGCCAGTAAGAAGCTATTCTATTATCTTAGGAAGAGACTGGAAATCCCTAACAGGTGGATATCTTTCGCTTGATGGAACACACTTATCCGTTCCCCGGAATGGAAAGAACATTATAGTCCTAAGAGA
The DNA here is from genome assembly GCA_009831015.1 of Picea engelmannii. Lineage (NCBI taxonomy): Eukaryota > Viridiplantae > Streptophyta > Pinopsida > Pinales > Pinaceae > Picea > Picea engelmannii. The sequence continues at coordinate 943,544 of ML778054.1, read as the reverse complement.
AGGAAGAATTTCACCATACATAGAGATCATTCCTTAACTGAATGTAAACTATCTTGAGGAAGACTTAGGGGTGTACTCTGTCTTTGTTGATGAGGGTGACACTACTAGGGAACAAATTGATTTGGAAGATGGTATGTGGCACATGCATTTTGATGGCTCATGTTCAAATCAAGGTAACGGAGCTGGCATTATATTATACTCACCTATAGGTAAAATTCACAATTTTTCTTATAGGTTAGAGTTTTCTTGCACAAACAATGTCATTGAGTTTGATGCCTTACTGCTAGGCATTGAAAATGCTTATAACCTTGGTTGTGACCACCTTATAGTTTTTGGTGATTCTGAACTTGTTGTGAACCTTGTGCGTAAAATCTATTCTCCTAGCAATAAGTTTATGAAAATACATACCCAATTTGTTTGTATGCTCATCTCGAACCCGTTATATTTTAACATCCCTCATGTTAAGAGGGAACTTAATTCAATGGTTGATAGGTTAGTTGTATTTGCGGCATCTCCTACTCGGTAACTTATACCTCAAAGGCCTGATTGTACATTTCAATATTTATATCGCCCTCACATTCTTGATAATGTAGAATCATGGCAGGTTTTCCCTAATAATGAAGGCATGTGTTCTTTCATACAAAATGAATCATTTAAACCTAAGGAAATCATATCTATGGAAGATAACAAATTTCCAAAAGGCTTGAATCCTCTCGAGAGTTCATTTTTTTCGAGTGATGTAGGCAGCAAAGAGATACAAAAGGAAGAGGAGTTGAAAAGGAAAGTGGGTGATACCATTTCCTTGAACCTTGGGACATATGAATCTCCAAAGATGGTTAAACTAGGTGCCCAATGTTCCGACGAAGAAAAAGAAAAATTCACAGAACTACTACGTGAATTTCAAGATTTTTTTGCATGGTCATATGAGGATCTTCGTGGTTTTGATCCTACTCTCATACAACATACCATTCCTATCAAGGAAGAGGTAAAACTAGTTAGGAAAAAACAAAGACCCATTAACCCTATGCTAGAAGCTACTATTGAAAAAGAGATGGAAAAAAAATTGAAGGCTGGTATAATCTTCCCAGTTAAATATTCCAGGTGGGTTTCAAATTTAATTCTTGTTAGGAAGAAAACTGGTCAGATTCGATTATGCATTGATTTTCGTGCAATGAATAGAGCAAGTGTTAAAGATCGTTTTCCTCTCCCTAATATGGAAATGATTTTGTAACAGGTTGCAGGGTCACAAATGATGTCCTTACTTGATGGTTTTTCTGGATATAATCAAATCAAGGTAAAAAGGACGGATAGATACAAATCCACCTTTACTACATGTTGGGCCACATTTGCTTATGAACGCATGCCTTTTGGCTTGTCTAATGCAGGTGCCACTTTCCAGAGAGCTATGTAAATAGATTTTGACAATCTAATCGGTAATATTATCTAGGTTTATCTTGATGATTTGATTGTCTATTCAAAGAATCGATTGGATCACTTTGGTCATCTCGGAAAAGTTCTCATGCGATGCAGAAAATTTGGCATTTCTTTAAATCCTTCTAAATCTATTATTGGCGTCACCAAGGGAAAGCTCCTTGGAAATATCATTTCTAATTTAGGAATAAGCATAGATCCTGAAAGGATTGCTGCTATTTTGAACCTTTCTTCCCCCACTTCCAAAAGGGAGTTTCAAGCCTTTATGGGCATTATCAACTTCATTCGTAGGTTTGTTCCTAATTTTTCCTTAATGGTTAAACCAATTCATAATATTCTAAATAAATATCGCTCTTTTTCTTGGACAGATGATGTCGAAAATGCCTTCATTAGGATTTAGAAAGAAATCATCTCAGCACCAGTTTTGGCGAAACCGGATTTTGAGAAAGATTTTATCATATACACTAATGCCACTGAGGAAGCAATTTCTGCTATTCTCATACAAAGTGATGACCAAAACAATGAAAATCATGTAGCTAAAATGAGCCAAAGTTTTTCAGACAATGAATTAAAGTACTCTTATATTGAGAAACATGTTTTTTCTCTTATTAAGGCTATAGAGAAATTTTTCCACTTTATTCTAGGAAAATATACGCTCGTAAAAGTCCCTTTTCCTGATGTCAAGTTTCTGATTTCACAAAATTACCTTTCAGGGAAGATTTCACATTGGCTTGCCAAAATCCAAGAGCATGATTTAACTATCATGACTTCGAAAACAATTAAGGGACGAGACTTAGCCCTTTACTTAGCTCAACATACTGAAGCAAGTGAATAAATTGACGATCAGGATAATCCTCTTTCGACACTATTTTATATTGAGAATCAAACCATTTCTATTGTTGAACACCCCTGGTATAAAAATATGGTGTATTACTTGCAATATTAGAAATGCCTAGATGACTTAGATCCTCATCAGAGGAGAAGACTCTGCCTTGAATCTTCTAGGTATATTATTTTAGGATACTTTTTGTTTAGAAGGTATGCTGATGGTATATTACTTCGATGTGTGAATGATGAGGACGCATCGAAATTGTTACATGAAACTCATGGATCTTCAGATTTTGTTATTCATATTGGTGGCCACTATTCTACTAAAGCTACTTCTTTTAAAATCATAAGAAATGGTTACTATTGGCCTTCAATTTTTTGATATTCTTATAAATTCACGATATCTTGTAGCAAGTGCCAAAAATTCATTGGGAAAGAGCGTCTTTCTTCCATATCTTTACAACTTGTCCTCCCGTATTTTCCTTCTTCTAAATGGGGCCTAGACTTTATTGGTCTTATTAATCCTCTATCTTCCGTAGGGAATATTTTCATTTTGACAACCAATGATTATTTCACTAAGTCGACTGAATTTGTCCCTCTGAGATACGCACAAGATGAACAAGTAATTTCTTTCCTAGAAACTATTATCTTCTCCAGATTTGGCATTCCTTTAGACATTATTATAGACAATGGTCCTGCTTTCATTTCCACAAAATTGACTCAATTCCTAGTCAAATTGGGAGTCAAACATTTCACCTCATCAACTTATTACCCTCAAGGAAATGGGCAAGCCAATTCTACTAACAAAAATATGGTTAGGATCATAAAAATACTCATCGAAGATAAGCCTCGTCAATGGCACACCCTCCTCACTTACACCCTTTGGGCAGATCGCACTACCACCAAGGTAAGCACGGGTTGCACCCCTTTTTAGCTTGTTTATGGTCAAGAAGTCGTCCTGCCTACTGAGCTGGAAATTTCTTCTCTACGGTTGATGCTATAGATTGAAGTATTAAATTCTTCTAATGTCCCTCAAAGAACAAATGTCCTATTATCCTTAGAAGAAAAAAGAATGTTTGCCTTGGAAAACATAAAGAGAAGACAACAAATTGTAAAGAAATATTTTAACAAGCGCGCAAAATCTGTCAATTTAAGGTAGGTGAGAAAGTCCTACTTTGGGACTCAGCCTATGCTAATAGAAGAAGACATTTGAAGTTTCAGAAATTATGGCTAATCCTTTCAAAATTGATTTTGTCCTAGGCGCAAAATCTTACCTTTCAAAGGATTCGGAAGAGCGATTGTTTTCTTATAGTACCAATGGTTCCCACTTGAAACATTATGTGGAACCAACTTGATTGATAAATTCCATGTGGAAATTAATGTTGTATATAGCTTTTTGTTTTATTGTTTTATTTCGCTTGTCCAATTTAATTTTTATGTTCTGTTGTTTCATTTTATGTTGTTTTATTTTATGTTTATCAAAAATAAATTTTGGATCATTTTTCCACAACAATGTCATTCTATAATTATTGTTGATCAATAACAATAAATTTTACACAATTGTCATGATGTCCTCCTTTTAGACGTCGTTGAAAATCCTTTTTTCTTTCAGTATTGTTGTTAGATAGATGATTTGGTCTTCTTCCCTATATCTTGTTATCCCTTTATTCCCTCCATCCTAAGATTCAAAGGAGAATATCAGGAAATTTATCCTTAACACGAAGAAACAATTTTTATTGTGACTGATCAAATGTTATGCATACAGGACCAAACCCCCTCATACATACCACTTTTCATGAGATATTCCCAAAATATCGTCTCATTATTTCTCTTAAACCATCTTTTTCCCTCTGTTGCATAATCATTCTGGTCAATAATTATTTGATCTATGTTCACCGATCTGTGAAACCGGACATTCTGAGTTCACAATATGTTGGAAACAGATTTCCCTGTGGATTCGCCAGTTTGTTGACACCCAAAAGCGCAACATAGGGTAGATGCTTGCAAATGGTTGCACCGCCCTATTAGTTAATTATATTTAATAATATGCTAATAGGTGGGACCCCTTGTGTAACTTGTGTGACTATGACGGAAAAGTGACACTTATGTTTTATGTGCTTATGACTTGGTTGTGATATGAGCTCTATAGTATTTGCTTTTAATTTGTTGTCAAAATAAGTGACCAAATGATTCTATGGGCAATATGATTAAAAGGGGAATGATGTTGTCTTTATATAGCTCTCACAAGTATTATTGTGTTGCATTTAGTTTGATGAAGGATCTAAACTCCATGTTCAAGTTATATGTGTGATATGGTGATTTCATGCTACAAGGATTGCACGCATTGTTTGAATTGGAAGTCTAAGGGTTAAGACATGGTATCCCTGGAAAGTTTTTGATACATGTCACATTGGAGTTTTAAACAAAGGTTGGCGCATTTGTCAAAGTTTGAGACTTGGGATATGGTGGTGTATCAAGCTTGGAGTAAATTGTTAGTGGGTTGTGCAATGTATGGTTAACTTATGTGTACTGGCTATGGATGAATGTGTAAGTGTATATACAACGTGCATTAAATGTGCGTCACTCTAACCTACCTCGAGCCCGCCACCCTATCCATTTTGCATTTGGTCTTTTGTTGGTTGTTATTACTCCGCTTTGTTCAGTTGTGGAAGAGGTATACAGACGTGGTCGATTCTCCTTAGAAAATTTTACACACAGGTATGAGGTTTCTTGTTGCTCCATCCATGAATTTTTTGCTTTGCTCTTTAATTAAGTCAAAAGTTGGCTCTTGAGTTTTCTCACTGTCTTTGCATTTCTAAGTTTACGATTTATATATTTCCGACTATATATGGATGGTTGTTGAAAATTGTGCTCTGTGGCGTTTCTATGTGAATTACTCGCAGTTAAAATGGTGTGTGCATGTATCTTATTGTTTGTAGTTGCTTCATGCTTTACATATAAAAAGCGGGATATTGTTTGGGAAGCTCTCGGGCCTACCTTCCCTCTCAATTCTTTTAGTGATTTCTCTATGTCTAATTAAAAACATTATCATTGCTCGTGGCCTATGGGTTTTTTTTAAGACTCTTCCTGTCATTTAATTGTGTGGCTTTCATGGCTATCATGTCTGCGCCCTTATATAAGCTCTGTAAATGTGACTATGGGAATTCATGGTGGTGCTATATTTTTCAAGTACCCCTTTGGACAAACCCTCGAACCATTGGTTAGATCGTCCTCTTATACCACATCCATGTTGATGATTTTATATCGAACCTTGTATTTGGAAAATGTCGTGAAGGTGGCATACACAAAATTTAATAGAGACGTTGTCGTGCTCTTTTTAGTCATGGGTTTTGTCCATTTGTTACTGTACAGTGATGGAAATAATGCCAAGATTTTTTTTTTTAAATGTTAAAAGGAGATAGGGTATGTCCTGTGGAAATATTTGGGTGATGATAGCATTGCAATGCCATTATTTGAAGGATATGACTTGTTGTCTGTTGTTTCCATATGCAAAAAAATACCTCTATGGATGAATTATATACACATTGAATGACTCTTGCAAACTAGAGTGAAAGGGAAATTTGGAAGCATGGTTATTTGAAGTTTGAGTTGAAATAGTGTTATACATAGGGATCCCTTTTGTGGCCATTTCGTGGAACCCTGTAGTGATTTAAAATGTACTCATGTTAATATTGTGGACCACAGTCTGTTCTTTCCTCGATTGTTGGTTGTGATTAGTGTGATTATTGTGATGTTGTGTCTCCTCGACTTTCTTGTGCACAAGTTGTGTTATTAATTTTGAATGTTTCTTGCACAAAAGATTATAAAATGATCTCTGTGCATTGCAATTTCTAAATGAAAATGAAGAACCTTGAAGTGAAACACCAGTTCGGGATTTTTGGAAATAGAATATTGAATTTCAATTTTGAAATAGTAAAGAGGTTTAAATTGTAATGTTGAGAATGACATTGTTTGATATATGACAGAATAGTATCCATGGTATTCCCTTCCATTATATGATTTTACACAAAATACACTCCCCCAATTATCCTAATTACATTTTTTTCACTCCATGTTCTGTTGTTACTCATTTTTAAGGAAAAATCTCTATGGAAATAATAGAAACAAGGTGGAAGTTAATTGATGATTGGTATTCTAGGAGTTGGTTGTATACACAGTTTGATTTTTTTATTGATTACTTGAACAATATTCATGAATATTTCCCCCTCCATGATATCATTTTACGCACAATACAAACCCCCCATACTCCCATTGACCCTATCAAACCCATGTTCATATGGAAATAAATTAATGAAAGTTTTATGGATGAATTGCACGGGTTTTGTGATAAATAATAGAGCCAACTCTTGATTTATTTAAGTGTGGTTTCATGTATGGGTTATTAAGAACTTTTCATGACTGATTAAATATTTCTACAAGATGATTTTTTTTCAGTAGGGGCAGTAACGGTCGGAATAATAGAGGCAGAGGTAACTGGCATTCAAGCCATAGGAGGCCTCAATTTTCTATTTATTTCGATGTTGATCCGCAAGAGTTGAACCAGATGTTTCATGTTGGGTTCTTTAATTTGGTTGGCCATGGGATATTGCATCCTCGAACTGAAAGGCCCCCTTTTCAATAGGCTCAAAATTTTCTCGGCATTCATGTTCCCCCACATGTGTCAATGCGACCCGAACCTCCCGCAAATGATGGTTGGCAAGAAATTGTCAATCATCATGCTTCTCACCGCCATTGTTGGCCTACTGTCTCATTTCCATTACCACCACCACTACCTCCAATTAATCCTAATGCACAAATTTCCCATGTTGTTTCACCAATGCAGTCTTCGCATGCTAAAAACTGATGTCCTGTAAATTGTGCTAGATAACGGAAAAGCAGTGATTTCTACCTCTGGTCCATCCACAGGGTCTTCTAAATCTGTGTCTTTAGGTCTCCACCTAAACGATTATTTCTCCGATGTGATCAGAAAAATACATCCCCAAGGGTCTAACCAACCAAGGGCTACCCCAGAAAAGTCAAGAGGAGACAACAGTGAGAAGAGGAAATATGCCTCACACAGTGGAAAATATGGATTTTAAATGTTTTTTTTATGATATTCAGTGATGAAGACAGTGTTAAATGATTTTTAACATTTTATGGACAACAAGCTTTACTTTGGATATTTTTTTGGATAAGATGGATATATTATTTTTTGGGGATTTGATCTTAAATTTTGTTGATATTTAAATATTTGACTTAAATGATATTCATGGGAGCTACAAAGGTGTTATATGATCCAAATGATTAATTTTGTATTTTATATTTGATGATTAGAAAAGAGAATGATGGGAGTCACAAGGGGTCCCATCTATTTAGTTATTATTAATTAGACCCTTATTTATATATTATTATTAATTATTTCTTACCAAACTAATTAGTTATGTGAATTTGAGTTAACTAAACAAAGTAGTTGAACCACCTCAACTTATTGAGAAAAAATAAAGGTTCAATGAGAGGAAGAGACAAAGGGAGAATAGAAGGGGAACTACAACACTAAGGTTTGCTCTCTAGTTAGGGAGATAGCTTCAGTTTTCATTCATTTATGAGTTTACTTGAAAGCCTAATCCTCTTGATGACAGCAAGGTCTTAATGAAGGCAATGGGATTGAAAACCAAATCATACATTTCAACAGCTTGTTTTAAAGGTGTTTGATTTATCCTTGATATTCTACATATTATTGTTTGTTTATGAATTAATTTTCATGGTTGATAAAGAATATCTCGCAGAGTCAAGTGGCAGCATTTTGTGGCAAGATGATCCAGATCATTAGTTTCAGTTTTGTTTCACTGTTAGGTTCTTTTTGTATGGTTCCCATTGGAGACTTCTAAATATGACTTTGGTCCATACCCTCGCAGGGGTTTGTAAAAGAGAAATAGAGTTTTGTATCTCATAATGAAATAAAATAATATTATTGTTCTGTCTCATACATGTGTTTTCATGACTTGGTTCTTCCTTTCTCTTTTGTCTCCATGTTTACTTCAATGTAAAATCTATATACATTCACCTAGCTTTGTTTAAATTAAATCTCAATCGTTTATCTATTTCATTGTCCTCCAAAACACACAATATGCCCTCAATGCTTAGCAGTCGTCCAATATATCCTTGATTTGATCTCGACCGTTGATCTCCTTTTAGCATATCAAAACCACATGTAACCACACAACATAGCCTCTATCCAATATGGATCTATGTTCAATCACAGTCATTGATCTACTTAAATTTCCTCAAGAATAGACCATGCAACCACAATGCACAACAACCATTGGATTGTCTTCTCAATTAAATATCAGTTGTTGTTCTCATTCATTTTCATTGGCACACGCAACATAGCTTCAACGTTCATCAATCATTCAATCATCCTTGATTCTATCACAATCGTCGATCTGATTACTTGTCCATTTCAACACATAACACATCCTTGACGCATAGTTGTCGTCCGATATGGTCCTTGATTAAATCTCCACCATCGATCTACTCACTACTCATGCTTAGACAATTTCTCGAAGTCTCACAATGGGTTCATAGGTCTAATGCATATCTCTTCATACCTTCGCGACCTCCAAATTGCACCCTCAAGTTTTGTTGCATGTATTTATCACATATACTTAGAGGTATTTCTAATCCTTTCTATGTGAGTCTAATACATATCTTTCCATACTTTTGCGGCCTCCACAATGCACCTTTGTGTTCCTCCACTCTCACTTTGCACCCATACTTAGAAACTTTTCTAAGTATTTCACTGTGAGTTTGTAAGACATCATGGGTCATTGGATCTCCCACCCTCAAGGCAGTCTAATTTGTGACACTTTGAAACCTCTTGAGTTGTTGGATCTCTCACCTTCTAGGCCATCCAATCTATTCTCCATACTTTGGTATTTTTTCAAACTCTCACCATGGGTTCATGGTATCTCCATTCTTCTCTTATTCATGACCTCATCCATCCAACTGATCCACCATAATTATTCATTTTTCAAAGTCTCACCGCATCCGACTGGCTCTCTATACTTAGTTCACTTTCAAAATCATCACCACGGGTTCACAAGTCTACAACATTTCCTTGATTCTTGTGGCTTCATCCATATGATCGATTCTTGACACTTAGTCGATTTCACTGTGCTTTGTGATATCTTTGGCACTTAGTCATTTCTTCATTGTATCCTCATAGTTAGTTAATTTTCATAGATCTCACTGCGATTCCACAGCTCTACAACATTTCTTTGACTCTATTTGTGACCTCTTTCGTCAGATCAATTCTCGACACTTGGTCGATTTTTCGAGCTCCTCTGCGGTTCTCCCAAACTTAGTTGATTTTACAATATCTCGTAGTAGGTCCATGAGTCTCCCATACTTGGTCAATTTGTTACCTTCTCACCGTGATTCCGTGGGGCATCTTCAATCGTTCTTTTCTTGTCAACTTCATCCATCCGACTGATCCAATATTCATACTTATCCCTTTTTCAAGACATTAACTGATTCTTGGTACTTAGTCATTTTTCCAAGATCTCACCGCAAATCTGCAGGTTCACGCCCTCATATTCCCAATTCTTTGTCATTCTCATTGTTTCCACTATGTTTTTTAGTTAGTCATTTTTTCAGATCTCTTTTTTTGATGTAGCAAATAAGGTGGTTACCATATGGATATATCCTTTTATACACTAGATGACATGGCATTGATACATGGAACTACACGTGGCATCACTGACATGGACTTCCTATGATGTGGCGTTCATCTGACTAGACACGTGGTGTTAATGTTGTAACATCCCCATTATAATCCCCAGTTTGATTAATGTTTATGTAGATATAATGTGTGGCTATGTTCAAGCAATGTAATATGTGAATTGTATTTCAATGTTTTAATTGTTGGCATGTTTACAGGTAGAGTGTGCTTGTCATTGATCGCAAGAACAACAACGATGATGGCATGTTTACAACAAAGAACATCAGCGAACCAAAGCTCGAGAGACCAGAATATGAGAAAGGTAGAATGTGCTAGGTGGGCACCAGAAGTCTTTTGGGAAGATGCAAATGAGCAAATTCGAGAAGCTCAAAAGAAAAAGTGCAGATTTTCAAGCAGAGCGCAAGTGTGCGTCAGGGCCGAGGGTAAATTTTTCCAAAGCTCAAGAGATATAGCGTTTTGAGACGTGCAGACAAGATCACATACATCAAGGTTTGCAGAAGGATCAAAGGTCATGGCCTTTGACACTTAGAGATTTGAGAAAGCCAACGTTCAAGAGGAGGAGTGACAGTGACCGTTGGATCGAACACTGTGCCTAATCTGAGCCGTCAGATCAGAGTCCAGTAACCAGAGGAAGCGCATAGGAGAAGTACAGATGTGATACATTGGATCTAAGCATCGAGGACCAACAGTTGTGGGATCCAGTATAACTGTGAAGAGGATAATGGCCGAGAGCCATCCTCCAACTCCGTGAAATGCAAAATCGTGATGAGATCTGAACCGTAGGATCCAGAGGACACGTGGCGGGAGATCATCATTTCACTGACTTGCAAATCAGGAAAGTCCAAGGCATAGTGGAAGGAACTCATGAGGTATAAGTTCGCTATTTTATCTGGACCATTGGATCATGGAGAGTCATGGACCATCGATCTGACGCAAGCGGATATCAGAAAATTGGGAATCGGAAGAAGGAAGGTGAGCTAACCTTCGACATCGTCAAATGAGAAGTCTTGATATGATCTGGGTCATCGGATCATCGAGGATCATGGGCCATTGATATGGAACAAGTTTTGGAATATCGGAAGTCGGGAGAGTCAGGGTTGACTCGTGTCCAAGTTCCCAACACACAAAGTCGTGATTTGATCGCCGTCATCGATCAAAGGGAGAGATCTCGACCATTGATCTGATATGAAACATTTTGTAGTTTCACGAGTTGGGATTTTTGAGGCAAATCATAGCAGGAGTTTGTGATATGCGACATTGCGAAGAACCCCTCTTGTTTGGCCCCTGGTCACAGCTAGTGGTCACATTGATGAAGGGTAAGGGAGGAGCTAGCACGTCGCTAGGCTTCACATCAGAGATCGTCGGGATCACAAAGTTCCTTTTGGATAGGCATCTGATCATAGCCCGTGGTCATATGAAAGGAATGGGCTTAGCTAGAAAATCTAACGCCCTCTGTGTAGTTTTCTCAGAAAGTGAAAAGGTGCTAAAAGCATGAGTGCGTAGAGGTTATCAGGGTAACTGCCAGAAACCACTGATGGCTTCTGCCAGAGAATTCAAAGAGGTTGCAAGGTGATCACCAGGGAAGCTGAAGAGTCTTGAGTTAACTACCAGTGGAATGAAGACTCAACATAGAGATGATTGAAAGATGGAAAAATCATCAAAGACTATAACTGTAACAAAGAGGATAAGCTCAATTGTGACAAAGAAGATGAAGGGTCTCACTGCTAGAAAAGGCAAAGAATCTTAGGAACTACCACTAATGATGAATAGTCTCAGCATAACAACCATGGATGAAGAACAAACTCAGTGTAATCACCAGAGGGGATGAAGAGTTAGGTGTATGATCTTTTAGAAGACTTGGAATTATAAATACATGCAGAACAGAGAAGAGAAGGTTGCTTCTGTCGAGAGTTATTCATGCGGGGAAAAGTAGGTTGTGTGTAATAGATGAAACGCACAGAAGAGGCATAGCACATAGAACAGAGATGCATATATGAGAAAGAAAGAGGAAGCCGAGGTGCGCATGCATAGATAGAGTAGAAGAAAAAAAATATCAAAAAATAATGTGAGCAGGAAGACATTGATGCAGGTAGAGCATAGCAGTGGAACAAAATAGTGAAGAGACTTGTAAGCTATTGATAAACATTGTAACACTGTAAAAAGTTTCAGTAACGAAGCTTTTATAAACAGGGTGGTAGGGAGGTGCTAGGGAGGGCAGTTGTCCTCAGAGTTTCAAGTGGGTGCTTGTTGGCCCTTGGGTAGAGAAATAAGAAAAGATTAAGGCAGAAAATACGGAGTGCGGACTGCGTGGAAGACATACTGACTGATACTGGGTCGAAGTGAGCAAAAGAGGAGAAAAGACAGAGTGAAGTGAGAGAAAGAAATCTGTTTGACGAGAAGATTGAGGACAATAGATCAGTAAGGAAGATGGATCATGGACAACTCAGCAAGTGGAAAAATCCACAGTTCGATGCTTTGGAGCACCACGCGAGAAGGAAGGAAAGAAAATCTGGCGAAGATCTGAAAATGTGGGTCAAGTTGACCTAGGGTTTTAGACACCTAGGGTTTTGGTATCTATGGTTTTAACACTTAGGTCTCAGCCTAAGGCTGTTGGTGAGCTATTGTAATGTATAAATAAAGGTCAAGAGGACCTGGGATGGGTTCGATTATGTTATGAGAAAAGATTGCTATTGAGAGAGAACTATTGTATTGTGAGAACAACCTGTATTGTAAGATCTTCAGTTGGGTGCGAAGATCAACCCCGCAGCTAGGTGCGCAAGGAGGGGAGAGAAAGAGAGAGAAAAAAGAGAATATCTTCTAGCTAAGAGCACAGATAAGAACTGTTGCTTTCATCTTAATATATTATAAAGCACAGTTCTGTGGATGTAGCCCTGGGGAGAGGGTGAACCATGTATATCTTGTGTTGTGTGTGATTGATGTTGTGTTCTTTGCTTCTATTACTATGTTGATGTATTAGTATGTTAGATCTGATATATAACTGTGCAAAGTAGGTTTATGCTTGGTAAGGATAATCAGATCTCCGTGATTTTTTTCTTTGGTTCCACTTGCATTTCCCTTGGTTGTAGACATATGTGTCCTGCAACCCCCCATAGCTACTTCAGGTGAGATTGCATCTACCTTCCAGGTGTTGGCGAAAGGGCCAATAGTTAGGGATTGTTGGTTCTCTCTTGGAGCTGAACCCTGGGTCTACCCCTGTGCCAACAAATGGTTCCATTGTCGGGATAGGAATCTTCTTGAGGGAATGTCAAGGTGGTTTCCATTGAAGACAAAGATTCAGAAGTGGATAGAAGATCAAGAAAAGGACTTCGTTGAAGCCCAGAATAAGAACCCTAATCTTAGTACAGAGGATTGGTTGGGAAGATATATCTTTACTGATATACACAAGATTTTCTTTGGAGGAATTCATCAGGAATTATACGAGTGGCTAGCTAGGTTAGAAGACACCCAATTTGAGATCAGATCTAGACCACCTGTGGTTTGGACATCGGAGTTGATCAAGAAGATCAAGAGAGTTGATAACGCCATGTCAAGAGCCGTATATCACTATTTTGATAGCACCGTTGGAGGGTATATCATCGAGTTTTCTATTGACAGAGTAGAGTCATATAGCCAAGCCGAGAGGTATTTCTTTAAGGGACCCAGAGGAAAAATTTTACACTTTTTGAAGTTGAAGATCAAGATGCTATTGCATGAGAAGAACATATTGAAGATATAGTAGTTGGTCGGATTGGAAAAGGATAATGTTCAAGAACTTGGACAGCGATAGTGACACAGAGGTTGGATATACGCGTAGTGGGAGAGCATTCAGAGAAGTCCCTCTTGCAAACTTGTTTAAGTACAACTACGGGGATGAGGGTTTATACAGTGGAGAAGAGGAAGATATGACAGACGAAGAGCATTCAGAATCCGCTAGGGAAGACGAAGAGAAAGCTGAAGAACCTCGTCAGGAAGAGCCAGAAACTTCAGGAACCATGCCGACTATTGAAGTAAGTACTATTATCCCTCCTGTTGTTTCAGCAACATTAAGAAATCAGAGTAATCAAAGTCACCAGAGTGCTCAGAGAACTATCACTAGCATCCCACCACATACTCAGTCAGGAAACCTTGGAAGATCTATGGTAGATGAGATGAGGTTACCCACCTTTAGAGGAGATAGTTCTGAAGATCCTGATCAGCACTGGTTTCTATGTGAAGTTGTGTGGAGTATTAAGAATATCATTGACAAAGTTGTTAAATGAGCTCAGTTTAGTACTATCCTAAGAGATCGTGCACTGAGTTGGTACATGAAATTTGTCCAAGGAGCTGCACCTAAACCATTGAATTTCATTAAGACTGCACTAATTGTTGAATTCAAGAAACCTAATTCAGAGTCACGGTGCATTACAGAACTAAAAGAAATCAAGCAGAGAATAGTTGAACCTATGTGGGAGTTTGATCATAGATTTAAGACCTTGATAGACCATTTGAGTTTTCATATTCCAGATGAGAATAATAAGAAATGGTTCATTTCTTCCCTCTTACCACACATCAGATTTCCTCTGATGCAACAGAAGATTGCTTCACAGGCTGAAGCACTGGAGATCGCCATGAAGTTAGAATCAGCCCCTATGGGAGAATCCAGCTCAGGTATGAGTCAAATTTTGAGTTAGTTGACTACCTTATCTCTAGAGGTAGAAGATATGAAGAAAGACAAGGTAAAATATAAAAGAGAAGACATATGGTGTAACAGATGCAAATTAGAAGGCCATGACACATAACATTGTCCCTTATTTCATGAATACTTGGCCTCTAGAGCTCTGAGCCCTATGAATAAAGTTACCCTACCCTGGTGCGAGGTATGTATAAATTGACATCGCCCTGGTGAATGTTACTATCTGCAAAAATATGTCCAGACACCCACAAATCTATATTGCACATTCTGTAAGTCAGTAGGACACGATGACAGGGATTGTAGGGCTTATGACCTCATGCATGAAAGGTCGAGGGATATATACAAAATTCAAGGTGAAGTACAACAAGAAGGAAGCATTGTGCAGTACAATTCCCCAGGTAGAGGAAACTCCAACCCTCATGGTGGATTCAGAGGAAGAGGAAGAGGAGGAGGTAAGGGTCAAGGTCGAGGACAAATCATCTGCTACAACTGTGCGCAGCCAGGAAACTTAGCAAGGGACTGTCAAAACTCTTGTACCACTTGTAGCTACTGCAACTCATTTGAACATGTTATCGAAGATTGTCCTGTACTGCTAGCCAATCTTCAGGAGAGACAAGGACCTCAGCAGAACCCGCAAGTGCAACTGATATCTGTTGAACCTCACGGAGAGGACACTAGAGTCATTGTTATCACTAGAGGAGGTGTTGTTACAGGAGAAGACAGAGTGACCCAAGGAAAGACTACAAAAGAATCAGAAGTCGGGAAAGCTACAGAGAAGACACAAGTTTTTGATGCAAAGAAAGAAAAAAAAATATGTGAGGAAGCAAGAAAAGAATTCAGGAGAGACTAAGGTTCTTCATCGAAGACATGACCAGAAGTAAGAGAATGTGGAATGCCTCTGACATTCGATCAATCTGCTCTGCCATGAAAAGGAGAAGAGGTAAGCAAGCTCATGGAATTCTTGTATACTTGTATTAAGTTGATTCAGGATGAAAGCATTGTACAAGAGCTGCAAAATTTAATTAGATAGTACGAGATAGGGAAGATAGATCCTTTACTGAATAGAGAAGTACACCAAGTCTCTAAAAAGAGAAGGACAAATAAGGAATTACACTTGAATTCTCAAATTGGAGAGTACGATATAGACTATGTGTTCCTCGACTTAGGGTCGGAGGTCAATGTCATGACGAAGCAGACCTGGGCACTGATGGGAAAACCTAAGTTGATCTATTCCCCTATCAGGCTTAGGATGGCTAATCAGAAATCTGTCAGCCCCTTTGGAAGATTGGAATATGTCCCTGTGGACATCGACGGAGTAAGGACGTTTGCAGACTTCAAGGTGATTGAGATAGTTGATGATAGTTGTCCTTACCCTGCGCTGTTAGGAATTGATTGGGATTTCAATAATTCCATTGTGGTTGATTTAAAGAAAATAATAATGACATTTGAAGGAGATGGCCTTAGGGTCATTGCACCTTTAGATCCCAATGAAATTCAGATATACACATAACCCATCAGAGAAGAAGATCACATATGAATTAGAAAACATATACAAATTAAAAACTAGACAACAGGATTACATTAATCCTACAACAGATGGGAACCTAAGATGGTGAAGTGATAGCGCATGCTCATCAGATTCAGAAGAAGCACTGGAGAACTGGCAGAACAAAATGTATGAAGTCTCTACAATAATATGTGCTAGATTAACCAGAGAAGTTCATTGGATCGGCACAACAGTAAGTAACTTGCCCACCTTTGATGGTCTAACTTGTTGAACTTTGAAGAAATTGTACCAACACAACAAAGATTGTTGGAAATCTATGAGGCCTTGAAAGAAATCCCAACAAGATGGTGTGGGACACACAAATACAACATTACAGACTGGGTACAATGTCTCACTTTGATGACAACGCAGTTTTTAGAGCAAGTAGAAGGTTGTGAAGTTAGATACAGAGGTCAAAGTTGTCCGAAGGACCATGTGCAAAGTTGTGAGGAAGCTTGGAGCAACATTCCTCAAGAGAAGTGGGTGCAAAAATTCATCAACAAACTAGACACAACCCTTATCAACTGGTATCTTCAAGCAGAACCATGCCTCATCATGGCAGATTGAGAAGGTATGACCCAGAACTTTGTAACTACCTTTTTGCTTGAAATCCAATATCCTACAGTGGATCAAGCATTACAGATTGTAAGATAGAAATTATTTGAGGAGGCCCCTAGCCTCCCTTTGGAACAAGAAGAGGACGAATGGACTGTGCCTCTCCAGAAACTACAAGGATGTTACAATATCAATGTTGACGAAGACGATGATCCTAGGAAGGTGAACATCGTCGAGATAGAAGGCCAAAGAGACATAGAAGGACTAGGAATTGAGCTACCTTTCATTGGACAACCCATTAAAATAAAAAAAAAAGTCCAGATTGGAATAGAGCAAACACCGAAGCTTGCAAATGTTGGATATTATTGGGATGCTGCTACTATTTACAAGTTCATAGAGTTACTGCATGAATATCAGGACTTGTTTCCAACCAAGTTCACTGATATGAAGGGAATTAAAGGGCCTATGGGAGAGATGAGGATCCTTTGAAACCAGATGCAAGGCCATTCAAACAGAGACCCTACAGATTGAACCCTAAATATAAGGAGAAAGTGAATATTGAGCGTAACAGAATGTTGGAAGTAGGAATCATAGAACATGTTGAAGAGTTAGAGTGGATTAGCCCTATGGTGGTACAAGACAAGAATATAGGAGAGATCAGGATCTGTGTAGATATTCGGAAGTTGAATGATGCATGTTTGCATGACCCATTCCCTATGCCATTCATTGATGAAGTGTTAGACAGTGTAGGAGGACATGAGGTATATTCTTTTACAAATGGATTTTCAGTATACCATCAGATACAGATTGCCAAGGAATATCTCCATAAGACCACATTTTCCACAGAATGGGGATCCTACCAGTATACAGTGATGTCATTTGGATTGAATAATTCCCCAGCCATATTTTCTAGGGTGGTGGTTGAATCATTCAAGGAGTTTTTACATAAATTTATGGAAGAATACATTGATGATTGGACTAATTTTAGTTTATTGAAAAATCATATTGAATGTTTAAGACTAATGTTGGATAAGTGTAAGCAGTGTCAGATTTCCTCAAACCTGAAGAAGTGCATCTTATTTTCACCCTTTGCGGTGTTGTTAGGTCATATTGTATGTAAGTAGGGATTGTTGGTAGATCCATCTAAGATCGCCATTATAGTTGGTCTGCCCCCTCCTACTTCAGTCAAACAGTTGTGCACTACGTTGGGACACACTGGATACTACAGGAAGTTCATTAAAGGATATGCATAGATCACAACACCCATGGAGAAACTTTTAAAGAAGGAATGTCAGTTTCACTAGACAGAAGAATGCTAGCAGAGCTTCGACACATTGAAACAGAAAATGGATATTGCACCTATTTTGGTTTTTCCAGATTGGAGTAAGGAATTTCATGTGCATTTCGATGCATCCTCTATTGCATTAGGAGTAGTTTTAGCACAACCGAGAGCTAGAGACATTGACCACCCGTTATCCTTTGTTAGCAGGAAGCTATCAACAGCTGAGATTAATTACACCATTACTGAGAGAGAAGGGTTAGCCATGGTGTATGCACTGCATAAGTTTCACCACTACTTGTTGGGAGGACACTTTAAAATGTTTATTGATCACTCTGCACTGAAATACCTAGTCAACAAGCCAGTGTTGGGGGGGAGAATATGCAGATGGCTTCTTCTATTCCAGGAATATGATTTTGAGATCATGGTTAAGCCAAGGAGAATGAAAAACATCCCTGACCACTTGTCAAGGTTGGAACATGGAGAAGAGCCTACTAGCTTGGAAGATACACTGTCAGATGCACAGTTGTTGGCCATTAGAAAAATTGATGATCACTTTGCAGAGATAGTCCAAATCCTATCAACATGAATGGCACCTAGAGAATATGCAATAAACCATTATAAACAGTTGGTAGTGCGTGTTGCAAACTTCTCACTTATAGCTGGACAACTATACAAGATGGGACCTGATGAGATATTGAGGAGGTGTGTTATGGAGGCAAAGCGACCATTGATCCTCGTAGAAGCTCATGAAGGCATCGTAGGAGGACACTACGAAGGGAAAGAAACATCGCAGAAGGTTCTTAGAGTTGGCCTTTGGTGGCCTACCTTGCACAGAGATGCTAAGGACTATTACAGAGACTGTGATGTGTGCCAAAGGGTTGGGAAACCATCCAGAAGAGATGAAATTCATTTAGCACCGTAGTTGAACTTATAAGCATTTGATAAAAGGGCCATTGATTTCATGGGACCTATAAACCCACCAAGAAAGCGCACGGGAGCAAGGTACATAGTCACTGTGACAGAGTACTTGACCAGATGGGCCAAAGAAAGAGCAGTTAAGGACTGTAGTGCAACTACAGTTGCGTGCTTCATATTCGATGACATCATAACCAGGTTTGGATGCCCAAAGATCCTTATGAGCGATCAAGGCACACATTTCATTAATAAGACCGTCGAAGCCTTTACTGAGGAATTTGCAGTCCATCATCAGAAGAGAGCACCTTACCATCCACAAGAGAATGGGACAGTTGAATCATTCAACAAGATCTTGGAGACAACGCTAACAAAGATTTGCAGTGTGAATAGGGATGACTGGGATTTAAGAGTACCAGTAGTACTATGGGCCTATAGAACCACTTGCAAGAAGTTGACCATGCAGACTCCCTTTAATTTGTTCTATGGTCTCGAAGCAGTCATCCCGATGGAATATTTGGTCCCAAGCTTAAGAATTTCTGCCTGTATAGATATGGATGACACTGGCGTTGTTCAAGAGAGGCTCGCGCAGTTGGTCGAACTAGAAGAAGATATATTTACTATAGGATTTCATCAGCGGGTCCAGAAGGAAAGAGAAAAGGCCTACCACGACAGACACATCAAGAAGAAGGAATTTAAGCAAGGTGATTTGGTTCTGGTATATGACAGTAAGTTCATGAAGCATCCAGGAAAGTTAAGAACGCATTGGCTTGGGCCATATGAGGTTGCCTATGTTATAGAAGGAGTTTCACAGTTGAAGAATTTGAATGGAGAATGGAAGGAAGGTTTGGTGAATGGGAGCCGGTTCTGACAACCAGTTGCCTCATAGCTCCCACTAACAACATAAAGAAAAGGGTCCAGGTACCAGGTGCAGTTGAAACTGGGTACTAGACACAGAAAAGACAATCTGCACAAGGAAGAGAGGGAGAGAGAAAAAAGCACAGGTTTCCCTACATAGTCTGAAGTCGAAGAAAATCAGAAGGATCGGATATGAAGTGCCTCGAGACGAGTCACAGGTGAGTGTTAAGGGCTTTTTGTCCCTTGGGTAGATAAATAAGAGAATATTAAGGAAGAAAAGATGGAGTGCGGACTGTGTGGAAGACACAGTGACTGATACTGGGTTGAAGTGAGCAAAAGAGAAAAAAAGACGGAGCGAAGTGAGAGAAAGAAAGTCACTGGACGAGGAGATCGAGGACAACAGATCAGCAAGCAAGACAGATCATGGAAAACTCGGTAAGAAGAAAAATCCACCATTCTATGCTTTGGAGCAACACGCGAGAAGGAAGGAAAGACAGGTTGGCGAAGCCCTGAAAATGCGGGTCAAGTTGACCTAGGGTTTTAGACACCTAGGGTTTTGGTATCTAGGGTTTTAACACTTAGGTCTCGACCTAAGGCTGTTGGTGAGCTACTGTAATGTATAAGTAAAGGTCAAGAAGACCTAGGATGGGTTCGATAATGTTATGAGAAGAGATTGATATTGAGAGAGAACTATTGTATTGCAAGAACAGTCTATATTGTAAGATCTTTAGATGGGTGCAAAGATCAACCCCGCAGCTAGGTGCGCAGGGAGGGGAGAGAAAGAGAGAGAAAAAGAGAAGATCTTCTAGCTAAGAGCGCAAATAAGAACTATATATTTTCATCTTAATATATTATAAAGCACAGTTATGTGGACGTAGACCTAGGGAGAGGGTGAACCACGTATATCTTGTGTTGTGTGTGATTGATGTTGTGTTCTTTGCTTCTATTACTCTGTTGATGTATTAGTATGTTAGATATGATATATAACTATGTGAAGTAGGTTTATGCTTGGTAAGGATAATCAGATATCCGTGAGATGTTTCTTTGGTTCCACTTGCTTTTCCCTTGGTTGTAGACATTTGTGTCCTGCAACCCCCCCATAGATACTTCAGGTGAGACTGCATCTACCTCACAGGTGTTTCCGAAAGGGTCAGTAGTTAGGGCTTGTTGGTGCACTCTTGGAGCTGAACCCTGGGTCTACCCTTGTGCCAATAGTGCTTGAACACAGGGAGTTGTAGCTTTCATCTGGTTTTAGCCAGAAAAACCAGGGTGGCAGGGTGGTGCAAGGGAGAACTATTGTTCTCTTTTATACAGGTCAATGCCTGTGTCACTGGGAGTTGGTGCTTCCTTCTAGTGGGTGCTAGAGAAACTAGGGAATTGATGCTTCCTTCTAGTGGGTTCTAGAGAAACTAGAGAGTTGGTCCTCTCAGCAAGTTGCATCTTGCAAACCAAAAGTGGTAGCCTCACAATGAGTTGGTGCTCATAAGAATGATAATGTACAGAAAATAGAGATTACTTATCATATCAGGAAGAAGAGATTTTTCCCTTTATGGTTTTCCTCAGGAAATATCTATCTCTGTTTATTTCATGTGTGTGATTCATGTTGAATATTCTATTGCTTACCTCCCTACATTATTGTTATTGTCATTGAGTGTTTTGTAAAGAGTTTAAAATAAGCATAATTGTTTAAGCACGGTGACAACTTATTCACCCCCCCTCTCAGTTGTCCAACAATTTGTATCAGAGTCGGTTCCTTTTATCTAAATTTAGTTTAGTAATGTTAAACATGTCAATCCATGAATGAAATTCAACCAATAAGGCCCCCATGTTCAATGGAACAAACTTTTCCTTCTGGAAAGTTAGGATGAGAACCTACATAATGACTTTAGGTGCAGATGTCTGGGATGTGGTAGAGACTAGTTATGTAAAGCCAGTTGTACTAGCTAATAAGGATGACAATCTAGAATTCAACTTCAGCTCTAAGGCTATGAATGATATTCTGAGTGGGCTTGCAGAAGAAGAATTTGTAAAAGTTATGCACTTAGAAACTGCCAAAGAAATGTGGGACAAACTCATTAGCAGCTATGAAGGTAATGAGAAGGTAAAGGACACCAAGCTTCAAACCTATAGAGTACAGTTTGAATAGCTAAAGATGAAAGAGGATGAAACTGTTGAGAACTACTTTCTGAGAGTTGAAGAAATAGTAAATGCAATGAAATCACTTGGTGAAAAAATTGAGGAACCTTCTTTAATTCAGAAAATTTTGAGATCTTTGCTGAATAGGTTCAACCCGAAGGTCTCTGCTATAGAATAAATTAATGATCTAAAAGCTTTGGCTTTTGATCAACTTCTAGGAATGTTGACTTCATATGAAATGAGGATAGTTAAAGATAAACCCACCTATAGAGAAGCATCATTTAAAGCAGACAAGAATGAGGATTCTGAGCCTGATGAAATTGAAGCAAAATTTGTGAGAAGACTAAAGAAAGGATCAGGCAAGTACTAAGGGAATTTTCCCTTCAAATTTTTTAACTGTGGAAGGATAGGTAACTCTGCATCTAAGTGTCCACACAAGAAGAAGGACCAGAACTTTGAAGGTGGAGAGAAGCACAAATTCAAGAGATTTGGTAAAAAGAAAATTTTATGTGTAAACAATGATGACTCTTCAGGAGAAACAGATAGTGACTCTTCTTGTGAAGATAATATTAGTGACTTTATGCTAATGGCCAAAGAAGATTATGATAATAAAATCAAAGGAAGTGATGTTCATGATGAAGAATTTGTGGTTGACTTGGAAGGAGAATTGATCAGTGCTCTAGAAGAAATTGATAGACTCGGACTTAAGAAGAAGAAGCAAAAACAATTGTTGATACAGTTTGAGAAAGACAGTAAAAAACCTGATGAATACTTTTCCCTGCTAAAAGTGGAATTAGAAGAGGCAAAGAAAATAGAAGACATTTTGAAACAACAGTTATCAGGAAAGAAGGCAATATGTGAAGCCTTGGAAGAAGAGGTAGTAAAAATCAGAAAAGAAATGGAGAAGTTTAAAGCATTGTATCTCCAAAATCTTCCAAGAATTAAAGCCTTGACATAACTAAATGACATTCTAAGAAAACAAAGATCCCCCTTGTTGAAGACTGGTTTAGGTTATGCAAGTGGTTCAAGAAACAAACAGGAAGAAAACAAAGAACCAGAAAATATGATCAAGTTTCAAGTCAGTAGACAAACAGACCATGTGAGTACTATGTCACCAAAAGCTAATAAAGACAAGATGATTCATGATCAAAAACAAAGATATCATAATATGGAGCAACAAATGCCAAGAAGAAGGCCAACCTTTAGGTACCAAAATTTCTTCCATGGTTACTGTTTTTACTGCTCTAATTTTGTTCATAAGATTGTTGATTGTCAAATTAAGTTTAGAGACATGCAACTGAGGAGATCAAGAAATAAACAATATTTGCAACATAGAACTAAACAGCCAATGAGTAGACAAAGTTGCACCAATCACTTTGACCTATTGATGAGCTCGAATTCTATAACTGTCATAACTTCGGCCACAAAGCTGCAAACTATCATCTGAAGAATTAAAAAGCATATACAAAGATAAAGCCCTTAGCTAGAAATGCAAGCACATGGAAAAAGAAATATAGTGACAAATGTGGTCTAGTACTTTCAGCTCAAAAACAAAAGGACCCCTGGTATATAGACAATGTATGTTCCAAGAACATGACTGGAGACAAGGATAAGTTTTTGTCTATAAGTAAAGTTAAACAGGAAATGTGACCTTTGGAAATGATGAGCCAAGTAAAATCAAAGGTAAAGGGATGGTATAAGTAATGGCAAAGGAAAATCCCAAGATGTTCTTCTTGTAGATGGGATGAAACATAATTTTCTCAATGTAATTCAAACGTGTGACATAGGATGTGAAGTGGTTTTCACTTCCAAAGATTGTAAGATAAAGTTTGTAAACTCAAGACAAGTGGTGGCTAAAGGCATAAGGATAGAAAAGAATGTATATGTGTTGAAATAAGATAGAGAAGAGTGTCATCTAAGAAAACATGATGAGAGCTGGTTATGGCATAGGAGACTTGGACATCTAAACTTTGACCACTTAATCAAGCTCAAATATATTGAGGCAGTAAAAGATCTTCCAAGAATATCAAAGCCACAAGATTCTGTGTGTAGACCCTGCCAAGTAGGAAAGCTAACCAGGACACAGCTTAAATCCAAGAGCTCTACTTCAATAGAGAAACCACTCCAACTAGTTCATATGGATTTATTTGGACCATCAAGACAGGAAAGCACAGGGAACGAAAACTACTTCATGATGATCATTGATGATTACTCCAGACTCACCTGGGTTGCTTTTCTCAAAGAAAAATTTGAATCATCTGAGAAATTTAAAATATTTAAGGCCTTAACTGAGAATCAAATAGGCAACAGATTAAAGGTTGTAAGATCTAACAGAGGAGGAGAATTTATTTCAAATTGTTTCAAGGAATTCTATCATAAACATGGGATCAAGAGAGAATACATAATCCCGGGAACTCCACAGCAAAATGGAGTAGTTGAGAGGCAAAACAGAACAGTTCAGCAAATGGCCAGGTCAATGATGAATGAGAAGAACATTGGTCAAACCTATTGGGTAGAAGCAATACACATAGCAGTCCATGTTCTTAACAAATCCCACCTCATACCTCACAGTGACAAGACACCTTATGAACTGTGGTATGGAAGACCCGCTTCAATCAAACACTTCAAAGTCTTTGGGAGTAAATGCTACATAAAGAATAACAATGAAAACCTTGGCAAGTATGATGATAGGGATGATGAAGGAATCTTCTTAGGATATGCTACAAACAGTAAAGGATACAGATGTTATAACAAGAGGCTGCATAAATTAGTTGATTGTATTGATGTAAAGGTTGATGAAGCAGTCTCAAAAAGAGAGGTGAGCAATATTGAATCTGCTACAGAAGACACAACTAAAGCTGAAGATGAACAGGTCCAAGAATCAGGAAAAGAAGACGTTGAGCCAGATGAAGACACCAACACTCAGACAGACTCAAATCAACAGACAACATCAAATCCTTCCTCCAGAATTACTCGAAAGAATCATCCTGCAAGTCAGATAATTGGTGAGAAAGACAAAGGTGTACAAACCAGTAGAAGGATAATCAAAGGCACCGAGCAATCACATATAGCCTTCATATCCATGGTGGAACCCAAGAACTTTAATGAGGCTAGTAAAGACGTAAATTGGTTAAAATCAATGAATGAGGAACTAGACTAGATTGAAAAGAATGACACTTGGGAACTCGTTCCTAGGCCAGCAGATAAAAATGTAATAGGATCAAAATTTGTCTACAAAAATAAGATGAATGAGCAAGGAAATATTGTAAGAAATAAGGATAGATTGGTCTGCAAAGGATATGCTCAAATAGAAGAACTGGATTTTGATGAAACATTTGCGCACGTAGCAAGATTAGAAGCTCTTAGAATTTTTCTTGCCTATGCTTATCATAAACAGTTTAAAGTCTATCATATGGATGTCAAGTCATCTTTTATAAATGGATATATAAAAGAAGAAGTCCATATGGAACAACCATAGGGT
This sequence comes from Picea engelmannii, assembly GCA_009831015.1. Lineage (NCBI taxonomy): Eukaryota > Viridiplantae > Streptophyta > Pinopsida > Pinales > Pinaceae > Picea > Picea engelmannii. The sequence continues at coordinate 918,102 of ML778054.1, read as the reverse complement.
TTCCAACTGCCAGATAACCCTGACTTTGTCTACAAGCTAAAGAAATCCTTATATGGGTTGAAATAATCTCCTTGTTCCTGGTATCACAGACTGGATACATATCTTCAAGACACAGGGTTCAAGAGAGGAACAATTGATAGCAATCTATATATCAAAACATAGGGTAATGATTTTCTCATTGTGTTGGTCTATGTAGATTACATCATCTTCGGTAGTAATAATGCTTCACTGGTACAATGGTTTGCTTCTGCCATGCAGTCTAAATTTGAAATGTCTATGATAGGGGAACTGTCATTTTTTCTTGGTCTGCAAATTACTCAGAGGTTTGAAGGGATATTTCTTTCTCAAGAAAAATATCTAAGGGAAATGTTGGAAAGGTTTCAAATGGAAGATTATAAACCTATGAGCACACCTATGGTCACTGGATGTAAGTTAAGAAAGGATGATGACTCACCTAATGTTGATTAGAGTTCATATAGGTCTATTATAGGAATCCTTTTGTACATAACAACATCTCGTCCAGACATAATGCATGTTGTTGGAATGGTAGGAAGGTATCAGGCCGCACCTAAATAGAGTCATTTGCTAGATGTCAAAAGAATATCCAGATACCTGAAAGGAACAATGGACTATGGCCTATGGTATCCTAGGAATTAAAATTGTCAATTATCAATCTATTTATATGTTGATTGGGCTAACTATGTGGATGAAAGGAAAAGCACGAGTGGAGGTGCATTCTTCTTAGGATATTCCCTTGTATCATGGTTGAGAAAGAAGCAAGGTTCCATTTCCCTATCAACTACAAAAGTTGAATACATTGCAGCTGCCACATGTTGTACCCAAGTATTGTGGATGATTCAAACACTTATAGACTTGGAGGTAAAATATACTGCATTGATCCCAATTTTTTTTTATAATACCAGTGAAATCAGTCTGTCAAAGAACCCTGTGTTTCACTCCAAGACCAAGCATATACCCATCAAGTATCACTTCTTGAGGGAACATGTGACCAAAACTATTGCTTCTTTGCATTATATTCCATCCAAAGATTAGATAGTTTATATCTTCACTAAATCGCTCGCAAAATCTTAGTTTGAGTATCTACGACAAAAGTTGGGCGTGACCCTGTTATAAATTTAATATCTGATACCTCCAGAAAAATACTGCAACAGCTCAGGGGGAGCATGTTTTCTTTGGAATTCATGTCAAAGGGGGAGAAAAGGTGTGGATGCCACAGTTGGAGGTCTAAGCAGAATAGTGCAGCCGTTCAGGATTGCCATCAATGCCAAAGGGGGAGATTGTTGGCATGTTTACAGGAAGAGTGTGCTTGTCATTGATGGAAAGAACAACAACGAAGATGGCATGTTTACAGGCAAGAACATCAGTGAACCAAAGCTCGAGAGACTAGAAGATGAGAAAGGAAGAATGTTTCAAGTGGGCACTAGAATTCTTTTGGGAAGACACAGATGAGCAAGTTCGAGAAGATCAGAAGAGAAAGTGTAGAGTTCCATGCAGAGCACAAGTGTGTGCCAAGGCTGAGGGTAACTTTTTCCAAAGCTCAGGAGAGATAGTGTTCTGAGATGCGCAGACGATATCACATACATCAAGGCTCATAGAAGGATCAAAGGTTGTGGCCTTTGACACTTAGAGATTTGAGAAAGCCAAAGTTTAGGAGGAGGAGTGGCAGTGACCGTTGGATCGAACATTGTGCCTAATCTGGGTCGTCAAATCAGAGTCGAGAAACCAGAGGAAGCGCAGAGGAGAAGTACAGATCTGATCCATTAGATCTGAGCACCAAGGACCAATAGTCGTCGGATCTAGTATAACTATGAAGAGGATAATGGCCGAGAGCCATCCTCTAACTCCGCGAAATGCGAAATCACGATGAGATCTGAACCATATGATCCAGAGGACATGTGGCAGGAGATCATCATTTTGTTGACTTGAAATCGGGAAAGTCAAAGGCAGAGTGGCAGGAACTCGCGAGGTCCGAGTTCATGATTTGATATGGACCATTGGATCATGGAGAGTCGTGGACCATCGATCTGACGCAAGTGGATATTGGGAAATCAGGAATTGGAAGAAGGAAGGTGAGCTAACCTCCAACATCGCAAAATGTGAAGTCCCAATATGATTTAGGCCAATGGATCACTGAGGATCGTGGGTCATTCATCTGGAACAAGTTTTGGAATATCGAAAGTCGGGATAGTCAGGGTTGATTCACGTCCAAGTGCCCAACACACAAAGTCGTGATTTGATCATCGTCATCGATCAGAGGGAGAGATCTCGGTCGTTGATCTAATATGAAGAATTTCAAAGTTTTGTGAGTTGGGAGTTTCGAGGAAACTCATAGTAGGAGTTCGCGATATGATACATCGCGAAGCACCCCTCTTATTTGGCCCCTGGTCACAGTTGGTGGTCACATTGATGAAGGGTAAGGGAGGAGCTAGAACGTCGCTAGGCTTCACATCGGAGATCATCGGGATCGCGAAGTGCCTTTTGTATGGGCATATGATTACAGCCCATGGTCATATGAAAGGAAGGGGCTTAGCCATAAAATATAACGCCCACTTTGTAGTTTTATCAGAAAGTGAAAAGGTGCCAAAGGCATGAGCGCACAGAGGTTCTCAGGGTAACTGCCAAAAAACATTGATGGCTTCTGCCAGAGAATTCGAAGAGGCTGCAAGGTGATTGCCAGAGAAGATGAAGATTCTTGAGGTAACTGACAGTGGAATGAAGACTCAACATAGAGACGATTGACAAATGAAAAAAGCATCGAAGATTGTAACTGTAACAGAGAGGATAAGCTTAATTGTGACAGAGAAGATGAAGGGTCGCACTGCCAGAAAAGGCAAAGAATCTCAAGAACGGCCACTAATGATGAACAGTCTCAGCATAATGGCCATGGATGAAGAATAGACTCAGTGTAATATCCAGAGGGGATGAAGAGTTAGGTGTATGATCTGTCAGAGGACTTGGAATTATAAATACATGCAGAACAAAGAAGAGAAGGTTGCTTCTGACAAGAGTTATTCATGCGAGGAAAAGCAGGTTGTGTGCAGCAACTGAAACACACAAAAGAGGCATAGCACATAGAACATAGATGCATATATGAGAGAGAAAGAGGAATCTGAGGTGTCTGTGCAGAGACAAAGCATAAGAACATAAATCTCAAAGAAGATTGTGAGAAAGAAGACACTGATGCAGGCAGGGCATAGTAGTGCTGCAGAATAGTGATGAGACTGGTAAGCTATTGATAAACATTGTATCATTGTAATAAGTCTCAGTAACAAAGTTTTTATAAACATGGTGGTAGGGAGGTGCTAGAGAGGGTTGTTTTCCTCAGATTTTCAAGTGGGTGATTAAACACAGGGAGTTGTAGCTTCCATCTGGTTGTAGCCAGAAAAACCAGGGTGGCAGAGTGGTGCAAGGGAGAACTATTGTTCTCTGTTATACAGGTCGGTGCCTGTGTGACTGGGAGTTGGTGCTTCCTTCTAGTGGGTGCTAGAGAAACTAGGGAGTTGATGCCTCCTTCTAGTGGGTGCTAGAGAAACCAGAGAGTTGGTGCTCTCAGCAAGTTGTAGCTTACAAACCAAAGGTGGTAGCCTCACAATGATTTCGTTCTCATAAGAATGATAATGTACAGAAAATATAGATTACTTATCATATCAAAAAGAAGAGGTTTTTCCCTTTATGGGTTTCCTCAGGAAATATCTATCTCTATTTATTTCATGTGTGTGATTGATGTTGAATATTTTGTTGCTTACCTCCCTACATTATTGTGATTTTCATTGAGTGCTTTGTAAAAAGTTTAAAATAAGCATAATTGTTTAAGCACGATGACAATTGATTCACCCTCCCATCAGTTGTCCAACATTAATAATAAAATGTGATGCCAGATGTTAAGGGGGACACAAACAAGAGATGGGGGATGAATTAATCTACAAGAGAGGGGAGTGTCTAGGATAATGGCTAAGAGGGGTCCAAGGGGGGAATTACCTATGTTTATGGATTTAACCCTTTTTCCTAAATCGGTTATTGTATATGAACCTTCCCATTTCTGATTGAGTGTTTCCAAATCGAATCATTGAATACATGTAAGACTGTGGGTGTGAGTGGTCACATCCTGAAGTTATTGGTCACATGGGGGTTGAGTACAATCAGCTTGGGGAAGAGTGTGAGTCAAAAAAGGAAAGAAAAAGAGAGGAATTCCATATGGGTTGAGACAGAGAAGTAACAATAGTTCAATTAGTTTGGGCAGTTAGTCAAGTTTAGGCAAGAAAAGTGAGCTTGGAGTTGGTGCGGCCATAGGAGGGCGAAGTCTAGAGAAAAGTCTAGAGAATAATTGGCGCGAATTGGAGCTGGAGAAATGAAGAGCCCGGTTTTCAGGATAGAAGAGTGAACTCCTGCATGACTTGCACTAAAATAACAAGTGTTGTTGTTGGTTTGTTGATAGTTTTCCTAGCAACAGTTTCCCTTGAGTTCCCAGCTAAGAGATTCCTAGATACATGTGCTAAAGAGACCCCTATAAACGAATGGCACATTCCTTGGGTTATCCTTGATAAATGGATGGGTACATCCCTTGGGTTAACCCTAATAAATGGATGGTTTATCCCTTGGGTTATCCCTGATAAATGGATGGTACATTCTTTGGGTTGTCCCTGATAAATGAATGGTCCATTCCTTGGGGCGGGCAGGTCAAGACGAAGAGAGATGGTGGAAAATTTAGGATAGTTGTAGGAGAATATCAATTGGGTTGAGAGATCTATGAGATATGAGTGGATTGTGAGAGACGACCCTCTTTTGTGGATTTCTAGCCTCATCTCAGGGGTGACTGGCTGTTGAGATTTGGAACAGTCAGTATACGGTTGGGTGGAACATCTGTCCCAAGAAGCTCATTGCACAAGCCTTGTTTAAGATAATTTATTTATCTTTTACTAAGTTATTTACATATGTTATTGTTTTGCATGAACTCTGCGTGAATGAGAATTACTTATATGTTGTTGCAATGAACGGTTTAGTTGTATCTCATGTTGATTATTAGTGTGCTTCATATGCATATCTTTTATGGTTATTGCTATAGCTAAATTTGTTATAAATTATAGTTGTAGGATATGGGAAAATGGATAACGGAAAAATAATGTCTTTAATTAGCAAAAGTTTCATGTTATGTGTATTCCACACGTATTGTTTCCTAGTTGGAGTCTAGGTACATTACAAATTGGTATCATAGCTGATAAAGATAATTTTTTTGTGTGGCATGGCCCAAATTTAGTCGTTGGGTACATTACAAATTGTTATCATATCTGATAAGAGAGAGTTTTGTGTGACGTGACCCAACTTTAGTGGTTGGGTATGTTAAAAAGTGGTATCAGAGCCCAGTTTTTCAACACTCAGCCTACATGGGCCATTTAGTAGAGCGTAGAAGTGAAATTACAGAGTTGGTAAGAGAATTGTCTGACAGAGAGAGAGTTCATTTACAAATCATTTGACAAAATGTTTATGGTGTTCCGTGGTGAAATTGGATGAAATTGAGAAAAAGCCCCAAGTTCCTGCAGCTAAATAATGGCAATTTCGAAGTGAAGGAGTCGAATTTGAAAAGTAGCAAACAAATTTTTATGTATAGGGATTGATTTGGTTATATTGATATTATTCGCATAGCTCTATTTACAACCCAAGACAGAATTTAATTTTTGGGCGAATTTGAGCATTTTGGGAATTTTGGAAAATAGACAAAATTGGAAAAAATATAGTATTTTTCCTTACGTCGATGTCAGCATAACGTGGGAGGGGACACATGTCAGCTGACGTGGAGGAATTTGATGTGTACTTACATGGTGGAAGGTACACAGAGGTAGGGAATTAGAAAATGGCTAAGTGTTGGGACTTATTATGAGTTTGTGAGTCTATGAGTCCGCAACTCCGTGAGTCCACAAAGTTAAAAAAAATGGCTAAGTGTTAGACTTATTATGATTGAGTGAGTCCGTGAGTCCAAAAGTCCACAAAGTTTTAAAAAAAAATGGCTAAGTTTTGGACTTATTATGAGTTCGTGAGTTCGCAATTCCACGAGTCTGCAAAGGTAAAAATGGATAAGTGTTGGATTTATTATGAGTTCGTGAGTTCATGAGTCTGTGAGTCAACTAGTCCGCAAAGATAGAAATGGTTAACTATTGGACTTATTATGAGTCTGTGAGTCCTCAAGTTTGCAAGGATAAAACTGGCTAAGTGTTGGTCTTATTATGAGTTTGTGAGTCTGTGAGTCCACTAAGGTAAAAGCAGCTAAGTATTGAGACTTTTCGGACGGACTTATGAAAGGAAGAATTATTCTTTCGTGAGTCTGCAAATACGGGAGTCTGAATAGATGGAAATATAATATAAGTGTTGAGACTTTTTGGACGGACTTATAAAAGGAAGAATTATGCTTTTGTGAGTCCGCAAGTCCGCAAGTTTGTGAGTCTGTGATTTTGAATAGATGGAAAAATAATCTAACTGTTGAGAATTTTCGGACGGACTTATGAAAGGGATAATTATGCTTTCATGAGTCCTCAAGTCCGCAAGTCTATGAGTCCGTGAGTCCGAATAGATGGAAAAATAATCTAAGTGTTGAAACTTTTCAGGCAAACTCATGAAAGAAAGAATTATGATATAGTATGGGAACACAATTGTATATAATTTCATGGATCTTGTTAATTTTAGCCTAACAAATTTTGTTGGTTGCAAATATTGTAGAATTAGAGGTATAGAAAGAAACTTAGTTCTTATATGAGGACTAAATTCATGGAATATGCTCAAGGATCTTACATCCATGGGGAAGATATCAGAGGTCTGCATATCAGCATGGGGGATCTTGAGACAGAGTCAAGTGGAAGAAGAGATAGGCAAGAGCATGTCACTATGAGAAGTCTTCATATTGAAGTGAAAAGCTACAGGGATGATAATAAAAGGATTATGAAGGCTCGGGAAGAGATACTTCATAGCTTGAACATGTTTCATAAGCAAGTTGACAAAGATTCTGTCACCAAGCAAGCAACTAGTGCTAGACAAGTATCAACATCTAGATATCACAGCAAAAGGGATGATCATGGAAATGATAGGTAGTCAAGAAGTATGATCAGGCTCCATCATTCTCCAAGGAAGTCTACTAGAAGAACTCATGCTATTTCAGGACCGGGAAGAAGGTCAGGTGTGTCTCATGTTCAGAGGCAAAGAAGAAGGCATGAGACAGACATCTTGCAAGGTGACGTCGGGAAAATAAATCCACCTACTTTCAATGGTGATCACAGAAAAGGAGAAGAGGAAGATGCTTATCTATTGGAAATGAAGAAATATTTCCAACTGCACGACTACCCATCCTGGATAGAAGCTAGGATTTCCACCTACCACTTGCAAGGAAAGGTAGCCATGTTGTGGTATCAACTTAAGCACACCAAGAACATTGATGAGAAGAGGATCTCATGGAGGCAGTTCAAAGGATATTTCCAAGATGCTCTATTGACCAACTTTGAGATAAGACCAGGTTGCACTAGCTGCCTATGGGTCTCATAATATGGACTTTTAACTTTATGTAAACCCATAATTAAAAAAACAGGACTATGAACTACTACTATAATAAATGGTATGAAATTTTGTATAAAGAAAGGAGAAGAAATATCTAAAAGAAATGAAAATGATTTGTTATGTCAAGAAGTCTTGGGTTTGATATTTGAAATTTTTTCTTTTTAGTTTTACCCTGTTAATAATTGTCTAAACTGTAAATTCCAGTAAGGAAAATAGTTCGGAAAAATAGTAGGGAAAACTAATAAAAGTTAGAGAACAATTTTCAAGCAAACAAAGTTTAGGGGGGTAGTAGGAAATGAAATTCAGTTGTCCCAAAATAGTCTTAGGTAATAAAATATCAAAATATAAGACAATTTTGACGAAATAACATAACCAAAATAAATTAAATTACTTCCCTAAATAATTCATGAAGATGTTCTCTCAATCCAACTGAAAAGAGGATACCTACAAAACTCCAACAAATCATCATAGCCTAATTTATTTAGAAAAAATGGAAAAAGATCTGACTATCAGCTGAAAAACATATTAAAAATTTTGGGGCAACAAACTCCCTTAATATTAGTTTCTCGGCCTGATAGCTAAAATTATTGAAAAAGACATAAAAAACGATATTGCACCAAACTAACAACTATATGCAACATTTATTCATTTATTTATTATCCTACCTTACCTAAGAAAATACATATTTTCAAGTATATGAATATTTTCAATGAATCCATGTGTGTAACAGGATTATGAATATACTCACATTCAATTTTGAATAATATACTTTAATAAGTACCCGAACATGAGGAACCAGTTGATTCGAATGGTAGGATGTGAACAGTTGTCGAAGAAGAGAGTGGTGGTTCAATCTGGTCATTGTCTAGAACCAATGTTCAATAAATTCGTGATGTTCTTGGTTCACTTCCTCATTTAGAACAATCTGCGTGTCTCCCTTTACCATGCCATGTAGATCATATTTTGCCAAATGACTGGTCTCCTTAATGCATAGAGGATCTTCATAAAGGCATATTAGGAACTCCTCGATCTCAGGTTCTAATGTTGTCTCTCCATCAGATGTGGTCCATGATTCTTTAGTTCCCTCTATAAGTTGGAAAGGGTGATTACAGAAGGCTTCTATATCTTCTCGTGGATGTGGCTCATGGAACTTTGGTTCTTCTATGTCTTTTGGAGAAGTAGATAGGTTCCTGACTACTGTCAAGATGTGTTCTTACTGAGAAGAAGAGATCCTAGTTACTGCTAAGATTTGAGAGAGTTCTTCCAAACTCATTATCATCTTTGAATCCATCTTGTTGGTCGATGGGTCCTGTCTCACACATGGATTAGCGCATAGGGTTCTTACAACACCCAAAATATTTTTTATTTCTAATATTTTTGATGAAAATGAAATGAAAACTAACTAACACTCAAAAAAAATTTAAGCAAACTATAAGAAATAATAGAAACTAATTGAAGAATTTGAATATCACACCACACTTTCATGAAAATAAGCACACTTGCAGGAAATTAAACACACTTTGCATGTTAAGACCTAATATTTGCTCATTACCCTTTAATTGGGGCATATTAGATTAGTAATGCTATTTTGTTTATGTCGGCTTTGTGCCATTAGTTTTAATTTAGATTAGTAATGTTATTATATTTATGTCAGCTTTAGGCCATTATTTGTAATTATACCTCCTAGTCTCCTATATATACCAAGGAGACATTTTCATTTTGAATCATCTTGTACTTGAACATTTAAGTGGGGTAAAAGGAGGTTGCCCCCTCAAAGAGACTTATTATCTGAAATTATCTCTTTTTCAAGGCGTTGAGTACTTTTCCTGAGGTTTTTATATGCTATATTGATGTTTGGTTCTTAACATATGGTATCAGAGCTCAAGGTCTTGGGGTTTCGCTGCTACATCTGACACACCGTGGAATTTTCACTATAACTTTTTTTCTACAACGTTTCAGAAGGAACGACTTGGAGTATATTTAGAAGACGGATCAAGGTACGTTGGGTTCAAAATTAATCTCCTGAAGCCTTATAATTTCGGAGATACAGCCTGTACAAAATAGGGTTCTGGAATCATCCTGAAATGAGTCATTGCGGAAATGTTTCTATAAAAATATTTCTGTAACATTTCAGACCCTGAACTCCGGAGGAAATTTACAGAAATTGGTAATGTATCTGTGGTAAAAATTTAAGCTTCTAGGTCATCTTAAATTTGTAGATACACCCTGTGTAATATAGGGTATCTGACTAGTCCTATTGACTAGTCTCAAGAAGGTGTTCTAGGTAAAACAATCATAACTTCTTCCTAGAGTATCCAAATTGTGTGGGACTACTTGCATTGGATCTTGGACAGTCTGTAGTATTTTGGGTGTGAGTTTCATAATTTTATATCAATTATTTTGTGTGGGGCACACTATACAAGTGAGATCTCCTGAAAAGGCCAAAAATAGGCAAGTTGTGGGGAAGCTACCACAAATTCCAATTGGCACATCCAATTTTGATCAGACCTGTGGCATTTTAGAGAAGAAATAACAGATAAATACATAAGAGAAAGTTTCATACCCAGAAGGGCCAAAAATTGGGAGATACAACAGAAGAAATATTGTCTAGCAGAACCACCTCAAAATCAAGGTTCAAAAGTGATACTTGGCCAACATGCCACCCAAAAAGGGAAC
>ML778054.1:841062-903307 GCA_009831015.1 Picea engelmannii | reverse complement strand
GGAGGTTGCCCCCTCGAAGAGGCTTATTATCTGAAATTATCTCTTTTTCAAGGCGTTGAGTACTTTTCCTGAGGTTTTTATATGCTATATTGATGTTTGGTTCTTAACATTGCGAAAGAGAAACACACTTGCAAAAGGAACATACATGGGTTTGGGTAGAGACCAACTAAAGTGGATGTGAAGGTTCTTACCTCTCATCTTACCATCTTTTCCTCCACCAGGCTGTGTAAATTAAAGGAAACCTACCTACCTAGACCTCAATCCCTTTAGCACCTCCCCGGCAATGGTGCCAAAAATGTGGGGTTAAATATATGCACTATTAATTCCAACATTAAGTTATCAACTGAGGCTCGTAAGCTTCAAGGTTCAAGCATAGTATGTGCAAGATTGGAGCTAGTCTAGCCTAATCTAAAGTCGGCTAGCACACTTCAAAATGAATGAAATAAGAACTAGAAATAAAATCAAAGTGTAGAAATAAAAGGAAAATTAAACTATGGAAAAAAACAAATTAAAGAAAATTATCTAAAGGGAAAATCGAACATATAGGAAATGAAATCTGAATTTAAACTATAAAAATGAAATGTCCTCAAAAAGATACACCCGGAAATGAAAGCGAAGTCAATATATAGATACAAAATTAATTTTATTTTATGTACAAAAATGAATGTGTGAGTACAAAATTAATTTGAAATCACTCTACAAACATAATCCTTCTAACATTGCATAACACTTAACAATATTTTACAATACTTTAAAAAATAAAACAACACAACAGATAATTACAACACGACAAACAACATAATATTGAACAAACTAAACAATATTCCATCAAATATGTAAACAAAACAAACATATCACAAATAAACTATTAAACAAACAATTAACAAAACATTATAAATATATAACATAAAGTTATGACTATTAACAAAGGGTTGTAAATATACAACAAATAAACAACTAACACAATAAAGTTATAACAAATATGTATAATCAATAAATAAACATTATAACAATACAAGCGTAATCCTTCTAACGTTGCATAACACTTAACAATATTTTAAAATACTTTGAAAAATAAAACAACACAATAAAACAACACATAATTACAACATGACAAACAACATAATATTAAACAAACTAAACAATATTCTAACAAATATGTAAACAAAACAAATATATCACAAATAAAATATTAAACAAACAATTAACAAAACATTATAAATATATAACATAAAGTTATGACTATTAACAAAGGGTTGTAAATATACAACAAATAAACAATTAACACAAAAAAGTTATAACAAATATGTTTCATCAATAAATAAACATTATAACAATACACATCAAAACACTTAAACAACAATTAACAAACAACAACATGACTTATATACAACACAATAATGTAACCTGCAAATCAACACAACATATAATAATTAAATAAACAAGAACTCAATACGAAATCATATGACAATGTATCAAAATATTCACATATTAGATAAACAATATGAAACGAGATATATGAAACCAATGTAACACAAGAATACAAAATAAAACCTAAAAATCTATGGACAAAAACATACATCTCTTGCAGCGTCAAAGTAGTAAGAGGTAAGTGAATGGAGATGGTGTTAAAGACAACGTTAGTCAAGGCATTACCGTATTGAGGGGCCCTTCCCAACTTGGATGGCACACCTGGAAAAGTGAACTCGGTGTAGGAAGTTTCTCAACATATCAATAGTCAGTTCATCATTAAAATCAAACTCCAAATTACAAGGTAATGATGCACAACTCTCTCTGAATACAATGAAATAATAACAATTTCTTTGAATCTCTTACATACTCGTCCCTTCCATTACATCAAAATTTTATAGAAGAACTCTATAACCCAAGCAGGGAGATGAGAACATCCCCTATGTCTTCGTGAGACAAAATACCAAAAATGGAGATGGCAACAACGAATCAACTATCCTTGTCTTTGCATGACCAACTTAGCAAAATTGGTTTCAATCCATATCTTCGATGTGATGGCTGCAACCAACTAAATATTCTCATACTAATTTAATTGATATGATATCCATTTGACGTCAAACTCAAGGCCACGTCACCAAATTTGGGCGTGGTGTTTTCAAATTTGGACATACCATGAAATTTGTGCAAGTGATAGTTAAGGAACCAACAATAACTCCTCAACCATTCCTTTTTTTTTTTGGAAAACCTCCTACGCGATGACCAAATTTTCATGTTAGGAACGAAACCCATGTTCCAGATTCTTCAAATTTGTCTTTGTGTGCACACAAATCGAGGGAGAAGTGGACTATCTAGAACTTTTATTAATTTGGCTGAATTATTCCTTCTAAGATGGAGGTCCACACGTGCGACCTAGGTGGTTTTTGACACAAGTGTCTGCATGGCAATGTCACTGCGGAGAAAACCCATGTTTCTTATTTTTGCCTCAAAGCGCACAAATATGCTAAACAACGACATGTATCGAAATGTGAATATTGGTGTGAAAATGTTGAACCGTCGTTATGGTACAAGAATACTGATTGTGCTAGTACAAGAATCACAGTTCACAAACCGTCATAAGTAAACTGTGATATAATCATCTTTTAACCATTAAAAACATAGAAAAGATGATGTATTAACCACACTGGATATAATGACGAATGATGGCATTTAATTAGGATTTATGGTGTGTATTAAAACGAAATGCGGGAAAATGTGTAATAATAAATGTTTTTGTATAACATAAAACATGGAAAAAGTGAAGCTCAAAAATGAGGGAGGGTAGCAAGGTGAGATTCAATACAGTCCAAGAGTTGTAGTTGTTATAGAGAATTCAGCTATGCAGTTGAAGAAGAGCTTCAGGAAGGGATGTCAGGTGTTTGCATCCCATATGGAGGAGGCAACCAAAAATAAAGTGGAAATCATTGAAGACCATCCGGTCTTGAGGGATTTTGAAGATGTTTTTAGGAAAATCCCAAGATTCCCACCAAAGAGATACACTGATTTATTTATCCATTTGGTGCTAGGAGATACCCCAGTGTCTAAGACACCATACAGAATGGGTGCATCGGAATTGAAGGAGTTGTAGATGAAACTTGAAGAGTTGTTAAAAAAGGGGTATATATGCCCAAGTGTGTTACCTTGGGGAGCCTCGATTATGTTTGTGAAGTAGAAGGATGGAACCATAAGGCTGTGTATTGATTTCAGGCAACTTAATAAGGTGACCATAAAGAATAAGTATCCCTTACCCAAAATTGATTATTTGTTTGATCAACTGAAAGGTGCAAGAATATTTTCAAAGATTAAGTTGAGATCAGGATATCATCAAGTAAGGATAAGGGAAGAATACATCAGCAAGATAACATTCAGAACAAGATATGGGAATTATGAATTCATGGTAGTGCCATTTGGACTATCAAATGCCCCAACATTTTTTATGTGTTTGATAAATGGAGTGTTATGTGTTATATGATATACTCGTCTATTCCAAATCAGAAGAGGAACATGAGAAACATTTAAGAATGGTGTTACAAGTTTTGAGAGAGCACGGATTATATGCTAAGCTAAGTAAGTGCATCTTTTATCAAAAGAAGATTCACTACTCGGGGCATATAATATCAGCACCAGGGAAAGAAGTGGATCCTGAGAGGATAGATTCCATTAGAGAATGGTCAGTGCCAAGGAATGTGACAGAGATTAGATCATTCATGGGTCTTTCTGGTTATTACCAAATATTCATAAAAGGTTTTTCAAAGACTGCAAGTCCAAACACTTATTTGCAAAAGAAGGGTGTGAAGTTCGAATGGACTTCCAAGTGTGAAGAGAGTTTTCAACAGTTGAAAAGAATATTGGAAAGTGCTCCAATCTTGAAGATTGCAAATCCGAATAAAGAATATTTTGTTGTGTGCACGGATGCATACAAGGAAGGGCTTGGTGGAGTCCTTAGTCAAAAGGATCATGTGGTATGCTATGAGTCCTGAAAATTAAAAGAGCATGAAAGGAATTATGATACACATGACTTAGAGTTAGCAATGATTGTACATGCATTGAAAATGTGGAGAGATTACCTTGTGGGTAAGAAATTTGAGCTAAGGAAAAAACATTGTGGTCTGAAGCATTTGTTTGGATAGCCATCACTAAATTCTAGGCAAACTAGATGGTTGGAATTTCTGAGTGAATATGACTTCGAAATTAAGCACATAAAGGGAAAGGAAAATCAAGTGGCCGATACACTCAGTAGGAGATCTCATGAAGTGTATATTGCATCCATTAGCATGTACAGGACATATCTGGAGGACAAAATTATTGCAGCAGCAAATTCAGATAAGAATTATTTTAAAATAAAAGAGACATTACAACAAGGAAATTTTCAACAGAAAATCAATTATTACGAGCTGAAAGAAGATGGAATTCTCATGTACAAAGGTAAGTTGTATGTGTCGAATTCCAATGAGATGAAAAATGCAGTGTTAGAAGAGATGCATAATGTGCCATATGTAGGGCACCCATGGTATCAGAAAACAATTGCAGCAGTAATAAGCCAATATTTTTGCCCAGGAATGAAGAAATAAGTGGCTAATTACATAGACAGATGTCTGGAATGCCAAAAAGTAAAGACAAAACATAGACACCCAGTAGGTTTACTATAGCCATTTCCCATTATGGAATGGAAGTGGGAAGTTGTCTCAATTGATTTTATTACTAAGTTGCCCAGAACAATGAAGCAACATGATTCCATCATGGTGGTGGTGGACAAATTGACTAAAGCAACACATTTTATTCCAGTAAAGAGTACACACAAGGCATCAAATATTGAGGATATTTATATGAGAGAAGTTTCTAGGCTAAATGGAGTGCCTAAGGAAATAGTTTCAGACAAAGATCCAAAGTTTACTTCCAATTTTTGGAAAGGTTTGTTCAAGGGATTTGGAACAAATTTAAATTTTAGTACAACATATCATCCAGAGTCTAATGGGAAAACAGAAAGGACTAACAAGATAATTGAAGACATGCTTAGAATGTATGTGATGGATCATCCATTGAAGTGGGAAAATTATATCTATTTAGTTGAATTTTCCTACAACAATGGGTATCAATCCTCCTTGAAAATGAGTCCATTTGAGGCAATGTATGGCAGGAAATGTAACACCCCATTGAGTTGGGATAATCCAGCAGACAGAACAATTGTTGGGCTAGAATTGTTAAAAGAAATGGAAGATCATATGGCAAGGATAAATCAGAATTTGAAGGATGTCCAAGATAGGCAGAAAAGTCATGCAAACAGGAACATAGTTTTCAGATATTTTAAAGTGGGAGAACATGTGTTTTTTAAAGTAAAGGAAAAGAGAAGTGGTCCTTTTCAAAAGAGAAGGAAAGGAAAAGAGAAGTGGCAGCAAGATATTGTGGTCCTTTTGAAATATTAGAAAAAATAGGGCCATTTGCATACACGTTAGCTTTGTATGCATCCAAGTGAGTGCATAATTTATTTCATGTATCATTAATTAAAAAGTAATTACTTGATGTTAATCATGTCATTGATTGGAATGTGATCCAGGTGGAGCATGAAGGGGATTTCCGGGTGGAACTAGTACGCATCTTGGACCAAAAATTCAAAGTGCTCAGGAACAAATCCATAGTGTTCGTAAAGGTTCAATGGACCTGCTACAGTGTTGAAGATGCTACATGGGAGAATGAAGAAAACATGTGGGTAGAATACCTGCAAATTTTTGACAGTTTTGAAGAAGACAAAATGAAAGACTCTGTTTTGAGCAACTAAAGTTTCAAAACCACATCTCAGAGTCATGACCAACTGTGTTGGGGACCTTGATAAGTGAATGGAAGATTCCTTGGGTTAGCCCTGATAAATAGATGGCACATCCCTTGGTCATCCCTAATAAATGAATGGTGCATTCCTTGGGTCAACGAGTTGAGAGGAACATGATATTTTGGTTGGAGTTGTTGGAGTTGTTAAATTGCAGAAATTTTATTTCTAAGCATTGTGATGTAAATTTGCATATATGTATATCGGCATAGAGTGCATCGAGGATGGTGCACAATTGTAGGGGAGGGGGGATGTAACATCCCCATTATAATCCCCAGTTTGATTAATTCTTATGTAGATATAATATGTGGCTACGGCCAAGTGAGCTAATATGTGAATTGTATTTCAATGTTTTAATAATAAAATGTGATGCCAACTGCTAAGGGGGACACGGAAAAGAAATGGGGGCTGAAATAATCCACAAGAGAGGGGAGTGTATAGGATAATGTCCAAGAGGGGTCCAAGGGGATAATTACCCATGTTTATGGATTTAACCTGTTTTCCTAAATCTGTTATTGTATATGAACCTTCCCATTTCCAATTGAGTGTTTCCAAAGCCAATGATTAAATACATGTCAAAGGGTGGGTGTGAGTGGTCACATCCCAAAGTTATTGGGAACATGGGAGTTGAGTACAATCATCTTGGGGAAGAGTGTGAGTCAAGAAATGCAAGCAAAAAAGAGGAATTTCATATGGGTTGAGACAGAGAAGTAACAGTAGTTCGAGCAGTTTAGGAAGTTAGTCAAGTTTGGGTAAGAAAAGAGAGCTTGGAGTTGGTGCAACCATAGGAGGAAGAAGTCTAGAGCAAAGTCTGGAGCGTAAATCGAGCATAATTGGAGCGAATTGGAGCTGGAGAAATCAAGAGCCTAGTTGTCAGGATTGAAGAGTGAACTCCTGCGTGAGTTGTACTGAAAAAGCAAGTGTTGTTGTAGGTTTGTTGATAGTTTTCCTAGTAGCAGTTTCCCTTGAGTTCCCAGCTGAGAGATTCCTAGCTACGTGTGTCATTGAGACCCTGATAAATGAATGGTACATTCCTTGGGTTATCCTTGATAAACGGATGGTACGTCCCTTGGGTTAACCATGATAAATGGATGGTTCATCCTTTGGGTTATCCTTGATAAATGGATGGTACATCCCTTGGGTTATCCTTGGTAAACGAATGGTGCATTCCTTGGGTTGGGCAAGTCAAGAGGAAGAGAGATGGTGGAAAAGTAGGGATATTTTTAGGAGAATATCAGTTGGGTTGAGAGATTTATGAGTTGTGAGTGTACTATGAGAGACCACCTTCTTTTATGGATTGCTAGCCTCATCTCGGGGGTGACTGGTTATTGAGATTTGGAACAGTCAGTCTACGGTTGGGTGGAACATCTGTCCCAAGCAGTTGGTTGCACGATTCTTGTTTAAGATAAGTGTTTTAGCTTGTAGTAAGTTATTACATATGTTATTGTTATGCATGAACTTTGTGTGAATGAGAATGACTTATATGATGTTGTAATGAACAATATAGTTGTATCTCATGTTGATTATTAGCATGCTTCAGATGCATATGTTTTATGGTTATTGTTGTAGCTAAATCTGTTATAAATTTTAGTTGTAGGCTATGGAAAAATTAATAAAAGCAAAAGAATGTCTTTAATTAGCAAAATTTTTGTGTTATGTGTATTTCGCATGTATTGTTTCCTAGTTAAAGGCTAGGTACGTTACAAAGTGGTATCAGAGTTGATAAAGAGAAACTTTTTGCGTGACGTGACCCAACTTTGGTGGTTGGGTACATTACAGATGTGGTCATTATCATGGTGTAGACGTGGCTAAGTTGTCCCACCAAGTTTCGAACCTGAATATTTGATCTAACCGTTGATCTATGGAGATGAATGGTCAAGATCTTATCACTCAAAAAATAATACTCTACATAAGGTTCCATAGCTCTTCCACTCGCTTTCATTCAAACTAAGTGATAATGTTGTTTCATTATAAACCCTTTTGATCACGATTTCCCAATGAATGTGGGATATATTGATTTCACCATCTCTTTGGTCTTATGTAAACCATGATTACTCTGCAACAAAACTCTTCCACAATATTGTCACTTCCAACCTACATCTCTTCTACAGTCTTCTCACCATGGAGTTGTTTTCGTTCA
The DNA here is from genome assembly GCA_009831015.1 of Picea engelmannii. Taxonomy (NCBI): domain Eukaryota; kingdom Viridiplantae; phylum Streptophyta; class Pinopsida; order Pinales; family Pinaceae; genus Picea; species Picea engelmannii. Next base: position 895,340 of record ML778054.1, on the reverse strand, counting down.
TCTTCCAATTTCATCATACATGCACGGTGCGAGTTCTCTGGGGTTCATTGTTCGCAATCATCCTATCTTCATACAGAACTTCATTTCCTCACCAAATATTATCAACACAAAGAACACATTCTCTTTTTCCTCTGTTTGGGTCGATCTTCTATATGGATGATTTCTTTGTCTATCGGGTTTGATCCTTGGACCTGTCAGAGCTGGTTCTATGATCATTTTGTTCATCTTTCCTTGATTATCACATAGATCCACACAGGGTACTCAAGTTTCTCTATATGGTTTGATTTTCAGTATGGACACTTCTTGATCTCCTCTTTGGTTGTAGTAGTTTGGATGCTTCCTAGATATACTCTTCTCCATGTCATTGACAACAATTAGTATCCTCCTACCTATGATATAAATGACATCCTTTGACATCAATGACAACATAATTTACAATAGTCATGTTTTTGCATAGAAAACAGTTTTTACTGGGAGATTTGGGGCAACAAGAGAGGAGTTGAGTACTGGGAAGAGCACCATCCATATTGTGTTTGAAGGCAACCATTGTTTGGTTGTGTGATATGCTAAGAAAGAGGATTAAGTTCCTGTAAAATCAAGTTACATGCATGTAAAGTGTTTTTCTTGTTGAGGAAATGGCTCAAGATCCTTGTGAAGGTTGTTGTGAGCACTCCTGGAGTAGTTGGGAGGATTTCCTGGTCAAACAAATGCATTGAATCCCTAAAGGAGGTGGGAAGACTTGAGGGGCTATGTGTAGTGAAGGGAGATCTCATTCCTTGGGTTGTATAGGTTATGGAGAATATATAGTAAAACCTAGGTTTGGGGTTATGGTGTGTGGAGAGTGGACATCCAGAGGGATAGATCTCCTTGTGGACTCATAGCCTCAACTCAAGGGTGGCATGTTGTTGAGAGAAAATGAACAACAACGTCTATGGTTGGGATTTTCATCCTTCATATGTATTGGAAAATGGTCGAATATTTTATAAGTGTTGTTGTCGAGCAATATGAATTGTCAATGGTCGATGGGTCTATGGTAGGGTGTTGGCCGATTCGACAAAGTTTGGAGTTGATCAAGAGGAATTGTTGATGGTCGATGGTTCAATGGTAAAGTGTTAGCCGATTCGGTGAAGTGTTGGAGTCGAGTGAGAGAAATTGTTGACGGTCGATGGGTTGATGTTCAGTTGTTGGCCTATTCGATGAAGTGTTGCAATTGAGAAAGAGAAATTATTGATGGTTGATTGTCGGCCAATTCGGCGAAATGTTTCAACTAACCATGAAAAATCATTATTGTCTAATAGACTGATTATCGAGTATTGTTCAATCCGGTGAAGTGTTTCGATCAAGCAAAAGAAAGCATCGATTGCCAATGATCAATGGTTAGGTGTTGGACGATTCAGCAAGGTGTTTGGATCATCCAAGGGAAATGGTTGACGGTTGATGAAGGAAAGAGGGCGATGATGTGTCACACCATGTCAACATCCATGTGTCATGTCCTGTCAGAGTCTACGTGTCGTGCCATGTCAGCATCTACATGTCATTCCATGTCAGAAGTTGTCAGGTCAGCTAATAAATGACTGATCGTTGATGGTCAGATCAGCTAATTTGGAGAAGTGTTTTCTTCAGCCAACAGGGATGATCGATGGTCAATGGTCAGGGGTCGAGAGAATTGGTAAGGTGTTTCATCTACGAGTGAGAATTTTCAATGGTTGATAGTTGATGGTTAGGTCAATCGGTTTATCATTGTGTTGTGAAATAGTTGATAAAGGAATGGGATGATGGTCAATGGTTGGATCAATAGTTTTGGGAAAATTTTGTGCATGCCCAAAGGATAATGTTGATGGTCGATGGCCGATAGAGTTGAATCAACGACTGAGATCTCACCCGATTTTGAATCGACGATGCATATTGAAGGTTTGTTATATCATGAAGTAGGAAAGCAGTCCCCAGTGGGTCGGTGGTCTGATGGTCGACGTCATGTCAGTGCCACATCACTACCAGGTCATCAACCATGTCAGCAGATTTCCATATAGGAAAGAGTGGCCATAAAAGAAGCATATTGAGTCAGATCGAGATGAAACTTATAAGTTTTTTCCACAGATAGAATATCTACAAAAGTGTCAGAAACATCCATTGTCCATTTCTGCTTAAATTTGTCAAAAATTACAAAATAGTGGTTTTTTAATATTTGGGTCCATATCACTAGTAGAGATCCAGATTAAGCTGAAATTCTTGGAGAGAGTTCAAAAAATAGACATGAAAATAACCCATGAATGAATTGAATAAATTCTTAGGGGATTGGAATGGGGATGTTGAAATAGATCGAAATCCACTATTTCAAGGCATTGTTTGATATTTTTGAGATTTTCGGAGAAGAAAAAGTGACCCGATATCACAAAACTGGAAAATTTTATTTACTCAACCTTTTATATACTCATCAAGACAGTCAACTTTGGTTTATTGAATTTTTTCCATGAGTGCACAGATTGAGAGATGGCTAGTTTTGCTAAGAATTATAAGTCTGGAAAAGGGGTGAAAAATGACAAAGTTGTCATTTCCATATTGTTGTATTTTTTTACTAGAGAAACAAATTGAAAATATGAGATTTGTTATGAATTATTTGTCATTATTATTATTTATGTCTCATATAAAAATTTCTCTAGCTCCTAACATATTTTCTTTTGCAGTTGACAGAAGTTGGCATTTCAATAAAATTACACCAGTGGAGAAAATGCACAAATGGGATGAAAATGGTTTTTTCAAGAAACCATAACTTTCATCATAGAGATTGGATTGGAGCATAAGATTACTCATTGGAAATCTTATTTGGAAAAGAATAACTTGGAATTAATATAATTGGGAGAAATATGATATAATTATTCATGAATTGAGCAGAAAAGGAACCTATAGCATTAATTGACAAAATTTCTATAATATGTATAATTCTAACAAAAATTGTTGTTTGCACACTTTGCAAAATTAGAGGTATAATCAGATAAATTCAAGCTTGGAATTGGATATCAGATTCATGGAAGCATGATAGAGCTTGTAGAAGTTGGTTGAGGCAATAAAGAGTTGTAGGGAAAGTAATGAAAAGTGGATAAAAAAACTCAAGAATAATGGAACAAAATAATTATTAGTCAACTGCTATAGAATTTAAATGAATTGCGGGTACAACAGCAAGAATCCTCATATATGACATGGAACCAGCGGGTGAAGAATGTCAATAATGGGCATAGAAAGGAAAAGTAAGACTCCGTAGCCTTGAAGGAAGAAATATAATGAAGGCTACAACGCTTGTTGCAAGAGAAGGAAAAAGGATGTCATGAGATGAGATGTGACTCATGGAGTGGATGAGTCTTCTCCTATGTGCAAGAATAGGAATGCAAGAAGAGGGTATTGTTATATATAATCTTGCAACTCTTGTCTAAAAGTACACAAAGAAAGAAATATTATTTTATTGTCAGAGTGCGCAGCAAAAGTTGGGTACGAGTTCAAATGGAGGAGAGTAGCATTCCATTTGGAACAGAGTAGTCTTGAGTGGCCAACTAGTGCTTCACAATGAATCACACAATGAAATGAAGAGAGGTATGTAAAATTGAGAAAATCCATGCGTGGAAAAGAGTAATAGAAAGAATACATAAAAGAAACATTTCATAATATTGAAATGCCAATAAATCAGAATGTTATTCCAGGACTAGTTTGGTCAAGAAAATGGAGAATGGTTAATTAGATTGCATTGTTAATGTTTAGCTGGAGTAGTGCATGTTAAAATACTATGAATATTGAGAATTATAGCCAAACTATGTTGGGATAGGATTCCCTACATAAAGGAAGCAGTTGTGATATGACAACACTAGTGGATACAATGGTTGGAAATGCAGAGGGCCAGAGGGCCTTGGATGGAGGGTTCAGAATAGGGGGCAGTGGTACATAGTTGTGCAGAATGGAAATGCACAAGACAACGAGGTTCTACAAGAACTTAAGGACATCCATCTACAACAAAAAAAATAATTAACTAAATTTGAAATAGATATGCATTGGAGTGCATGATAGAATTGATGCATGATGCATACAATAAAGATAGGATTCATATGCATGAAATAGGCATAGAAGATCAAATGCTTGGTGCATACTGATGTGCAATGGTGCATGTGGATGTGCTTGAACATGTTGGTGGCATGCTTGTAGACTGAGAGTAGTTTGTTGATATATATATATATAATGATGCTATGATATTTGAAAAAAACTAATGATGGTTTGTTTATATAGGAAAAATGATTATAACATGGTTAAAAATGATGATGATAGTTTTGCTTATGGTAGCCATCCATATGAAGACAAATGAGGATGGTGGTAATTCTAATCAAGGGGATGGTGAAAGGAGTCTGTGAGCTTCTACAAAGTACTAGTTGATAAGATAACATCAAATAAGGAAATAACAGTCGTGTATGTATGCATGTGAGGTTGTCTATGATGCATAAATATGGAAGGGAATTGAGGTAATAATTTCCTCAGTTAAAGTTCAATATTTGGATTTATGGAAAGGCAGAGGGCTTTTAGTATATACATGTTGTGTAATGATTGAATGCATTTATAAGAAATTTAATTACATATTGTATTATGTTGGTTATGAGATCATAACCAAGACAATATAGGAGACATACTCATGCGGTAGAAATGAATGTCAATATAGATGACCATGTGTGAAGCCATGTTGAGGTTGGATATGGAAAGAATATAGTGGCATCCATGTGCATAATTGTTTTCCCCTATATAACTAATGTTTGGTCCACTGTAACCTCTTTGTCGACACTGAATAACACTAAAGGATGATATTCCTAGTGTTCTGTATGGGTTAAAGAAGAAGTTATCAACATAATCGAATATCTTGTAGGGCATATTTTGGATGATGTGTTGAGCCATTGGCTAAACCTTCCAACTCACCATGGTGGAATACATGACATGGAATCATGGTATTCTGGAATCAATGCAAGGATGCATTGCGTAAATGTGGCCATGGGCATTGGCACATTGGGTTTATTTATCGGTAATGATTGACTACATTATGAAAGTTTTGGGTGATGATAATTCATATGTGAGGAATGATGGTTTCATCCCATTTAATATGAATAATAGTTGGAATTGATGTAATTTTTAAATTAATTTAATTTGAAAATCACTTCATGGACTGAATGCAAATGTTGCAGTGAAATGATATCATGCATGAGTGTTAACATTCTTGTTTTGGATGCAAGAAAGTTGAGGAAATTGTATATAGAATATCCTTGGATATGGAAATGATGTAATCCCATAAGGAAGACCGATATCTATAGCTACAAGAGCCAAACATAATAGGAATAAATCTTATGCATGGGAAAACTTATTTTCATGTATAAAACGATTTGAGAAATCGATGATTGAAATTGTTGTAATATGTTAACAATCTTTTTGGATGAATTAAAGTAAGAAAAATGGTCTTCTATATGGAAATGGTGTAATCCCATAAGGAAGGTTGATGCTTATTGTTGCAAGATTCAAATGTCTTGAGAATAAATCTCGTGCTTGGGAAACTTGATTTCAAATATGAAACATATTGGAAATTAATAAATAAATTACTATGATTATATCTCATGATGATTGTATGTGTGTGATATAGATGAGATGATGGTTATTAAAGTTGGACAATCGAGAAAGAGGCTACTGCTATGACACTAGAACCCTATAATTTCCACAAGTTACAAAATTCCAGTGAAAAATTTGGTAGTGGGTTGGCGCTCTCCTTGCACAAGAACACCTTGGAAAATGATGGCTTGTCTGAGGGACTATTTAGCAGTGAAGAGGATGCCTAATCCTGGAGGGTGAGGATGGAAAGGGGGAGGGGACTCAAGAATGCATATGACATGGTGGCTGGGATCATGAGGGTGTGTCAGAAAAAAAAATGGTGAGCTAAATTCTTGTCGTGGCCGCTTGTGAAATAGAGAAACAACCATATGAATAAGTGATTGTAATCACTATGTTATTTATGTTGAAAGATGGATTAATTGTTGTTCAATGCATTTTAATTTTTCCTTATTCACTGATTGCTTCTTGTGCCCGAATGACATTCCTACATTTGTGTTTTATGTGACTGAATCTTTTTTTGTGTCTAATTCTCCGTCGTTGTGTATGTTTACGTTGATTTCATTATGTTTTGTTATGGGCAGTGCATGAGATTGTATATCATGATTTTGTATTTACTAAATTCTACGAGCGTTGTGTTAAGATGTTGTTCAAGAGGCACAATTGCAAATATTTGATAGTTGGAAATTTTTTTATCATAGCTAGAGTTCCTGGATCCACAACTCAGATACTTCTTGTTCGATCTTGCACTAGAGCCTTGGAGGGAAGTGGGAAGGCCCAAGGGACTGTGTGTAGTGAAGGGGGATCCCATTCCTTGGGTTTTGCAGGTTGAGGGAAACAAGAGTTTGTTAGTTGGAATTGTTGTAGGAATTGACAAAGTATGAATAATATGGCAACTGGAGCCAAAAAAAGGCGGTGCAGGCCATGAAAAATGATAAGCTATTGGTTGGAGTTACTACTAGAATGATGATTTGTGAAATCATATTACATGATTTGGGCTAGGGAGCCTAAGTATCTATGATTTTTGGTTGGAGTGCCTATGCATGTATATGTTTTGGGCTAGGGTGTGTATGTATATATGATTTTGGGCCAAATTTCCTATGTAATTTTGTTTAGGATGGAATGCTTATGTGATTTTGGGTTGGGGATCCTATATGATTGATTAGTGGCCCAAGAACCATAATTGTAAAATGAATGCACACATGTAGGGTGTTGTGCACTGAGAACAGTGCAAAAACAAGAGAGAGGGAAATGTAACATCCTTAGTTTTAATCCCAATGAATTATAATGTAATTGTACAAATGTGATTTAGGCTAGTGAGCCAATGTGTTGGGACAAGGAGAATGTATTGGTTTAATATGGCTGAAGGCCGAATGGTATATTATGTGCATTGAAATAATTAATAAAAATAGTAATCACTCACTGTGATATGAAATGGATGAAAAGTAATAAGGGCTATGATTCCACAAGAGAGAGGGGGTCCAAGGGGTAATTACTCATGGGTATTAATACAAACCCAGATTCCTGATTTATATTCATCATTGTGTATAAACCTTTTATTTGTTGTTGAGTGTTCCTAAAGCTAATCATAATACTCATGTAAGAGGGTGGGTGTGAGGAGTCACGTCCCATAGTTATTGGAGAGCATGGGCATGAATACAATCATCTTGGGGAAGAGTGTAATTCAATTCAAGCAAGAAAGAAAAGAGAGGAAATTCATATGGCCAAGGGAGCATATTTTAGACAGTCATGTTTTTGTGTAGAGAGTAGTTTTTACTGGGAAATTTGGGGCAGCAAGAGAGGAGTTGAGTGGTAGGAAGAGCACTAGCCATATTTTGTTTGAAGGCATCCTTTGTTTGGTGTTTTGTATGCTAATAGAGAGGCCCGTGTGTGTGTAAAATCGGGTTGCATGTCTGTAAAGCATTTTTCTTGTTGAGGAAATGGCTCAAGAGCCTTGTGAAGGATGTTGTGAGCACTCCTGGAGTATATGGGAGGATTTTCTGGTCAACCAAATGCATTGGATCCCTTGAGGGAAGTGGGAAGGCCTGAGGGACTATGTGTAGTGAAGGGGGGTCACATTCCTTAGGTTGTGTAGGTTGTGGGGAATAGAATGGAACCTGGGTTTGGGGTGGTTGTGTGTGGAGAGTGGACAGTCAGAGGGACAAATATCCTTGTGGAATCATAGCCTCAGCTCGGGGTTGGCCTATTATTGAGAGAAAATGAACATCAGCGTCTATGACTAGGAGGTTCATCCTTCGCATGCAGTCAGTTGGTTAACTATTAACAGATAAGTGTTTTTGTTATGTTCTTATGTTATTTCATCATTTAAATGGTTTAATATGAATTTGTGTGTTCACTTTCTTCTTGAATAGTGCATTCATGTTTTAATATTTGTTGTTAGATGCATTTAGAACTGTGGTATCATTCAAATAGTTAAATCTGTGTGTAATCCATAGTTGTTAAGATATAAGAAATCAAGTTAGCAGTGAATCTTATTTTGTATGTGTTTTTCACATGTAATGTTCCTCAACTGGGTGTTGGGTACGTTACACATCCCCTCCTACCATAACGTTTTATCAAGGAGAAGCCACACTTCCCCCAACAAAAGCCCGTCCACAACCCAAAAACCCATGACATTCCTTTTCCAATGGAAGAAGAACAGCCAACCGAAACTTTCCCCAAGTCAGATATGCACCCCATGAATCAATAGGACTCCAAGGTCTTTGAGAAGCATAGATCCACAACCTTCATCCCTCAAAAAATAGAAATTATGCAGTATGAAATTCAAACCATGGCTCTTGCCCAAAATATACAGCACACTTATATGTAAATTCATGGGCCTATGGCCCTCGAAGAGAACCCTTCTCTAGTGGATCAAAACCTACTAAAAACCCAAAGGGGATGTGGAATTAAATATGGGATCCAAGGGATTCTTTATAGCAATCTTCAACCAAGTTGAAGACCGAGAGAGGATCTTCTAGAATGGACCCTATTTTTTCATCCTATACCTATGTCTATGGAAATAAAACTTTAGTCTCGACAAAGAGGACTTCATTGCTGCCCCAGTATGGATTCACCTCTACTCACTCTCATAGGAAAACTTGCACCCGGATATCTTGGAAGGAATTGGCACCACGTTGGGCACATTCGTCCAAATAGCTAATGCGACACAACAAGGGAGGCCTACCTCATACACTTGGATCTTTGTGTACCTAAATGTCTCGAATTCTCTTCTGGCATCAATCAGCCTAAAATATCACGAAATGGAATGGATTCAGAGAATAGACTACGAACACATCACATTTTGATGTCATAAATGTCATGCGCACGACCATCTCTTTAGGGATTTTCCCTTGAACAAACTTTAGGATCAAACTAGAACGCGTTTATCCAAGGATGAAAATGGATTTGAAAAATTCACTACAAAGAGGAAAATCCTTCGGAAAATTCCCAACTAGCTGCATCCAAAAGGACCTCTTACCAGAAATAGCTTCGAAAATTTGGCTTCCATTCATGAACAAATCATAGAAAACCTGGATGAGGAGAAACATACTCAAGAAGAGAAAACTAACAACAAATCAACAAGCACAGAACCCACTATTCCTCAAAACAAGGTAGAAGAATCCAACAATAAATAACCCACAATCTTAGATGAAGATAAAGAGAGGGATCCAACAATCAAAGGCAAGGAATATATGGAATATGGAGAAGAAATGGAACTATGAGAATTAGATCTGCACAGTATAGTAGTGGCATGTGAACGACAAGAGGTAAATTCAATCCCCTATAAATAGATCCAACTTCTAAAAGTCTCTCCATAAGTCGAAATCCAAGGACAAGGTAACAACGTCACAAAAAGGTAAGCATACTACCTCCTCCTCTCTAGGCATAAATAAATCCATAGTAAAAGAAGCTATCAAATCCTCAAAATAAGAAAAAAAGAGAGTTCGGCCCACTAATAAACAATTCATTTAGGAACTAGGGGAACTCCTAGTACATTCAGGAATCAAGATCATGAAAAAAAAATTCTCTTTGCAATCCCACCCTTCTCAATGAAAATAACCTCCTGGAATATTTAAGGCCTCAATGGCCCGAGCAAACATAGAGACCTAAAGGCCATTATCTCTGAAGAAAAGCCTTTTATCATGATGCTTCAAGAAACCAAATGCCCCTCTAAGATTCTAGAAAATATAGCCTCCAAATGTTGGCAATATTGTCAATCAATTGCCACTGATGCAGATGGAGCCTCCAGAGCACTAGAGATCCTCTAGAATCCTGTCGAAATCCTCCTCACCCACTTCTTCACCACCCATAGATGGAGCCTCCAGAGCGCTAGAGATCCTCTGGAATCCTGTCAAAATCCTCCAATTTCCTTTGAATGGGCTCGGACCAAGGTGGTTTCATCACTAATGTTTATGGCCCTCAAACTCTCCCTAACAAGCTCGTCTTACTCAACACACTACTTCACTTGACTTTGTTCATCAACAATTCGCCATGGGTCATGGGAGGAGACTTAAATTTCATCACTTCTCTTACTGAAAAATAGGGGGAGGGTAAATTGTCTAGAACAAGACTCAGACTGATTTTCGGGAAACCATCAACAATATTAAGCTAGTGGACTGGAAAACAAGGAATGGAACCTTCACCTAGAACAACCACCTAGGGGTGCTCACCAATTTCCTCTTACTTGGACCGCTTCCTCATCTCTAAGACTCTTTTAGAAAAAATATTATGCCATAGAAGCTTCCATCCTACCCTATCATTGCTCTAATCATTGGCCTATATGCCTAGACATAGACATCCAATTCACCCCTCATAACAGGCCCTTCTAATTTGAACAATTCTAGATAGACCACCCTCCTTTCAAGCCAATATTGCTCAGTGGAGGAAGACAATGGCAATTCACTCTGGATCCCCTATGTACAGATTTTAACAGCACCTAAAGAAATTTAAAAAGCAGTTGAAAATATGGAAAAAATCATAATTTTTGGACAACATTCAGGCCAAACATCAAATCATTGATAATATGAAGCAACTTCAGCAACGAGTGATAGCCCATGGAAGAACTGATGAACTAACAAGTGAAGAATCCAATCTCGACGCTCAAATATCTATCAAGTAAAAATAGGAGGAGCATCTATGGAGAAAAAAATATCATGTCCAATGGTTAAAATATGGTGAGAGAAACACTAATTCTTTCATTGTTCCATGCTTCAACGCAGGCACCACAACATATTCACGTCGCTCCAAGATGGTCAAGGAAACAAACTTTGTAAGCACCATGACATAGAAGTAGAGTTAATGCAATATTGTAGCACCTTGTTGAAAGAACCCCAACATAATCGGAAGACAACCATATAGAAAATAACTTAGCACATCCCAAGGTTGGTGACCGAAGATCAGAACGAAGCACTGATGAGAGAAATCTCACCTGAGGAAGTCAAACAGGAAGTCTTGGAAATGTCTAAAGGTAAATCTCTTGGTCCAGAAAGTTTCACTACTGAATTTTTCCATGCTTGTTGGCATTTTATAAAATAGGATGTTATGGAAGTGGTGGAAGACTCTCATAAATTCCTCAAGGTTCTTCCAACATTCAACTCAACCTTTCTCACCCTAATCCCCAAAGAGGACAAGGTTGAATACCCTAGCAAATTCAAACCCATATCCCTCTACAATGTCATCTACAAAATCGTCTCTAAAATCATCACCAATCACCTCAAACCCCTCCTCCCCTCCCTCATCTCCCATGAGCAATAGAGCTATTCAGAAGGAAGGCAGATCCTCGACAGCATCATATTGTCTCACGAACTCATTCACTCCCAGAAATTGACCAAAAATACAGGTATGTTAATCAAGCTTGACATGTCAAAAGCCTTGACAGGCTCGGTTGGGATTACATCCATAGTACTCTCCTCACCTTTGGCTTCTTCAAACCCTAGACCCAATGAATTATGTCCCTAATCTCCTCAAATTTCTTCTCCATCCTCGTCAACGACTCCCCCTCGACAAACTTCTCCCTTTCTCAAGGAATTACACAAGGAAACACCTTATCCCCCTTTGTCTTCATCCTTATGGCCAAAGGACTCGATCACTCAATCAAAACAACATCGAAGAAATAAAAGTGGAGAGGTATCAAACTGCATGGAGAAGATAAACTAGCTACTCATCAACAATTCGTAGATGACACCATGCTCTTGGAAAACCTAACAGTCGGGGAAGCTAAACAAATCAAACAAGTCCTCAATGATTTCATGGAAGCATCAGGTATATCGATAAATCAAGGTAAATCCCAACTCTTCTTTTGCAATACACCTCTTACAATCCAAGCTCACCTAAAAGACATCCTAGGATATCAGCGAAGCTCTCTCTCATCCAAATACCTTACAGTTCCCTTGGTGGAGAATTATTTAAAGCAATATTCCTAGGAGGACCTACTCTCTCGAATGGCTAAAAAGCTGGATAATTGGTCCTTTTGTACACTCAACCTGGTGGGGAGATTGGTCCTAGTCAAATTTGTACTTCGGGCAATTCCCATCTATCACTTCTCGTTTTTAGCATCCCCCAAGTACATCCTCAAAGCAGTCAAAAATATGAATAGAAATTTCCTTTGGGGAGGAACCAAAGATCAAAAATAAATAGGCCTTAGTTTTCTGGGCCATTGTCTTCCTACCAAAGCTAGCAGGGAGTTTGGGACTAAGCAACCCAGAAACTTTGAGCAAGGAGTTTGGGACTAAGCTAGCAGGGAGTTTGGGTTGGTGATGGATCACCAACCCACAATATCTATGGGCTAGACTTTGGAAGCACAAATATGCTAAGGAGGAGCAAGCAAATGAACTAATTAAAATGCATAGTGCAAATAATGGCTCCAATATCTGGAATATAGCCTGGAAAAATATAAACCTAATTCAACAAAATTGTTTCTGGGAAATTCGCAATGACGAAGAAGCGCCCTCTTTTGGGAGGATGTCTGGCAGCAAGATCCTAAATGGATAGACCATGAGCAAATTCATAGAATTAAAACATCTATGACTAGTCCAAATCAAACAGTTGTAGCTCATTATTGGATCCCTCAAGAGGCCCATCACCAATGGTGTTGTTGGCTTCCCAAAGAATTATGGACGGGATCGCCTGATCAAGACACCCTAAATCACTTCTGGGATGATCTTACTAATCAAAAAATCAAGATCTTCTCAGATGGAGCAGCTCCACAAGGGGAACCTTCACAGTCAAAGAGGCATATTCAATCACTGCAGGATTGGAGAACCATCCCAAGATAGAAATCTGGGAGTGCATTTGGAAGCAAAATCTTTGGACAAAAGTATCCACCTTTCTCTAGTTGCTTGTTCACAAAAAAACACTAACTTGGGGCAATATCCTCAAGAATGGATTCTCGGAACTGTTAAGATGCCCCCTCTACCTCTCTCATGAAGAGTCCATCAAGCGCCTATTCAACTCAGGCAGGCATGCAGGAGCTGGTAGCCATCTTATTCACCACAATGAAGATGTCAATTCCATTAATTCTCTGTGCTCTAGTCTCATTCCTCTGTCCTCCCGACGCGCCTAACCAAACCCTAATGGGGAAGCCTTTGCGATTCACGGGATCAAAGCAGCTCCGCGGTCACAAAGAATTACCGCAGAGACAGCGAGGAAATCTTATCTTCGATAGTAACAAACCAATAACAATGAATTTTTGTATATATATTACTCTGTTAGTATACTAAATTTTAACGATGTGCTTTAAAAAAATATGTAAGATTGATTTAAATGTGCTAACTAAATTTTTTTTAAATATATATAACATATTTTAATAAACTCTAAATAAATATTTTAAAAACAAAATAATATTTCCGAAATGAAATACTCCAATATACTTTTCACATTAGAGATTAGAGTTTAAAAATTAAACATAACATTAAAATTTTAAACATAACTAGTTGACATCCATTCAATACATGAAAGATTTTATGAATAAATTCTTTAAATCACATTGTACATTTATAGAATTGAATATATATAATATTGTTTTTTTATTATTAATTTTTAATACATAAATTTATTTTATTTTTTTAAAAACTTATAAAATATTCAATAGAATTTTTATGTTATAAAGTTTTAAACAAATATTCCATACATAATATAAAATATCAAAATATACAATAATTAAGAAAAAAATATTTTCAATATGATTAAAGGTTATAATTATCAGTTGTTTTAAATTAGACTGTAAGGATAATGTAATGTACTTTGGATACATCAAAATGTCGTGAGTGTAGATTATTTAAATTATAAAGTAAATTTATAAAAATGAACTACATTAATTTTGAAAGAAAATTATCTAATGATTGTGAGTGAATTAAATATTAAAGTGTAATTAAAATTTTGTGCTTGCGAAAGGGTTGGGCGGGGTTGTATTAACAGTGGGACTCTATGTCATGCTTTGCATCCTTTCCAATGGGACTTTATGTCATGGTTTGCATCCTTCCAATTTTGTTGGAGATATCTAAAAGTTTCATATATTTTCTAGTGCTAAAGATTTGTTAGATGTAGATGTAATTTTTTTTAAGTATGATTTAAGATTTGTTAGATATAAATGTAATTTTTTTAAGTATGATTTTGTTGGAAATATGTAAATCAATTAAATTTTTCATATATTTTTTTTGTGGTAAAGAATTGTTGTAAAGAATTGTTAGATGTAGATGTATTTTTTGGTATGATTTTGTATGAGGTGTTTTTTAAGTCGGTTAATAGAATAATGGTTAAAGGAAAATGGAAGTTTGTGGAGAAGAAAGATGGAGGGAAGCACAAATGTGATTAGGTTGGATTTAAGGAATAGATACTTCATTTAGATTTCAAGGTGAAGAAGGTTGTTTCTTAAGTGATTGGTCCCGAGATAAGGAGGGAGATTAATTCTAAAAAGAGAGAATTTCAAAGATGAGCAAAGTTCACAAAGTGTGAGCAATGTGCAAAGGCAAAGTTCATATTGGGTGCCTAATTTTCAAAAGGAAGTGAAGGTAAAAAGGAGAGGTTGAGAAAAATGAGATGAACTATGTAAGCATGAGTCATTATATATATATATATATATATATATATATATATAGAGAGAGAGAGAGAGAGAGAGAGAGAGAGAGATCTTATATAACCTTTGAAATATGCATGTGTGGTCTAAAACTCCAATGAAAGGCCATTGTGGGTATATTGTGATCCCTATTGCATTAATTTTCATATTATAGTGAATATTTTGGTTGGGATTTTAGTATTAGATAAATTCTATTATTGGGGATAAATCTAAAAGTGAATTTTTTTAGAGTTAGAAGGCTGAAAACTCTAGTTATGAAAAGAAGAGGAGGTATAATAATTGTGAACAAAAAAGTTGTAAGAAATAAGGAGCATTAAGGAATTGGACATTGGACAACACATTCATGATTGTAAAGCTAACAGTTCATAGGATGCAACTGAAATTTCCTTCCATCCTTCATGATTGTGTATGTATTCTTAACCCATTATCCATCAAACGATGATCAAACTATCATGGTCAACATAACAAGTGACATTCATCCACAAGGATCACATCATACAAAATCGCATCACTTCACCTACCAATGTTAAATGATACATTACATTAGTCAATCATAGTCATCTCATATCCTTACTAAAACCAAAATAATTTGTTTGAGTAGGGATTCTTTTGTCATGCTAATGATCATGGTTTGTCTATCATCTCCACTGAAACCATGTTCTCATTCCTACCTAAACGAATAACAAATTTGCAACACTTACCTCCATATTTATATTTGGTTCTAAAGATATTTCTTATTAGTTTCCATGAGAAACTTTGTTGAATCAAATCACACATAAGATGAATCCATTGAAAATCAAAGAACCAAATCACACATAAGATGAATCCATTGGCCTAGTGGAGAATGTGCATTGATTCAAGAGTCTTGATTCTTGAATAAGATTATAGTGAAGTACAAGCTCATGTTTCCAAGAATGGATGATTTTCCATACAGTTTCAGTGGCACAAAATTTTGCGAAGATGTATATGGAGAGTGGCTATCATCTAATAAGAATCAAAGAAGGTAATGATTGGAAAAGAGTCATTCAAGACAAAAAAAAAAATGGACTATATAAGTGATTAGTCATGACATTTGGTTTGACTAACATGCCAAATACATTTATGATATTGAAGAAAGAGTTGTTGCAACCTTACATATAAAGTAAGTTAATTATTGTCTACTTGGATGATATTCTAATCTATAGTGGTAAGAGAAGTTAGCATATTCAACATATTAGGTTTGTATATTAAGGAAAGAGAGATTGTGTATTAACTTGAATAAGTATGAGTTATTTAATATATCTAGGATTTTTTATCTCTTCATTTACTACACACCCTAAGAAGGATAAGATTATAATGGAGTGTTTTAATACCCCACAATGTCCATGAAGTAAGTAGTGTTGGCCCTTGGTTATGGAAGCAAGCGAAGATCAAGGAAGAAAAGGGTGAAATGCAAACTTCACGGAAGACACAGTGACTGTTACTGGGTCGAAGTGATCAAAAGAGTAGAAAAGGTGGAGCGAAGCAAGGAAAAGCAAGCCGTCGAACGAGGAGATCGAGGACGACAGATTAGCAAGGAAGAGGGATCATGGAAAACTCAGCAAGCGGAAAAAACCATCGTTGGATGCTTTGGAGCATTGCGTGCGAAGCAAGGAAAGAAAGGCTAGCGAAGCCCAAAAAACGTGGTTCAAGTTGACCTAGGGTTTTGTTATCTAGGGTTTTGACAACTAGGTTTCGGCCTAAGGATGTCGGTGAGCTTTTGTAATGTATAAATAAAGGTCCAAAGGACCTGGGTCGGGTTGGTACGATATTATTGTCAATCTAGTTGTATTGTTGTTATGAGTGATTAGTGTACTGTGAGAGAGAAGTGCTAAGTGTGAGAGCCTTCTTGTATTGTAAGATCTTCAACTGGGTGCGAAGGTCAAGTCCTGCAGCTGGGTGCACAGGAAAGAGAGAAGAAGAAAGAAGATCTTCTAGCTAAGAGCACAGACAAAAACTGTATGCTTTATCTTAATATATCATAAGCACAGTTATGTGGACGTATCCCTAGAGAGAGGGTGAACCATGTATATATTGTGTCGTATGTGTGATTGATGCTTTGGTCTTTGTCATTGTTATACTGTTATTGCATTTTTGTGCTAGATCAGATCTATGGATGTGAGGAGTAGATCTACGAAGATACTTGATATATGATGGTTGTGTTTTGTTAGATCCACTTGATATTCCCTTTGGTTGTAGACATCTCTGTCCTGCAACCCCCCCATAGATACTTCGGGTGAGACTGCATCTACTTCGCAAGTGTTGCCGAAAGGGCCAGTAGTGAGGGCTTGTTGGTGCGATCTTGGAGCCGAACCCTGGGTTTTCCCATGTGCCAACAAATGGTTCTGTTGCCGGGACAGGAATCTTCTTAAGGGAATGTCAAGGTGGTTCCCATCAAAGACATAGATTCAAAAGTGGATAGAGGATCAAGAGAAGGACTTCGTTGAAGCCCAAAACAAGAACCCTACTCTTAGCACAGAGGATTGGTTAGGAAGATATATCTTCACTGATATACATGAGATATTCTTTGGAGGAATCCATCAAGAGATATACAAGTGGCTAGCTAGGTTAGCAGATACCCAGTTTGAGATCAGATCTAGACCTCATGTGGTTTGGACGTCGGCGCTAATCCAGAAGGTCAAGAGAGTCGATAGTGTTGTGTCACGAGCAATAGATCACTGGTTCGATAGCACCATTGGAGGGTACATCACCGAGTTTGTTGTTGATAGAGTAAATTCATACTGCCAAGCTGAGAGATATTCTTTCAAGGGACCCAGAGGAAAATTTTTACATTTTTTGAAGTTGAGAATCAAGATGTTGTTGCATGAAAAGAACGTCTTGAAGATAGAATAGATCGGTTGGATTTGAAGAGGCTAATGTTCAAGAATTCGAACAGCGACAACGACACAGAATTCGGACATACACGCAGTGGAAAAGTATTCAGTGGAGTTCATCTTACGAATTTGTTCAAGCAGAACTACAGGGACGAGGGTTTCTACAGTGAAGAAGAGGAAGATCTAACAGATGAAGAGAATTCAGAACCCACTAGGGCAGAGGAAGGAGAAGTTGAAGAACTTCGTCGAGACGAGCCAAAAACCTCAGGAAATGTGTAGACTATTGAAGTAAGTACCATTATTCCTCATGTTGATTCAACAACATTAAGAAATCTAAGTATTCAGAGTCACCGGAGTATTCAGAGAACTATCACTAGCAGTTTAGAACATACTCAGACAGGAAACCTAGGAAACCTAGGAAGATCTATGGCAGATGAGATCGGACTCCCTATCTTCCGAGGAGATGGATCTGAAGATCCTGATCATCATTGGTTCCTATGTGAAGCTGTGTGGAACATTAACAATGTCATCGATGAGGCTGTCAAAAGAACTCAGTTCAGTACCACTCTGAGGGATCGCGCACTGAGCTGGTACATGAAACTTGTCCAAGGGCTTGTGCAGCCTAAGCCACTGAATGAGATCAAGAATGCATTGATTGCAAAGTTTAAGAAACCTAAGTCGGAATCACAATGTACTAAAGAGTTGAAAGAGATCAAGAAGAAGGTAGCCGAACCCGTTTGGTAGTTCGATCAGAGATTCAAGACCTTAACAGGCCGATTGAATTTCCAGATCCCAGATGAGCAGAACAAAGAATGGTTCATTGTTGCCCTTTTACCACACATCAGAGTTCCTTTGATGCAGCAGAAGATTGCTTCGCAGGCTGAGCCGTTGGAGATCGCCATGAAGCTTGAATCATCCCCTATGGGAGAATCCAGCTCAAGTATGAGTCAGATCTTGAGTCAGCTAACTAGTTTGTCTCTGTTGGTTGAAGATATGAAGAAAGACAAGGGAAAAGACAAAAGAGAAGACATTTGGTGTGTCAGATGCAAATCAGAATGCCATGACAAGGAGCATTGTCCCCTTTTTCATGAATACCTGGCCTCTGGAGCCCCGATCCCTTTGAAGCAAGTCACCTTACCCTGGTGCGAAGTATGTCGAAATAGAAATCATCCAGGTGTGTGCTATTACATGCAGAAGTATGTTCAGACACCCACAAATCCGTATTGCACATTCTGTAAGTCTGTGGGACACGATGATAGGGATTGTCGAGATTATGACCTCATTCATGAAAGATCAAGAGATATAGCTTTGGATTTTCACCTGGAAGTTATGCAACTATATAAACCTAAAGAATTTCCTTCACTACGTTCAGGAAAGTGGCGGACCTTTATTTCCCTTAACTACCTATAAGAAGGCAAAGTATAGCAAGAAGGAAATACTACGCGGTATAATTCTCCAAGCAGAGGAAACTTCAGTCCTCGTGGTGGATTCAGAGAACGAGGACGAGGAGGAGGTATGGGCCGAGGACGAGGACAGATAATCTGTTACAACTGCGCACAGCCAAGACACTTGGTCAGGGACTGTCAGAACCCTTGTACCACTTGCAGTTATTGCAACTCCTTCAATCATGTTATTGAGGAATGTCCTGTATTGCTAGCTAAGCTTTAGGAAAGACGAGGAACTCAGTAGAATCCACAAGTGCAATTGATATATGTCGAACCCCGCGGAGAAGACCCTAGAGTCGTTGTTATCACTCGAGGAGGCATTGTTATAGGAGAAGATAGAGTGACCCAAGGGAAGACTACAGAAGATTCAGGAGTCAGGAAAGATGCGGAGAAGATCCAAACCTTTGATGCAAAGAAAGAAAGCCAAATATTCGAGGAAGAAAGAAAAGAGTTTAAAGAAGATCAAGGCTCTTCATCAAAGACTCGACCAGAAATAAGAGAATATGGAATGCCTCAATAATTTGATCAATTTGTCTCACCAAAAGAAGAAAAAAAGGTAAGCAAGCTCATGGAATTTTTATATACTTGTATTAAGTTGACTCAAGATGAAAACGTTGTACAAGAGCTATAGAATTTAATCAAATAGTATGAGCTAGGAAAGATAGACCCCTTACTGAATAGGGCAGTGAACCAAATCGCAAAAAGTAGAAGGACAAATAAGGAATTACACGTGAATGCTCAAATAGGGAAGTATGATATAGACTGTGTGGTCCTCAACTTAGGGTCGGAGGTCAATGTCATGACGAAGCAAACATGGGAACTGATGGAAAAACCAAAGTTGATTTGTTCCCCTATTAGGCTTAGGATGGCTAACCAGCAAGCTGTCAACCCATTTGGACGATTAGATCATGTCCCTGTGGACATCGACGGAGTAAGAACGTTTGCAGATTTTGAAGTAATTGAGATAGTTGATGACAATTTCCCTTACCCGACACTGTTGGGAATTGATTGGGCCTTCAATAATTCCATTGTGGTTGATTTAAATAAAAGACATGCAACATTTGAAAAAGATATCCTTAGGGTCATCGCTCCTTTAGATCCAGATGAAGGTCAGCGATATACAAAACCCATCAGAGAGGAAGACCGTGCATACGAACTGGAAAACATATACAAACTGACAGCCAGACAACAGGATGACATCAATCCTACGGCCGATGGAAACCTAAGCTGGAGAAGTGACAGCGTGTGTTCATCAGATTCAAAAGAAGCACTGGAGAAATGGAAAAAACAGATGTATGAAGTATCTACAAGGAGATGTGCTAGATTAACTAGAGAAGTTCGTTGGATCGGCACAACAGTAAGTAACTTACCCACATTTGATGGTTTGAACCATTTAGAAACCTTCTTATCTGACTTTGAAACAAGTGTACCAACACAACAGAGATTGTTGGCAACAGATGAGGCCCTAAAATCCACACCAGCAAGATGGTGGGGGACACACAAAAGCTATATCACAGACTGAATACAATTTCGTACATTGATGAAAACGCGGTTCTCAGCACAGGCAGAAAGTTGCAAAGTAAGGTACACAAGTCGAAGCTACCCAAAGTACCATGTGTGAATCTATGAAGAGGCTTGGAGAGATATCCCTCGAGAAAAGTGGGTGCACAAATTCATTAACACACTGGATACTACCCCTATCAACTGGTACCTTCAAGCGGAGTTGCGCCTCATCACCACAGATTGGGAAGGTATAACTTGGAATTTTGTAACCAACTTCTTATCTGAAAGCCAATATCCTTCAGTAGATCAAGCATTACAGATTGTGAGACAGAAAATATTTGAGGAGGCACCTAGCCTCCCGTGGAACAAGAAGAGGACGAATGGACTGCATCATTCCAGAAACTGGAAAGTTGTTATAACATCAATGTCGATGAAGATGATGATCTGAGGAAGGTGAACATCAGAGAGACAGAAGGCCAAAGGGATGTGGAAGGACCAGGAGTTGAGCTACCATTTATTGGACAACCAAACAAGATTAAAAAAGTCAATATTGGAACAGAGGAGACATCGAAGCTTGCCAATGTCGGAGATTATTGGGATGCTTCTACCATTGACAAGATGACATAGTTGTTGCACGAGTATTAGGTCTTGTTTCTAACCAAGTTCACTGATATGAAGCGTATCAAAGGACCTATGGGAGATATGAGTATACCTTTGAAACTAGATGCAAAACCAGTCAAACAAAGACCTAACAGGTTGAACCCGAAATATAAGGAGAAAGTGAAGATTGAGCTCGACATAATGCTAGAAGCAGGGATTATAGAACCTGTCGAGGAATCAGAGTGGATTATCCCTATGGTGGTGCAAGACAAGAAGAGAGGAGAGATTAGGATCTGTGTAGATCTCAGGAAGTTAAATGATGCATGTTTGCATGATCCATTCCCTACACCATTCACTGACGAAGTATTGGATAATGTGGGAGGCCAGGAGGTATATTCTTTTACAGATGGATTTTCAGGATACCATCAGATCCGAATTGTCGAGGATCGCCATAAGACCACGTTTTCCACAAAATGTGGATCCTACCAGTATATAGTGATGCCATTTGGATTGAAGAATTCCCCAGCCATCTTTTCCAGGGTGGTGGTCGAAGCATTCAAAGAGTTTTTGCATAAATTTCTCAAGGCATATTTTGATGACTGAACTATTTTTAGTTTGTTGAAAAACCATATTGAATGTCTAAGACTAATGTTGGACAAATGCAGGTAGTGTCAAATTGCTTTGAATATGAAGAAGTGCATATTCTTCTCACCATTTGGAGTATTGTTAGATCATATTGTATGCAAGCAAGGATTGTTGGTTGACCCATCTAAAATTGTCAGTATCGTTGATCTGCCACCTCCTACTTCAGTCAAACAATTGCGCACTACACTGGGACATACTAGATATTACAGGAAATCCATCAAAGGATATGCCCAGATTAAAGCACCTATGGAGAATCTTTTGAAGAAATACTATCAGTTTATTTGGACAGAGGAATGCCAAAAGAGCTTCGACACACTGAAACAAAAGATGGTTAATGCGTCTATTATGGTCTTCCCATATTGGAGCAAGGAGTTTCATGTGCATGTCAATGCATCTTCTATTGACTTAGGAGTAGTGTTGGCACAACTGAGAGAAGGGGATCTCGACCACTCATTAGTTTTTGCTAGCAGGAAGTTGTCTATAGCTGGAATTAATTACACCACTACAGAGAGAAGAATTAGCCATGGTGTATGCACTGCAGAAATTTTGCCACTACTTGTTGGGAGGACACTTTAAAATGTTTACCAATCACTCTGTGCTGAAGTACCTAGTCAACAAGCCAGTGTTGGGGGGGAGAATATGCATATGGATTCCGCTATTTCAGGAATACGATTTTGAAGTTGTGGTTAAGCTAAGAAGAATGAACAAAGGTCCCAACCACTTGTCAAGGTTGGAATATGGAGAAGAGCCAACCAGTTTGGAGGATACACTGTCGAATGCATAGCTACTAGCAATTAGAAATATTGATGACCACTTCGCAGACATAGTCCAGTTCCTATCAACAGGAATGGCACCTAGTGAGTATACAATTCCCCAGAAGAAATAACTAGTGGTGCATGCTACAGACTTTTCACTTATAGCTGGACAACTATACAAGATGGGACCTGATGAAGTATTAAGGAGGTGTGTTATGGAGGCAGAATGACCACTTATCCTCGTAGAAGCTCACGAAGGCATCGCAGGAGGACATTACGCAGGGAAAGCGACTGCGCAGAAGGTTTTGAGAGCTGGCCTTTGGTGGCCTACCTTACATAGAGATGCTAAATATTATGCCAGAGCTTGCGATGTATGCCAAAGAGTTGGGAAACCGTCCAGAAGAGACGAAATGCCATTAGCACCGCAGCTGACCCTACAAGCATTTGAGAAGTGGGCCATTGACTTTGTGGGACCTATAAACCCACCAGGAAAGCGCACAGGATCAAGGTACATCATCACTGCGACAGAATACTTAACTAAATGGGCTGAAGCCATAGCAATTAAGGATTGTAGTGTAACTACAGCTGCGCGCTTCATATTTGATGACATCATAACCATGGTTAGATGCCCAAGATCCTTATGAGTGATCAAGGCACACATTTCATCAATAAGATAGTTGAAGTCTTGACTGAAGAATTTGCAGTCGACCATCAGAAAAGAACACCTTATCATCCACAAGAAAATGGAATAGTTGAAGCATTCAGCAAAATCTTGGAGACAACGCTAACGAAGATTTGCGGTGTGAATAGGGATGATTGGGATTTAAGAGTACCTATAGTACTTTGGGCTTCTAGGACCACTTGCAAGAAACTAACGATGCAGACCCCTTTTAAGTTGGTTTATGCCCTTGAAGTTGTTGTCCCCATGGAATACTTGGTCCTAAGATTAAGAATTGTTGCATTTACAGACATGGATGATACTGGTGTTGTTCGCAAGAGGCTTGCATAGTTGGTTGAACTAGAAGAAGACAGATTTATCACAGGGTTCCATTAGCATGTTCAGAAGGAAAGAGAAAAGGCCTATCATTACAGGCACATCAAGAAGAAGACATTCAAGCAAGGTGATCTCATACTGGTGTATGACAATAAGTTCCTAAAACATCTTGGGAAGTTCAGAATGCATTGGCTCAGGCCATATGAGATTGCCTATGTTATAGAAGGAGGAGTTGTGCAGCTGAAAACACTGAACGGAGAATGGAAGGAAGGTTTGGTGAATGGGAGTCGGCTGAAGTTGTACTATAATAACCAGTTGCCTCGTAGCTCTCAGTAACAGCATGAAGAAAAGGGTCTAGGTACCAGGTGCAGTTGAAACTGGGTACCAGACATAGAAAATACAATCTGCACAAGGATGGAGAGGAGGCATAAAGCAGAAAGCAAAGGTTGCACTACACAATCCAAAGCCAAAGTAAAACAGAAGGATTAGATTTGAAGTGCCTCGGGACAAGTCACAGGTGAGTGTTGGGAGCATGTTGGCCCTTGGTTATGGAAGAAAGCGAAGATCAAGGAAGAAAAGGGTGAAATGCAAACTTCATGGAAGACACAGTGACTGTTACTGGGTCGAAGTGAGCAAAAGAGCAGAAAATACAGAGCGAAGCAAGGAAAATGAAGCCGTTGAATGAGGAGATCAAGGACGACATATCAGCAAGGAAGAAGGATCGTGGACAACTCAGCAAGTGAAAAAATCCACCGTTGGATGCTTTGGAGTACCGCGCGACAAGGAAGGAAAGATAGGCTGGCGAAGCCTAGAAAATGTGGGTCAAGTTGACCTATGGTTTTAGACACCTAGGGTTATGGTATCTAAGGTTTTGACACCTAGGTTTCGGCCTAAGGATGCCAATGAGATTTTCTAATGTATAAATAAATGTCTAAAGGACCTGGGTTGGGTTGGTACAATATTGTTGTCGATCTAGTTGTATTGTTGTTATGAGTGATTATTGTACTGTGAGAGAGAAGTGCTAAGTGTGAGAGCCTTCTGGTATTGTATGATCTTCAGTTGGGTGCGAAGTTCAAGTTTTGCAGCTGGGTGCACAGGAAAGAGAGAAGAAGAAATAAGATTTGCTAACTAAGAGCGCAGACAAGAACTTTATGATTTATCTTAATATATCATAAGCACAGTTCTATGAACGTAGCCCTAGAGAGAGGGTGAACCACGTATATCTTGTGTCGTATGTGTGATTGATGCTTTCTTTTTCGTCATTGTTATACTGTTATTGAATTGTTGTGCTAGATCAGATCTATAGCCGTGAGGAGTATATCTAAGAATATACTTGATATATGATGGTTGTGTTGTTTTTTTGTTAGATCCACTTGATATTCTCTTTGGTTGTATACATCTCTGTCCTACAACCCCCCCATAGCTACTTCGAGTGAGACTGCATATGCTTCACAGGTGTTGTTGAAAGGGTCAGTAGTGAGGGCTTGTTGGTGCACTCTTGGAGCCAAACCCTGGGTCTACCCCTGTGCCAACAAGTAGTTTCCATGGCTTTGGTAATTTATAGAAAGTTTATTATAAGTTTTAGTGGGATTTACTCCCCCGTGATAGAGTGTATGAAGGAAACCTAGTAACCTAGTAATTGTGTTTCATCAGGCGTGCGAGGAGGACACAGTGGGGAGGGGGGGGGCTATCCCCTCCTTGTCCAGGGGGTTGTAGGGGGGTAGATCCTTCGGAAAAAAAAATGGCAGTTTTTTGCGTCTGTTTTTAGCAGTTTTTCAACACATTGTTTTTGTCAATGGTTTTCTAATTCTGATTAAAGAATTATGATTGTTGACTAATCCGGGTCAATGTATTAAGCGTTTTGGATGCCACGGAATCCTATATATTATATTGTAAACAATGAAAATAGAAGATGAATAAAAAAATTAGAGGTGCATCTCTAAACAGGTTGTTGGTTTTCTCGATTTGAGTTTTCAAGGTAAAATCTCTATGTAGTGTGTGTATGTGTGTGTATGTGTGTGTGTGTGTGTGTATGTGTGTGTGTGTGTGTGTGTGTGTCTTCTTTGTTTTTATTAAAAATCCATTTGTAGTAATTAATTGTACAAGGTTAAAATCTATAGTTAGATGAGTTTAAAAATGAACAAATGGAGACATGAAAAATGAAGCTTAGCAACTTCAATGGAAGAAAGTAACAGTTTCTCAAAATGACAATAAATAATATAGGAAATAACACCATAAAAATTGTAATAAGCATGATTTCAACACATTACAACACCATGCTCCATCACACTCCCCACAACAACCTGCACTAAAAAGATGGGCATATATGAAAGAAACCTCAATTAATTGAGTGATTTACCTCCACAAATGATGGCACGTCCTTTAAAGAATCTACGAAAGGAAATTGGGGCTAATTCCATTAATAAAATAATGGTGGAGATGAAGTTTGGAATGAAGCTCAATGTTCAATTCAATTCTGTAAATTGGGTATGGACAAGAATAAACACAAGACGTGAAAAGGAATGTACATTAGTAATTTGAATTATTAAAATTTACATAATGTTTTTCTTTAATCTATAAAGTAAATCTTCATTGTCTGTAGATTGTGGGTATATGCAATCTTTCCAAATCCCTACATCAAAATAGAGACTATATTCATATTCTAAACAATTTTCAC
The DNA here is from genome assembly GCA_009831015.1 of Picea engelmannii. NCBI lineage: Eukaryota > Viridiplantae > Streptophyta > Pinopsida > Pinales > Pinaceae > Picea > Picea engelmannii. Next base: position 869,174 of record ML778054.1, on the reverse strand, counting down.
AACCCACAACTAATATTTTCACATGGATCAAAATAGATAATGTTTTCATAAAAACCTATATATATAAGGATAAAATATATTGAGAACATCACCTTGTTGAAGGTAGTGCAAATTATCAAAATCATACAAATTATCTTAATTGGCAAAGTAGTGCTCATATTTGCACCTCTACACAATCTAAACACTACAAAAAGTTGATCCATGCTAAATAATGGTATTCCATTGACAGATATCTGAACAAGCTTCCACTCTTCCCAGGTTAAAGCATATCGTTTAACAACCCAAGAAAACCCCAATTGTAGTTAACCAACCAGAATCAGTCTCAAGTGAGATGAGCCTGTATTAAAATATGTATTGTAAGTGGAGTGAATACATTGTTGTATATTTTGAAAAACATATATTATAACCTTTCCTATCATTTGTGGAAAAACTAAAAACTAGTAAAAATGAAAACTAAACACATAAAGATGGGAAAAACAAAAGAAAAACTTACCATATACTCCCGCCTCCTTACAATTCTAAAAAAAACTAGGCCATATAACATAGTAAACTCACAAAAGTTTGAAATGTAATATAAAACTAGAAAAAACAAGAGAGAAAATTTTACCATATATTATTGCCTTCTTAACATTCCTAGGAAAAATAGGGCACACCCAATGGAACATAGAACACTGTAAAAATGAGAAATAAAATTGGCAAATCCAAGAGAAAAAATTTAATGCTCCAAGGAGCAACTCCAAAGAACAACCAGTGCATTCTTAAGGGAAGAAGACAAGCATGGGAAATGCTTCAAAATTATGATGGGCAAAGCTCAAATAGGTTAGCATATGTCAAATTTTAAATATCACATTTATACATCAATATTTTAAATCTATATTGGTCAATTAAAAATATATAAATAAGAAATAAAGTTTTTTAATTGAAGTGTAAATAAGGGTCTAAATATAAAATTTCACTTATTCAATATTTGAACTTGAGAAAAGTCCCCTTACAAACATTTACCCTTCAATTTTTTAATAATGATTCAAACTCTTAAGTTGTGCCATGATTAGATGAATATTGTAATCTTGCTTAAGGTAGCATGCTTCAAAATTATGATGGGCAAAGCTCAAATAGGTTAGCATATGTTTTAAATATCACATTTATGCATCAATATTTTAAATCTATATTGGTGAATTAAAAATATATAAATGAGAAATTAAGTTTTTTAATTGAAGTGTAAATAAGAGTCTAAATATAAAATTTCACTTATTCAATATTTGAACCTGAGAAAAATCCCCTTACAAAATTTTACCCTTCAATTTTTTAATAATGATTCAAACTCTTAAGTTGTTCCATGATTAGATGAATATTGTAATCGTGCTTAAGGTAGAGTAGGTTAAATCCCTATCCTAGCCTCGCTTGTCTACATAAACTACTATTCATATAAAAAATATATTAGAGTAATGTTGGATTGATATCAAAGCAAGGAACACATTGATTAGACATGAAGATGGTATGAGGATTGTATAGGAAATTTTGGTTTAAGTTGGTTGGGGTAAGGATGCATTAAGTTTTATCTTTATAATTCTATGGGTTTGAAGTGAATCTTTAGTCAAAGTTTCTTATGTTTTTTTTATTTGGATTCTCTTTGTTCAAAGGTGGATCAATACACAACCTTTTCCTACATATATATATTGATTATTTTATCTTACTAAAATGGTGATTGAATTGTGCAGAGACCATAGGCGTCCATTCAACATCAACTCAAAAAGAAAGTAGTAGGATTATGATATAGATATACCCTTTTTCAAACTAGTTAAGGTTGAACAAGAATTCAATTGTGTACATATGATGTGAACATTTTACGTTCTGATTAATATTATTCTCTTTAGGCCCTGTAACAAGTTTAGGTTGGCTTATGACCCTAATCCTAACTAGGAGAAAACAATTATGCTAATAAGCCCCATCCCTTATAAATTCCAACAATGACCACATGCAATGCTTAGAATTCAATTATGTACATATGATGTGAACATTTTGTTGAAATTGTAACTATGGTCGATATTAATAATATGAAAAGTAAAAAGTAGTTTAGTATATATATATATATAGTTATTTATTATCTAAGGGACCATATTTTCACGGATGGTCACCATATGTTCTATATATATGAAACACTCATCATTGTAATAACATCATTAAAACATACAATATCATCTCATATAGAAAAATCAGCATGGTATCAGAGTGGGACTGGGTTTGACTCCCTCACGAGAGGGCCCAAGAAAATAAGAGAGATAGCTTGAGTCTTGTGTGAATATTTCTATCTCATAGAAAAATCAATAAGAATAAGAAAACAACATAAATGTATGTAAATTTTTGTTAAGCCTTGAAAGTTAGAGGACTCACCTGCGTGATGATACAATTTGTAAGGGACGAAGAAAAGAAAAGTGATATTAAGAACAGTGGCAGAAACACACATTTTGAGTCATAAGATGGATTTTTTGTACGTTGCAGACTGCATTCAAGTCCGCAATAAAAGTAATATTTGAGTTGAATTGCATTGCAATCTGCAGGCATTACAATTATGATGGGGCGGCAGGATGATAATCGGGCAGTTCAATGGCGTTGTGACACCCATCTTTTGAATCGGGTAGACAGTTTCCATCGAGATCACGCCAAGTTGTGGAGGGGTACATTATAATTTGTGGGCTATGGGATTCAATCGACGTGGCTCCAAAATGACTAAATTGTTTTATCAGTGTTGTCATAAGACTTCTTAGTTTTTGTCATAATACTTCTCAGTTTTCTTGAATCGAACTTCAGTAAACCACGATGAAATTAATAGTTGATAGTCTGATGCATATCACATGAAATTGGTAGTAATCATGGCGATCCAAAACTGGCTAGAATTGGAAAGAAAACTTCAAATTGGGGATGCAATTGTGAGGGTCCAGGATTAACTTGGAATTCAGGGAAAATAAATTATCCCAATAGGCTATGTGTTGTTTTGTGTAGAAATGAAGTGGGAGGGTTTTGCATATGCAGCAGGTGCAGTTGTCGATCATAGTTGTATTGATGTGAGCAGGAAGATGGCAGCCTATCGTTTCATCCATGTAGAGTCGATTGCCCTCGTGGGTCTCCTAGATGCCCTTTTTCCCTGCGCTCTTATTTGGGTTTTTGGGTTCAATAGCAACATTGGATCTATGGATTCTCTATTTCAGACCCATGATCAAAGCATGCTTAGAATTCTTGTCATAAGGGTAGGGCTTAAGGTGATGGCAGGGTACATGTACTAGAGGGAATTGCAAGTCTCTCCCATATCTATGACAGAAGAAGTGCCAAGAAGACAAGTAAAATTGACCATTATGAATACCTCCCTAGTTAAGAGGGAGTGTTGATTTTTTTTGTAACTATGGTCGGTCTTCATAATGTATATAATTGAAAAAGAAATTTGTGAAAAGAAGGCTCATGGCAAGAGGGTTCTCCCAGAAAGAGGGAGCAGCTAGTGAAGCAAATTGGACAAATAGGGTTTGCTTCAGTGTAAGAGGGAGCCATTTGGCTCATGCAAAAAGGAAGACATGGAGGGAAAGACCTTCCAACATGATGTCAAGGAGAGACATTGCTAGACATGATGCTCAGAGACAAAAAGTCTCTAGGAGCAGTTTTTCTCCAGGACAGGATCATACCAAATAGAAAAAACAGTTCCAGTGATCGTGGATACAGCCAGTCATACCCACTATAGCAAATCTATGGTGATAGATCCAATGGAGGTGGCAGAAACAGTATGAGTCCCGTAGGGAGTAGTTGCAGGAGCCCAAAAGGAGCAGTTATAGAGCTCCAAAGGGAGCAGTTGCAGAGAGAGTGGAGGAGCTACTCTGAGTACATGCAGATCCACTTCCAGAGGAACTAGTACCAGATTGGTTATTCTTGGGATGATCCATTGTTCTTGTCAAGAGATTGAGTATTCTCCAAGGGATTGGAGGTGTGGAAGATGCCAAGCAAGAAATTCCTCTGACGGATGAAGCACATGATTGTGATCTTGCAGAGATATGGAATAATGGGTTGCAGGTCCATGGCCACACCCATGATATCAAATTTGAAGAAGTTGAATGAGGCAACTTCGGACTCAAATTTGGTGGACCCTACTATGTACAGACAACTAGTTGGATCCCTAATGTACTTGGTGAACACCAGGAAAGATATATTTTTTATGAGCGCCTTGAGTCAGTTCGTGAGTGAAGGAAATTGCACTGGGTTGTTGCAAAACATGTGTTGAGGTAACTACGTGGTACAATTGGGTATGGACTCAGATACTTCTCAAGTGGAGAAGTAATGTTGCAGGGATATACAAACTCTGATTGGGCAAGGAGTACAGATGACAGAACAAGTACCTTTGGTATCTGTTTCAGTTTGGGCTCATCCATGATATCTTGGATTAGCAGGAAACAAAAGTATGTGGCACTCAGCACTGTAGAGGCATAGTACATTGCAACATGTGATGCTTGTACGGAAGCAGTATGGCATCATAAGTTGATTTCTGGATTATTTGATCAGGTGTTGGATTCGATCGTGATATTTTGTGACAATCAAAGTTGTGTGAATCTTTCAGAGTGTTAGGGACCTAACCCCTCATGTAGGTAGTATAATATATTTCCATGTAATAAAGGCCAATATTAATAAGGCCTAGCAATAAGAAAGAATAAGTCCAATGTAAGAAGACCTAATAGAAGCTTTCGCTTCTAGAAGGATGTTCATCTAGATGGTTCTTTTGATAGACATATTTAGTATAAATAGGAGTCGAGGGTATGAGAACTTTTGTCTTGGATATTATTGTAATAGAGCTCTGCTCTGTTGGAGGTTTCCCCCTCGAAGAGGCAAGTGAACATTGTTCTCAGTAATCAAAGTGCTCTTTCTGGTGTTATTCTGGTATCATTTTGGTATTATTGTGGTGTTGTTCTGGCTATATTGTTCTTCATCTACCATTTCTATCTATTTATGTATGTTCTGCATACTTTTTTATATCTGGAATATTACAAGTGGTATCAGAGCACCTTCCTCGGCAGAAAATTGTGGGTTATTTTTTTTTAGGATAGACATATTTTGGCACCTTTAAGCTAAAGAGATCTGTCATTACGCACATAAACCCACGGTTGGGGATTCATACACGCAGGAAATACAAGTGGTACTTAAGCACACATCTATTGGACACCCTTGTAACCCATGTTGGTACCCCTTAGAGTGGTAGCGCATCAGACAACACTTGTATACAGATCGACCTAGATCTCCTAAAGCTCTCCATAGATAAATCGATCGACCACCTGACTGTTATAGTGCCACTGAGAACAACACTCGGGAAGATACTCTCTAGTACCTAGATAGTCGGGTAGTACGACTAAGGGCATGATCTAGCCTCCTTAGTTGGTGCCTTGAGATATTGGGTCAAGTACTACTGTTGGACCTCACACGTATATCAGAGAGCTATAGCACAGGGCAAACCCTTGTCTGTAGAACCCTTGAATACCTAACCTTTGAGGATGGAAACAAAAATAAAACAGACAAGATCTATTGTTGTGCAATTGTGTCTCATGCATTTGAGTTGCCAAACTACTACACATTTTTTCCTGTTAAGCATTTGGGCATTTCATCACTGCAGTATTCTTTAGATCGGAGTATAACTCCACAGGTGTAAAAAAATAATAAAAATAAAAATAAAAATAAATAAAAAGTTTGGATCTTGTTGGCACCATTATTTGAGACCTATTCCATTAGATTTCTCTCTTCGCCCTTATCGCATTCATACCTATCATTTTTCAGTGAAAAAAAATTCTCATGGACCCAACCCCCTTCCAACACCCTTATTTAGGCTTTACCCCATTGGATTCAACTCGTTGCCCTGATTGTTGTGATACACTTCACCCATAACCCATTTTCTGTGTGGTCCCACCCGCCCCTTTTTCGTGTTCTCTAGTCATCATGGCCCATACCCGTAGACAAGACTTGGAAGCTCGCTTCAATACCTTGCACTCTAATTTCACAAAGGCCCAACAAGAAGTGAGACAGCTCAGTGCCAATATTGTCACCATCAATAAAAACATGCACTCCTCCATCGTCGCCTCCATCGAGGAACTCAAACAAGACCTCAAACAGGACATTACTACCCAGCTTGAATCTATCACTACGATGATCTGCACCAAGTTGCATATCCCTGCAGATCCTCCCTTATCTGACCCACCTTGGCATATCGAAGGTGAAACTTCCTCTCATTCCTAGAATTTTCAACCCCGTCAATTTCAGTGTGACCTATGCCTTCTGCGTGTAGATGTGACCAAATTTGATGCCTCGAATCCCACTAGCTGGGTAACTCAAATGGAACATTATTTCTCTTCGTATGGCATTACGGATGAGTCGGCCAAACTATGGTATGGTGTTCTCCATCTAGATCAAGAACGTTGGCAATGGTGGCAATGGAGAAAAAATTCTCACCAAGGGTATGTTGCTTGGACACACTTTGTGGCAGAGCTTTATGAACGCTTTTACACCGACACCAACCATTTAGGTCGTTTCACAAAGTTGAAACAATCTGGCATAGTGGAATACTTTATAGCTGCTTTTGAGCAACTGGCTTTTCGTACAGAGGACATGTCTGATGATTTTTTCCGAGAATGTTTTATCAGTGGCCTCAAGGATGAGATTCGTGCCCATGTTCTCATGGCTCAGCCTCAAAGTTGGGTGGAGGCTACTAAAAGAGCTAAGGAAGCACAACAGGTTGTCTCTTCTCAAAACCAAAAACCCTCCTTTATTCCTTGCACTAAACCAGTAACTCCCACTCATCCTTCTACTCCACTAAAGATCCAAAAATTGACCAGGGCCGAAATGGTTGAATGCCAACTCAAAGGCCTTTGTTATAATTGTGATGACAAATATTTTCCGTGACATAAGAGTAAGAAACAAAAGCTTTTTATGGCCATCTCAGAGGATGTTTCGGAAGAGGATGTTGAGGCACCCCTTGTGTCTGTGTCACCTGAACCCACTAACATAACCCCTCCCTTAGACCCTCCCGAAGTAGAACCAGACATTTCCCTAAATGATCTCATTGGCTTCTCTGCTCCCCAAACCCTCAAGCTAATTGATTACATCAAGCATAGGAAGGTCATCATTCTTGTTGATAGTGGAAGCACCCATAATTTTATTCATCACCGCATTGCCCAAGAAACTAATTGTTATATCCGTGCAGTCAATACTTTCCAAATCATGATTGCCAATGGTGGATCCATGAAATGTGGAGGGCATTGTGAAATGTGTCTCCAAATTGATGAATACCACCTGAAATCTCATATGTTTGCTATCGACATGAGCGGTTGTGACAAGTTGTTGGGTGCAGAATGGCTAAGGACTTTGGGTCCCATTCTCATGGATTTTAAGGAATTAACCATGCAATTCGACCAGGAGGGCCAAAAATATAAGCTCCAAGGCATCATCATCTGTTCCCCAGAGATCATTAGTTCCCATCGCATGGAAAAGCAACTCAAAAAAATTCATTTTGGCATTATTGTCCAACTCCATGCCATACAAGCAACTGAGACACCCTTTGTGTCGCAGGACCTACAATCCATCCTCTCTAAACATCAAGTGGTTTTTTCCTCTCCCCGAGGACTCCCTCCTACCCATAGTGTTCATGATCATTCCATTCCCCTTGTCCCAAGAAGCCTTCCTCCCAATATCCATCCCTATCATCACCCATTTTCCCAAAAAAATGAAATTGAGAAAATGGTTCAAGAACTGCTCATTGCATGTGTTATCCACCCTAGTACGAGCCCCTACTCTTCTCCTATGGTCATGATCCTTAAGAAAGAAGGTTCTTGGTGCATGTGTCCTAACTTCCGCACCCTCAACAAACTCAACATTAAAGACAAATTTCTCATTCTTGTCATTGATGACCTCTAGGATGAATTGAGTGGTGCTCAGTTCTTTACTAAACTTGATCTTCATTCTGGCTACCACCAAATCCATATGAAAGAGGCAGACATTCCTAAGACTGCCTTTAGAACTCATGAGGGCCACTATGAGTTTTTGGTCATGCCCTTTGGCTTGTGTAATGCTCCCTCCACTTTCCAAAGCCTCGTGAATCATGTCTTTCGTCCTTTTCTCCGTCATTTTGTCTTAGTTTTCTTTGATGATATCCTCATCTATAGTAAAACCTAGACAACCCATCTTTCTCATGTGGATTGAGTTCTCCATCTACTCTCTCAGAACCAACTTTTCCTCAAACAATCTAAATGTGCTTTTGGCACCTCGGAAGTCGAGTACTTGGGTCATCTTGTTGGAAAGGTCAGTGTCAGGGTGGATCCTAAAAAGATTGAAGCTATGCAAGATTGGACTCACCCAAAGACTCTCAAAGTCTTGCGTGGATTTTTAGGCTTAACAGGATATTATTGCAAGTTTGTTAAGAATTATGGAAAGATTGCGTCACCTCTCACTGCACTCCTTAAAAAGAACTCTTTCACTTGGACTCCAGCAGTTGCTCAGGGTTTTCAAACCTTGAAAATGGCCATGTGCACCACTCCAGTCCCGACCATTCTAGATTTCACAAAGACCTTTGTCCTGGAATGTGATGCTTCAGGGAAAGGAATTGAAGTTGTCCTTATGTAAGAGGGTCGGCCTCTGGCCTTTACCAGAAAACAACTGTCTGAGCGAAATTTGGGCAAATCAATCTATGAAAAGGAAATGTTGGTTATTTTGCATGTCGTGGATCTTTGGCACCCTTATCTATTGGGGCAATGCTTCCAAATTAAGACAGATCATCAAAGCTTCAAGTATTTTCTGGAACAACGCATTTCCTCCCTAGAGAAAAAAAAATGGGTGATTAAGCTCTTTGGATATGATTATGAGATCATTTACAAGAAAGGAAAAGATAATGTGGTTGTTGAAACACTTTCTAGAAAATATGATGATGAAGGGTTCTTTTTTTCTCTCATTCATTATACCAAATTGGCTCCAAGTTGTTCATCAGGAATGGCTACACGATCCCAAAAGTTCGCATATGATACAACAATTGCAATCCAATTCTCCAGTTTCCCCAGGGTACTCTTGGCTCAATGATGAGCTTCGATACAAAGGCCGTTTGTATTTAAGTAAACAATCAAAACTTAAATCCACGGTACTTTCTGAGCTTCATGCTACACCCACAGCTAGGCACTCTAGGTTTACCAAAACCTATGACCGGGTCAAACGTTATTTTTTCTGGGATGGTATGAAAAAGGACATTCATAATTTTGTGGTTGGATGTGATGTGTGTCAATGCAACAAGGGTGAAACAGTCAAATCTCCTTGCACACTACAACCGCTTTCGATTCCACTTGCTATTTGGCGAGATATCTCTATGGATTTTATTGTAGGCTTACCTAAATCGGGCAATAAATCAGTCATCATGGTGGTAGTTGATCGTCTTTCCAATTATGCTCATTTTTGTGCTCTTCAACACCCATGTATAGCATCCATTGTGGCTCAACTTTTCATGGATCTTCAAGTTGCATGGCATGCCGCATTCTATTGTTTCTGATCATGACCCAACTTTCACCAATAATTTTTGGCAAGAACTATTCAAGCTACAAGGCACCCAATTACATCTCAGCACAACTTATCATCCCCAGAATGATGGTCAAACTGAAGTTGTCAACAAGTGTTTGGAAACATATTTGAGGTGTTTTGCATTGGAAAGGCAAAATTAGTGGGCTCAATGGTTACCACTAGCTGAATGCTAGTACAACACTTTGTACCATACAGCTACCCGCATGACTCATTTTGAAGCAGTATATGGACAAAAGACACCTTTAGTTCTCTCATATTTACAAATGTCTCAAAGGTCCAGGCGATTGACCAAACGCTTACAGTTTGAGAGGCTATTTTTTGTAGGCTCAAAGAGAATTTGGTCATAGCCCAGAATCACATGAAGCAACAAGAAAATCAAGGTCACTCTGAATGTCAATTTGCAAAAGGGGATCAGGTGTTTCTTCGACTGCAACCTTACAAGCAAAATTCCCTCAAGGTTGACCATTGTCAGAAACTGGTGCACAAATTTTATGGTCCTTATACCGTTCTCAAGCGTGTGGGAGAGGTGAACTATTAGTTAACTTTGCCCAGTCATTCTAAGCTTCATCCTGTTTTTCATGTTTCTTGCTTAAAGAAGGTGATTAGAACTAAGTGCCAAACTCAAACCAACCTTCCTGAGTTGAACGAAGAAGGTTCCATTTGGCTACAACCACAAGCAGTTTTGGACTAGCTTGAGCATCCTCTGTGTCAGAAGACCATCGTGGAAGTGTTAGTTCAGTAGAAAGATACAACTCCAACATATGCCACTTGGGAACCAACTACCATTCTACAGTAATTTCCACATCTCAAGCCTTGAGGACAAGGTTGTTTTTAAGGGGGAGGACATGTTAGGGACCTAACCCCTCACATAGGTAGGATAATATATTTCCATGTAATAAAGGTCGATATTAATAAGGCCAAGCAATAAGGAAGAATAAGTCCAATGCAAGAAGACCTAATAGAAACTCCTGCTTCTAGAAGGATCTTCTTCTAGATGGTTCTTTTGATAGACATATTTAGTATAAATAGGAGTTGGGGGTATGAGAAATTTTGTCTTGAATATTATTGTAATAGAGCTCTGCTCTGCTAGAGGTTGTCCCCTCGAAGAGGCAAGTGAACATTGCTCTCAGTAATCAAAGTGCTCTTTCTGGTGTTATTTTGGTATCATTTTGGTATTATTGTGGTGTTGTTATGGTTATATTGTTGTTCATCTATTGTTTCTAGCTATTTATTTATGTTATGCATACTTTTTTATATCTGGAATATTGCATAGAGAACCTGATGTTCCATGATAAGTTGAAGCACATTGAAATCAAGTATTATTACATCTGTGATTGAGTCTAGAAGGGAGAAGTAAAACTCCAGTATATCTCCACTGATGAGCATATAGCAGATATTCTGACGAAGCACTTGTCTAAAGGGAAGTTTGTGCACTTCAAAGACAAATTGGGACTTTTGGAGATTGCTCCCTTGGTTGAGAGGGAGTGTTGATCTGTATCATGCTAGTACAACTTAGATATGATGCTTCAGCATCATGCTAGTACAGGTTAGATATGATACAAATGTCTTGAGTTGCATCATGCTAGTACAACTAGATATGATGCAGTAACATCATGCTAGTACAACTTAGAGATGATGCAGATGCATCATGCCAGTACATCTTAGAGATGGTGCATTGACACCATGCTAGTACGGCTTAGAGATTATGCAGAGGCATTGATCTACATAAGTCAATACAACTTAGATATTATGCATTTGCATCATGCTAGTACGGCTTAGAGATGATGTAGATGATACTCCACATCATGCTAATACAGCTTAGATATGATGCATTAGCATCATGCTAGTACATATTATAGATGATGCATATGCCTGAGTTGCATTATGTTAGTACAGCTTAGATACGATGCAGTAGCATCATGCTAGTACATCTTAGAGATTATGTAGATGACTCGCATCTTACCTAGATTACTCAAATAGAGTGTGGCTCAAATAGTCACATGACACTTCGTTGGGTGCATGACAACTACGAGACACATGTGTAGTCATGAGACTATGGCGGAGACTGTGTCTCTGGATAGTAGTTGTATTCTACTACAATGGTTGTGTACCACTGGCAGAGATTGTGTGTCTCTGGACAACAGTTATATGCTACAATGGTTGTGTACCAGTAGCGGAGACTGTGTCTCTGGACAGTAGTTGTGTGTTATTACGGTGGTTACGTACCACTGGCAGAGATTGTGTGTCTCTGAACGGTGGTTGTGTGCTACTACGGTGGTTGTGTACCACTGGTTGAGACTGTGTGTCTCTGAATAGTAGGTGTGTGCTACTACAGTGGTTGTTTACCACTGGCAGTGACTGTGTGTCCCTGGATAGTAGTTGTGTGGTACTAGCAGTGGTTGTGTACCACTGGACAATAGTTGCGTACTACTATGGATCAACACAGTCGTGTTCTATTGGATGGCATTGTAGTATATGTGAGCTACTAGATGATTGTCATGGAGATTACCAAATCACTTGGAGAAGCTATGTGTTGCTTGATCGCAGACACTGTGATGGATGATTCAAGCTACCGATGACATGGTAGTAGTTGTGTGCTACTAGTTGATTGCAAAGCAGTCAGTGGACTACTAGATGAAGATAGCATGAAAAGATACCTCCCTAGCTAAGAGGGAGTGTTGATGTTTGATGTAGCATCATGAGACATTCTACTTGGAGGGTCCTATATGGACTAGTGGGAGGGAATGTGGAATTCATCCTGACGTGCCTCAGATGGTCAGATGAAGGAACCAAGACATTGGTTTCATGAGGAAGCCTCTATATGTCAAATATGGTTCAAGATGATTTAGCTTGATCAACCCCAAGGGACTGGCCAGCCCTTGTAGGATGAGCTAACTCAAATCTTGTGGATACCAACTACAGATGTGTATAAACACATGTGAATGACCCTAGTAAGAATCGGGTGGACCTTCTCCTAAATTGGGCTGTGGACCAATGGAGATAGGATACATTTATCACAAGGGTGTACTTGTGGTAAATGGGCCCAGGCGTAGTCCTTCATTGATCATGACAAGGAATAATATGGACTCGAAGTGCTCGAAGATGCAAACCCAGAGTGAGTCTGATCTCAAAGAGAGTCAATTGGCTCAGAAGGAGAGCTGCAGAGGGAGTTTCTTCTCAGTTCAGGTGGAAGAGAGACATCTCCCAACACTGACAGACGTGTCATGAGTCTAGAGTGAAGTTTGTATACTTCAGAGACAAGCTTTGGCATGATGAAGAATGTCTCCCTCGTTGAGAGGGAATGTTGATGTGTGGACAACATCGAGAAGACATTCTCCTAGATCATATGGCAGGTTGTTCCTAATGTTGCAGATGTTATGAATACCTCCCTAGTTAAGAGGGAGTGTTGAAATTGTAACTATGGTCGACATTTATAATGTGAAAAGTAAAAAGTGAAAAGTAGTTTAATATATATATATATATATATATATATATATATATATATATATATATGTAGTTATTTATTATCCAAGGGATGCATCATTTCATGGACATATGTTCTATATATATGAAACACTCATCATTGTAATAACATCATTAAAACATACAATATTATCTCATATAGAAAAATCAACACATTTTACGTTATGATTAATATTATTCTCTTTAGGTCATAGAAAGTTTAGGTTGGCCTATGACCCCAACCCTAACTAGGAGAAAAACATTGTGCTAATAAGCCACACCCCCTATAAATTCCAACAATGACCACATGCAATTCCTACTCCAATAAGTACATTTATAAGTGTCCTACGAGAAAATGAAAAATGAGTGTTTACAAGGGGGTTTCAAGGATTTTGTTGGTTGTCAAATTCACTCTCTAATAATTCAATGTTGATGGGAACCTTATTGATATTATGATAGTTGCAGGAGGTATTTACCTCCACGTGTAAACCTAACGAGAATAGAATACTCCGGGAAGCAAGAAGAAACCCTAATGAGTTGGCTAATAACGCTAGAGGACTTGTTGGCTCAAGAAGATAATTTGTATTAGGTTATTAGCCTCCAAGAGTAGAAGTCGGCCAGAAAAAATAATATATACTAAACAGACAGATACCCAGAATGAGAAGTCGGCCCAGGCAGTTAGCCAGAATTACTATAAATACAGGAGGCCAGTCTTCATTCTAGTAGGCAGTCTCATAATTGCAGAGCAACACTTGTGCGCACTTTAGTGCCCAGTCTTGTGTGCAAGTTTGGAGGAGAGTTTCCATTGCAGCTATTGTAGCTAGCAAATCACGTTTGGCTTGGACTATCTCTTGGTTAGGGTTTGGACTATCTGATCAGCTCTTGTTGGTGCGCTATCCTTGGGGAAATGTTCACTACCCTTTGTTTGGCTATCTAGCCTAGGGTTTGCTTCCAGAGTGATTCTCTGTCAAGGTTAAGGTGCTCGAAGGGTGGCTTTGGCCTATGGTTGGGTGACAATAGTGATATTGTCAATGGTAAAACGAACACATCCATTATATTCTAACATGTTATGGGCCCACACCTCCTTCATTCAGTCTAACCGCTGGAAGGAAACATAGCCGCAAGGATATTAAGCTCATTGAAGAACTGTCGCTAGGGTTTCTAGTAGGAGCAGTCACCATAGCACTGTCGCTAGGGTTACTAGAAAGTGCAATTGTAGAAACCCTAATCCTCTCGTTGAGGCACCTTAAGTGAAGGGATTAACCTAATTTCTGGATAGATCAGTGCACCCTAGCATAGTGCATCTCCTGATACTCTCGATAAGCCAAGACGTCAAGTTTGAGTTTTCGGTCACATCTACGGTTTGACCAAGTCAAAGCAGCCATGATTTACTCTATGAAGTCAGAAAACAAGTTAGATGGAGCTTCTAACTTCAGAGCATGGAAGACAAGGATTGACCTCATCCTTGCCAAGAATAAAGTGTTGGATATAGTGAAAGGAAATATCGTGGAACCAGAGTTTGAAGAAGGAAAAGAGAAGGAACCACAGAATGTTGTAGTTACAGAGAAGTTCAAAGACAGTGATATCAATTCTATGAGTATCACAGTGGAATCTATAAAAGACCACTTGATACCCTACATCTCCCATCTTGATTCATCGAAGAAGATGTACGATGCCCTAACAAACCTCTTCTTAGTCAGAAACATTGGACAAATAATGAGTCTGAAGAATGAGCTTCGTGACATGAAGATGAATGATGATGACAACATAACATCATACTTTGTGAGAATCTCTCAGTTAAGAGATCAACAACAAGCTATTGAAGAGATCATTTCAGAGAAGGAATTGGTATCATTTCAGAGAAGGAATTGGTAAACATAGTACTCAATGGTCTTCCCAAGACCTGGGATGCATTTGTCGCAAGCATGAACACAAGGAAGGAGTATCTAACATTTGAAGAACTTTGGACTTGTTGTGTTCAAGAAGAATCAAGGATCAGTGAAGAATAGAAACCCCAAAAGAAGTACGATGATCAAGCCTTCACAGCAAGATTCAAGAATTTCATAAACAAAAGGAAGTTTGGTTCAAGGAGGAAGACAAACCAAGAGAGATATTTTAGAAATACAATGCTTCAAATGTCGAAAGCATGGTCACTACAAGAATCATTGTCCCGAGCTCAAGAAAAGGAAGGAGAAATACAAAGCATCAGTTGCTGAAGAAAAAGAACCTACCAAGAAGACTAAGTAGGATGAAAGAGACTTCTTCTTCTGAAGGTAATAATACTCTTCTTAGTTCTTGTACATATCGTGTTTGCATCGTCTCTGTACATATCTTGTATATCTATCTCTTGGAAGATAATGTGTTCCAAGAAGAACTATACCTATGAAAGAACAACAAGATAAGGATTTTCATTATTATACAAGTTAGATAATACACATGAAAGGATGAAATACATCAAACAAATCATGTGGAAGCTATTACAAGATAAGCCGAAATCAGAATCAATCATGAAGAGACTTAGAAGAAGTAAAGACATAAAGAAGTCAGCAATCAAAAGGAAATTGGAGAAAGACTTATGACGTTTTGCAAAAGACAATAAGACAGAAGCGTGGACTCTGTTAGATAGAGGGAGCCTATTATACATTGCAGAAGACAATAAGGATGCAGATGGAAATGTGGACTCTGTTAGACGTAGGGAGCTGATTATATGCACTCATATATAAAGCAAGGATTAGGAGGGAGCTAATCTTATGATCCATTGAAGATGATGAAGTATATATCCATGGTAGCTGCCATGAAAGAAAGTACATGTTCAGTTCAACCTCAGAAGAAGTCTTCTTCGAAGAGAAGTCTTAAAGTATCCCTGGTTGTCCATCCACATCCATGATCCTATGATAAAATAAAGAAGTGGAATCTTCAGGGCATGGAATCTATAAGAAACTTCATGGACCCGAGAGCTAAAGAAAAACATTAGAAAGAATGTGAAGATTCCAAGAAAGAAAGAGAAGCCAAAGCAACCAGTCATTGTATCAAGAATCACAAGATTACCAGCATGATATGAACAACTCACTAAAAGCAATCAAGCAGAGGAACTGAAAGTTGTGATGAAGAACAAGTGTATATATGCAAAGCATTGCAAGATCCAAAACTAGAGGTTCTCCCAGATGGAGGGAGAAGACTATGACAATTACTTATTCCAGTAAACCAGACATACCTCTACATGAGTCATTATATCATCCACAATATCCATGGGTTGGAGTTCTACATCAGATGAATGAAAAGACTGTTCTCCGAAGCAATTGAACAAAGAGCATATGAAGAGAAATCTCAAGACTTTGAAGCATACTAGAAAGAGACCCTTGTATGCAGATGGAAGAAGATAACTTGGTGGAGAACCTCTAGTGCATAGTATAAGCGTGGTGAAGATTTTCTATAACAGAGATATTGTATCAAGATGATTACTCAGAAGATCAAATCTCATAATGATGGAAAAAGTGTCACATGGATATGTTCCAGTTTTCCAACAATGATATACTTATTTGATCAGAGCCACATGAAGCCTTCAGAGAAAACCAGTGTTCCAGACTGAAGTACATTTGAAATCAAGCATTACATTATCCGTGATGAAGTCCAAAAAGGAGAAAGTGGTTCTTCAATACATATCTCCACAAATGAGCAGATAAGCAGACATTTTGGTGAAAGAGTTGCGTACTCAAGCTGGAGCTCATGGAGACGACTTCCTTATTGAAAAAGGAAGAGATGACTCCTAGGTTGGGAGGGAGCACTAATGTATTATTGATTGATAGAAAGTCATTTTTTCATTTCAAAAAATGGTCCAGGATGAACAGATTCTTTCCAGTTCGGAAAGTGGATTGAGATTTCTGACGGACAGACATTTTCCAGTTCGGAAAATGGTCCAGATTGTTGATGTACCATAAACAGCGACTTCCCACTGTGGTTAACTTGGGAAGTGGTCTAGGGCAGTCTATCTTCTTGAGGGTTACTCCAGAAGACTGCCCCGCCTTGCCGGACGATGATTTCTCATTGTGGTTAACATGAAGAATGGTCTGTTTTGGAGGTTGGTACAAGACAGTCTTTTCCTCTTGTGGTTAACAGGGGAAATGGTCTGGACAGTCGTTCCTTAAGGTGGATTCATTCTCTCCAGGTTGCACTTTGTTTAGTGCCGGAGGAATGGCCCAGGGTGGGGAATGGTCCAGGTTCAACAATCAGGGACAGGCATTCCTTAGGGCGGATTCATTCTCTCCAGGTTGCACTTTGTTTAGTGCCGGAGGAATGGCCCGGGGTGGGGAATGGTCCAAGCTCAGAAATCAGGACATTTATTCTTCCTTGCTTGAGAAGAATAGTCCAGATAGCTCATCATTGATGTATTACCTTCTAAGGGCAGATGCTCTTCCAAATCTCACAGATGTGAGTGGAAGAATGGCCTAGATGATTCAGTTTATATCATAACATTGTTTCTGTGCAGGTTGATATCAGATGATTGTTATGAATAATGTATGTTTCTAGACAGTAGATATATACTACTGTGGTGGATATGTTCCACTGTTTGTGACTATATGTCATTGATCAAGTACCTGTGTGTTACTTGGCGTGGTAGTGTACCACTAGAATGTAGTTGTGTACTGCTATGGATAGACACAGTTGTGTTCTATTAAATGATAATGTTTTGTTTGCTTTCAAAGACTATCAACAGTGTTGAAAATGATCATCGGCTAGATGAATAGAGATTTCCTAGACAGAAAATGGTTCAGAACATTTGTTCTTCTAGATTAGAAGAATGGCTCATGTGTCACTCTGTGGAGTGAGCATCATGTTTGATTACTCAGATAGAGTATGGTTTCGAGAGATGATGTAGCTGATGATACTGATGGTTATGATGGTGCTCATGATCTAGTCATAAGATAGTCTAGACGATTATGTTGATGTTATCAGGTGAATGGTATGTTTTTGTGCTCAAGACCATTACCTGTAATACCTCCCTAGCTAGGAGGGAGTGTTGATATTATGGTAGCTGCAGGAGGTATTTACCTCCACGTGTAAACCTGACGAGAATAGAATACTCTGGGAAGCAAGAAAAAACCCTAATGAGTTGGCTAATAACCCTAGAAGACTTGTCGGCTCAAGAAGATAATTTGTATTAGGTTATTAGCCTCTAAGAGAAGAAGTCTACCAGAAGAAATAATATATATTGAACAGACAGATACCCAGAATGAGAAGTCAGCCCAGGCAATTAGCCAAAATTACTATTAAATACAGGAGATCTGTCTTCATTCTGGCAGGTAGTCTCAGAATTGCAGAGCAGCACTTGTGCGCACTGCAGTGCCCAGTCTTGTGCATAGGTTTGGAGGAGAGCTACCATTGCAGCTGCTACAGCTAGCAGATCACATTTGGCTTGGATTATCTCTTGGTTAGGGTTTGGACTATCTTATCAGCTCTTGTTGGTGCGTTATCCTTGGGGAAAGGTGCGCTACCCTTTATTTGACTATCTAGCCTAGGGTTTGCTTCCGGAGTGATTCTCTGTCAAAGTTAAGGTGCTCGGAGGGTGGCTTCGGCCTATGGTTGGGTGACAATAGTGATATTGCCAATGGTAAAACGAGCACATCCATTATATTCTAACAAACCTTACCCCCATTCAAAATGGTTACAAATATTTCTATTGGTTTGCATATTCTTGAGATAGCCATTTCATAACATTTTCCCCTTTGATTCTACATACAAATGTATGTCTCTATATATCAATATTCATCAACAAAGATTTGTCATGCATTTAAAAACCGACCTTTATAATATATGTTTTCCACCAAAAACCATAATAGTCTATTATGAATGTGTAGAATAGGAAAGGATTGCATCATGCATAGTAGGCACTTGCATGAAAAAACTGGTGAAAATAGAACCAAAAAAACCATTTCTCTATTCACAACCCTTAATTTTATGAATGTGTAGAATAGGAAAGGATTGCATCGTGCAGGAACTCATTTGCCAAATAGTAAGCAATTGCATGAAAATAGACAAAATACCGAGGCATCACAGTTTAAAAATAATATTACCTAATTTTTATAAGGTTTCTCATTTTAAAGATCCAAATCATCAAAAAAAAAATAGGATACATTTGAAATGAATATTAGTTGAAATTTGTAAATGTTAATCAAGCTGCTCCTCTCGGATAGAAGAGGAGAGAATATAGAAGTCATCTTTAAATAAAAAATGGGTCAACTGCTCAATCCAATTCAATGTTTCATATAAACCGTTAGCAAGAATATGAAAGCTAGTAGTTCACAAGTTTGGAAGACACATCAGTCAAAACCATAACCAAACAGTCACCAACTTCTCAAAGCTAGATCAGTTCTGCGTATAAATACATGAAGATATCAAAGCCGCACAATATGAAGATAACCTTGATCCAATGGAGAATATGAGGCCATTTTGAATGCTTCTAGTAAATGAGCTTACATCATCAATTAGGTTGCATTGAGTCAAGGCTTGGGCATAAGAACTTGGTGGATGAATGTATGAACTAAAGGACTACATAAAATATTGCAGGCATAGTCCAATTGAACTCTAATGAATCCAGGGTGCATTTGATAATTACTAAATAAAATACCAATATTTAGATCGCATASATCAATAGCTTGGAGGAAGGACGCTGACAATTAAATAGAGGTGAACTTACATGGCTTGGGCACAAAACAGAATCTGAGGGACCACTGATGTTAATGGACAATAATATCACAGGCCTTGAGATTAATTTGAGAACCAAGAAGTATAAGATAAGATAAGATGATTTTATTCATGTCCAATGAATAACCACAAAAGTATGTCAATGGAACTTAAAGAATACAACCAATATAATATAACATGGGAGTGCATAAGCAGCACTTACAACTACACTAACAAACTACACTAACAGGAACAAAAAAATATCTAAAAACTAAGTTAACTGACTAACTCAAAGAAGAGACACAAACATAAAATGAATATATAAGCAAAATCTCATCAAGAACATGTCAAGAGGTGTTAGAAGTAAAAACCGAGACTGAAAGAGGGGCAAGAAATTGTCTCCTCGTCCAAGTCCTCAATCACCATGAAGTTTCCAAAAATTAAGATACAAGTATAATTCTCAACAGTCCTCAATCACCATGAAGTTTCAAAAAATTAAGATACAGATATAATTCTCAAGAGATATGGTTTCTCAATGAAATATACAAACAAATAAAATCAAATTCACTAAAAACAAACCTAAAGGTAGAAGCATAATAACAGGACATTGAGGATGCATTTGAACGAGTAATAATTAACATTGGATTAAATCTAGCATAAACAATAATCTGAAAGAGACAACTCTGAACAGTAAATGGAGGCAGGGCTCACACGGGTCCTTGGTTGAGATTGCACAAGAATCTGGCAAAAGCAATGGTTATGAAGGGTCAATAGCCTTCACAAGTTCACCCCCAAAAAACTAAAAAGAAAGATAAATATTTGCCCAATCCATATGAAAAAAGCATCTCCTTTTCATTGGAAGAAATAAATGCTAATAAAATTTCTACTTTCAATGAAATGCATCCATCCTTATCAATAATGAAAAGCTGGGGACTTTGACAATAATGAAAAGCTTCATAATGTTCGTCAAATTCCAAACAGCTCTTGATTACAACTATAAGTAGGAAAAATTATGTTGTTTAGTTGGTCAACAACATGAACATACAATGTTATCTTGCATTATGCACCCAGTTGACAGGATAGACAGCCCATTCACATTTAAACCAGTGGAGTTTGTCAACCACACAAAAAAGAAAAAGCCCGCTCTTATTTTTGAAGTGGAACACGATGCATCTGTTCCTAAATTTTCAATACCAGAAGGCCATTGACAAGCTTTTGATGTAGGACAGCATTCTATAGACTTTCCTCCTCCATATACGACTGCTAAATTTAAAGATAAAGAAGCTAAGGCACAAAGTAGAAAATGCAGATCCTATTTGATGACAACCAACTGGAATATCAATTAGTGAAGAGATTGACGAACTGTAACCCAAGTGTTCCATATAGAATGATCAAATTTTCAGGTTGGTCCAAACTTAGATATCATGATTCATAACCAATGAAGAAGGTGCATATTGTGGCCCCCCTGTTTAATCACATAATCCAGACAAAGTTTCAGAATGACATAAAGTCGGAGAAGAGAGAATAGTACAATGCTTTTTGGCAGCAAAGCAACATAGAAAGCAAGAATGTTGAGTGTACCCACATAATCCGTAATGTAATTCTGGTTGGTATACTCCAGAAACTGGGGCGAGCACATCAGTTGTTCAGTCTGTTAAATTTTTTCTGTAGCAGCAGAAGGTGTTCCACATGCCTAGGGCCCAAAGGCATGCATGGGACCTTAATCTGACCCATATCAGCCTTAAATTTCTAGCCTAAGTTTTACTTAGGAAGCTTCAGCCAAAAGTCTGCTGTTTTGTGGATTGTGGGGCTCTGCCTTGAGCAGCAAACCCCCTAGTGGTGTGTGGGATCCAGAGAGAGGGGGCGCCTCAATCTGGGCCCTTGGATCCTTTTTTGGATGATGATCCCCAAGCAGCAAGGAGAGGGGGCTGGGGTATAGGGAGGCTGAGGGTGTTGGGCTGCTCATTCAGTCATTCTGGTGAGCAAGAAGAGAGTGGGAGCAAGGCAAGGAGAAGGCATACAGGAGCTGCTGTTGGAGGCATTTTCTGGGCTGGTTTGGGTATTCAGTGGAGGCCATTTCCAGGCCGTACTGTGCAGCAGAGACAGCCAAACTCAGGGCCAGATTCAGCAGCAACACTGT
The DNA here is from genome assembly GCA_009831015.1 of Picea engelmannii. Classification (NCBI taxonomy): domain Eukaryota; kingdom Viridiplantae; phylum Streptophyta; class Pinopsida; order Pinales; family Pinaceae; genus Picea; species Picea engelmannii. Next base: position 847,318 of record ML778054.1, on the reverse strand, counting down.
AGCTGATTTCGGTGTGTAATCAGCAGAGTAAAGAAGGCAGAACCAGAGGGTTTTTGCAGCAGCAGTCTGAGGCTGCTTACAGCAGCTTTTTACAGCCATAAGAAGAGGCCATAACAGGCCATACAAGACAGCCAGAAGGAGGCCACTCAGGCTGGAGGAAGCTGGGCTGAACAGTACTTGTTTTGCTGGCCCAGAATTGAATTAAATCCTGCTATTGTGCTGTAAGAATTTGCTGTTTAGTTTTTCACAGCTGTACCTTCTCTCTGAACGCCTAATAAAGCTCCCCTCTTAGCTGGTTTTCCCCACACTGGGGTTTCCAGGGTACCCACTGTGTCATTTTGTGTGTGTGATTTATTATTTCCGCTGTGCTTGTATATTTACTCAGCAGTATAACTTTTAGCATAGATCAGAATTAAATTTGCAGAATGGAAATTAAATTTCTGGGTTATAATCTATAGGCTAAGTTATCAGTTTGTTGGGTATTAAAAGTTTTACATGGTATCAGAGTTGTGCCTCTGATTAGCACACAGGTCACAGGTTCAAGTCTCAGCTATTTTCTTCATTTTCAGAAGGTTCCAGCAGCCCAGAATCAGAGTTCTCATGGCTACCAGCGTGACATATGAAGATAGGCTTGAGGGGGCCTCAAACTATCTTCAGTGGAAGGTCAGAATCACAGCCGTGCTCAAGGAGAACAAGTTGTGGTACTATGTCAGCACTGTAGTTCCTATACCAGTCCACAATCCCATTGCCTTGGACCTCCATGAGGTAAAAGAAGCCAGGGCACAGAGGATTGTGCTGGATGGTGTCAAGGACCATCTTATTCCACATCTGGCAGAGAATAAAACAGCCAAGGAAATGTGGGATGCTCTGACAAAATTGTATCAGAGTGACAACCAGAACCGGAATATGGCTCTTAGGGACAAATTACATGCCACCAAGATGGAAAGGGGTGAAGGTGTGACTTCCTATCTCACTAGGCTCACACAAGTCAGAGATGAACTAGCAGGAGTAGGGGATACCATTCTTGAAGAAGAGCTGGTACGTATTGCCTTGAATGGTTTTGGCAAACAGTGGGAGGTATTTGTCAAGTGTGTGGTGGGGAGAGAGAAGATGCCTACTTGGGAGAGGCTATGGGACGATTTCACACAGGAAGAGATCCGAGAGGGGTCTCAACGTGGAGAGAATAAAAAGAAATCTAAAGATGAAGACATCCTTGCCTTGGCTGCAAAGGGCAAAGGGAAGAGCAAGAAGAGTTCAGCTGAATGAACTTCTTCAAGACAGGGCAACAAGAAGAAGTTTGACACCAGCAAAGTCAAGTGCTTTGCTTGCCATCAGCTTGGGCATTTTACCAGCCAATGTCCCAACAGAAAAAAGGGCAAACCCAAGAAATAGATGGCTGCTACAGCTGATATGAATGCATTTGCAGCCAGATTTGAAGATGAATTTTCACTATTAGCATGCCTATCCACCTCCATGGTCACTGGTACATGGTACATTGATAGTGTTGCTTCATGCCACATGACAGGGGTGCGTGAGTACTTCAGGAACTTGAAGGAGTACAATGCCAACTTCCACATTGTACTTGGAGACAATGCCGAGTACAGGCCAGCAGGCAATGGAACCGTGAGGTTTCAAAGGGAGTCTGGTAAGCCTTTGTCAATTAATGATGTTTTGTTTGTTCCTGGTTTAACTAAAAATCTGATTTTTGTTTCAGCATTAGAGGATAAGGGATATGTGTTCACCTTCCGGGATGGAAGAGTGTTCATACATCCAAAGGGCTCCAACACTAGTATGGGAAAAGTGTTGGGAGGGAGGAAGGACAAATTGTACAAGCTACAGTTTGAACCAGACTATGCGTTGGTTAGTAGCATCAGTGGTGGTCGAGATTTGGGGGAGATTTGGCATAGGCAGATGGCTCATCTACATCATGGAGCACTCAAGGTGCTCAGGGAGGCCGTGACTGGGCTTCCAGAGTTCAATTCTGATCAGCACGGTGTGTGCAAGGGGTGTGCTTTGGGAAAGTACGCCAAGACAGTGTTTCCTAGCAGTGACAGAAGGTCCAAAGGGATTTTGGACTTGATCCATTCAGATGTATGTGGGCCCATGTTAGCAATGTCTATTGGAGGGTTCAGCTACTATGTCTCCTTCATTGACGATCATTCTAGGAAGACTTGGACCTATTTCATGAAGACCAAGGATGAGGTCTTCATTAGGTTCCAAGAGTTCAAAGCTCATCTGGAGAACCAAACAGGCAGAAAGATCAAGGTGCTCAGATATGACAATGGAGGCGAGTATACCTCGAGTGCCTTCAAGGAGTTCTGTATAGATTTTGGGATTAAGAGGGAGTTGAATGTACCGTATAACCCACAGCAGAGTGGAGTCTCAGAGAGGAAGAACAGATCGATAGTTGGGGAAGCAAACGCAATGTTGCATGATCAGGACTTGCCCATGTTTCTATGGGCGGAGGCGTGTAACACTGCAGTCTATTCGCAAAATAGGAGTCCACATAAGATTTTGGGAATGTTAAATTTTGAGCTTAATTTAATACTATAAGTACTTCTTTAAATTATGACTATACTTTGAATTTTGCTTAACATAATTCATAAACCAGAACAACAATAATCATAAGAATTTACCAGCATGCAAGATCACAACACATGTACCCTGGGGAAACCCTATATAGGGAGAAAAACCCCAGCAAACAATCACCTTTTATTTCATTGAAAAGTATGATCACTTACAAAATATCCACCATGAATACTCTGCTCTTAAAGAGCTTGCCAATGACTCTAACCTGACTATAGACTACTGAGAAACCTTGTTATAAACTGTGTTATAGGCCAGCCTTGAATGTGTACCTCGCTACTTTCTTGGATTGATATGCTGCCCTTTATTTGACTTTTATAGCTGCATGTTATTGGACTGATATAAGCTCTGTCCTTGGATTGTTATATGCATCTTTGAGATGGACTAATATGCACCTATTACATGACTGATATATGTTGTTGTTTATGGTCTTATATAGCACCTTAGTTCACTGTTATATGCCTCTGTTTAAGGTCTGATATGTGCGCCTGTGTTCTAGACTGATATGCACCTTCTTCCTCTCACTCATACGTTGGCCTATGATGATTGGTAAAGAGGGTCGGCCTCTGTACTTAAGAAGGAAGAAGGGAGGGCTCAAAAATAGACACTTGAATGCATGCTTGTCATAACTCAGCATTACACTTGAGTTTGAATTTAGAACTTGACTTTACACTTTAGTTACAACTCACCCTTGACATGGCACTGCATGTTATGCCAACTCAACAAGTGACTCGACCTTGACTATGCATGTGAACTCCTCAGCATACACATGACATGCATGCATGCAATGCATGCAACTTGACATCATGCATGCAACATGGAACATGCATGCATGCAACATGCAACAAACTTGACAACTTTGACTTTGACCTAGACATGCAATTATGACTTTTACAACTCGACTCTTTACATGGAAATTTGAATTTATTCATGGTGGATGGTGTTACACATGCCAACGCACTAGATCAATACATTTACATCATTTGCAATATTACGAAGATTGTTTGTTTCTAGCTCATAGGAATTTTATGTTCAACCTGACTTTTGCTAGATGACTTGACTTTTGCTCATGGCTCACAATGCTTGACTAGGCTCACAAAGCTTGTACGTTCCCCCTGACTTTTGCACTAGTATGTCTACTCACAGTGGTTGTACGTTCCCTCTAAATTTTTCACTAGACTGTCTATGCTCACAAAGGTTGTATGTTCCCCCTGACTTTTGCATTAGACTTACATCTTGACTTTTGTCTTAGACTTACAAGGCTTCTACCTTTGCCTTGTCTTGACTCACAAGAACATATAGCATCTCGTTCATCCTGACTTTTGGTTTGACTCACAGAGGTTGTACGTTCCCCCTGGCTTTTGTCAATACCTCACAAGACTGGTTGATTCTCCAAATCTCCCTGACTAGCCTCACGGTGGCCCATATGGCCTCTCATTGGAGAATGAATGTCAATGCTGCCAAATTTAATAGGGGAGAATGACCACTAAGGAGGCCTTCACGGGGAAGAGACCAGAGATTGGTCACATACGCATCTTTGGGTGCCTGGTCTACTGCCATGTTTCGACAGAGAGGAGGACCAAGCTCGAGCCTACTGCAGAGAAGGGCATCTTTGTTGGTTATAGTGAGACCTCCAAGGCCTATAGGGTCTACATTCATGCACTCAGGAGGATAGTGGTTAGGAGGGACATGAGATTTGAGGAGGACAGGGCTCTCAAGAAGTCTGTTGATGAGCAGAGTCATGAGCAGAGTCAGGAGCAGAGTGCTCCTAAGGAGGAGGCTAGACAACCATTACAACCTACATGTCCCCAGACTTCTATACAGGTTCAGCAGCAGCAGAGTGAGCAAGTTGTGCAGCGTGAGCAGCATGAGGAGGAGCAGGATGCTCAATTTACTCCGGTAGAGTCCTCTAGTAGGAGGAGGCCGAAGTGGACTGAACGCACTTTAAGAGAGGCTCAGGAGCAAGTAGAGCCTCCCCAAACATCATTCAAGATGAGTAGGGCACCAAAAAGGTTTTTCGGTTACATGGCTCTTATGAGCGAGTTGATACTAGATAGAGGCCGAGCCTTCCATTTTTCAGGAGGCATATGAGCAACAGGTGTGGAGAGATGTCATGATGGAGGAATACTCCTCCATCATGAAGAACGATGTATGGGAGGTTGTACTCCGGCTAGAGGGGAAATCGGTGGTTGGCTCTAGATGGATCTATAAGATCAAACACGCGGTTGATGGGAGTATGGACAAGTTCAAAGCTCGCTTTGTGGCTAAGGGCTTCTCACAGAAGGAAGGCATTGACTTCAGTGAGATATTTTCACCCGTGGTGAGATACTCTTCTATCAGGGTCGTGATATCCATTGCCGCTGAGTTGGGTTGGCAAATCCACCATATGGATGTTAAGACAACGTTTCTTAATGGAGTGATAGATGAGGAGATATACATAGAGCAGATAAAGGGGTTTGAGGTGCACAACAGGGCATCTCATGTTTGCAAGTTGTTAGAATTTTAGGGAAAATTAAAAACAGTAATATCTCTTTCAAATTGTTCACTACTGTAGATAAAGATCAACACTTAAAACAAAAACTTTTGAAGTAGATAAAATACAGAAAATATAAATATGAACATGCTATGAAGAACTAATCTTAAACTAGGACAGATCATGAACAGAAGAAAACATTTTTGAATATTAACTTGAACTAGATGCAGATGTAAACATTAGCAAAACAATATCTGAACTTTACCTTAGCAAAAACAATTACTAGAAGTACCTGATGTGTAGTTGTCCTCTTTCTTTATGCTCAGAAAAGCTATGAAGGTCATGGATCAAACCTTCAAGGGTTTGATCTCATCATGATATAAGTGGACAGTCTTGCCAAGAAGATCTCAAGATCCAATCAGCATAAGTAAGATTGATATCAAACCCCAAAGACTAAAAACTCAATGCTGAAGTAAACCCCAAACAACCAATCAAAATTGTCAAAACAAGGAGGGTTGATATACCAAGTGGACACCCTAAGGTTGAAGCTTAGGGTTGTCCTATCAGTCCCTAAAAGGCTGTGATAACAATGGCACAAGGAAAATTCCATAGGCATCCAAATAAAGAGGATCAACAGCCAAGAGAGAGAAGACGACAGCTAAGGAAGAGAGGACAACAACCAAGGGAGATAGGACAGCAGCCAAGGGAGGGTTGGTGGCAGCTTGAAGAAGAGAGAAGAGGGGTCGCGGCACCTTCACCGGCAAATAGAAGCAGGTTGAGCTTTACACCAGCATAAGGAGGCCTCAAATAAGCAAGAGGAGACTCACATCTAAGCAACAGAACTCTACACAAGCATAATACAAAAACCCCAAGGAGGTTGCACCCTTAAAATCCAAGAGAAAGTCCACCAAGGAGGCTCCACCAAACAAAATCCCAAACTAAGACAGTCGCAGCAAATCAGACCATGAGATGAGAGTGTGAAAATGAAATGAAAAAATAAGTGAGGGAGAGGTTCCTTTTATAGTTTAGGAAGGGGTTAGGGTTAGGGTTAATCAAAAACCTAAAAATTAAAACAATTAATAAAAAATAATAATTAATATTTTTAATTAATAAAAATATTAATTATAAAGTCAAATAAGTCAAAGTGACTTATAAAAGACCAACACCACATTAAGCAAGATGGAGAACGAGATTCAA
>ML778054.1:716717-817548 GCA_009831015.1 Picea engelmannii | reverse complement strand
TTTGTGCATGCAATATTTAAATTCCTGAAATCAATACATAGCCTAATTTTTCCATTCTTCTTCCTAGCAACAACCAAGTTTGAGCACCATGAAGAATGTCGAGTTTGGGCTATAATTCCTGCTGCTAACATTTTTTGTAACTCATGTTGAACCAAAGGAGCTAATTTGGGGTTAATCTGCCTCAACTTCTGTCTAAAGGGCTTAGTGTCTTCCTTTAGAGGAATCACATGTTGAATTACATCCTCCCTGTAGACCTTGAGTTCATCATAAGTGAAAGCCAAAACATCCCTATATTCCGTTAATAGTTTGACAATTTGATTTCTTTCTTCTATAGGGGTAGTTTTGCCTATTTTCACCATTCTAGGCTCTTTGTCACTTCCTATGTTGACCTCCAAGTGGTCACATGGTTTTTCATTTGACTCTTCTTTATGCTTGTGCCCATCTTGTCTATCAAAAATATTTTCTTGAGCAATAAGGCGCCTAGGGATTGGATTCGTCTTACTATCATTTTCTGTGTAGTTACAACCCTCTTCTTTATCATTAGTGTGAAATTCAGAAAATTCTTGTAGTTGAGTCAAGAATCTAATGGCTTGTTTATCATCATCAAATATTTGCCAATAATCCATATTATCCGGAACCGAGGGTCGAAAGATTACTTCCACCGAAACATTTTCTTTAATCAATTCATGGGAAAGTTGAAGTGTGGAAGCGGCTACAACAAGTTCATCAGCATCATAATATTGTTCCCTAGGAATAACAATAAGATTCAAAGCATCAAGATCTTCCATAGAGTCCCATATTGCATTCATATACTTCTTTAACCTTTCTGATTTGCAAGGAAAATTATTCTTAAGTTGTTGAATGACCAAATCTGAGTCTCCCTTAATATTCAAACATTTGACACCCATGTCTATGCAAACCTCTAAACCAAGCAACAAAGCCTCATATTCAGCCACATTATTAGTAGCATCAAACTCCAATCTATAAGCAAACTTAAATTTTTGACCATTTGGAGATTGAATGACTATTCCTGCACCTTTTCCCACTATAGAAAAGGCACCATCAAATTCATATACCAAACTTCATAAACTCTATCATCTTTAACTTCCTCTTCTAAGGGCACAATAGAGTTAGACAAAACAGCATAATTTACCTGGAGGCGTCGCGCCTCCTCCCCTAACACCTCGTCGTCTACCTCCGCGGTGTCCTCTAACCATGATTACCTGCATGCACACAAATCAAATCGATTAGCAACAATATACTCAAATCATATCAACGAAAGCCGTAGCGATCCCAAGTTGCGGATTGAACCTCGCTCTGATACCATATGTAACGAACCTTTCATTCATCACAACATCAAGCCTCTCCTAACAAGTGCAAATATTTTTTTTTTTTTTGTGTGTGTGTGTATGAAGGTAAACATGACATTGTACTCAACAATGCAACACGATGACGAACACTATGCAAGCAACTCTCGCAACCACAACATGACGACCTGACAAGAATAAGAATGACTACCTGCCCATCCTACCCTGCAATGGTTAGTACCTCCAGGACACATAAGAAATGCTCAAGACCGGGTTCCCATCGATCTTGACCATTTAAGCTCTCAGGGCTGGCGACTGTTCTCAGGAACTAGGAGGTGTCTACATCCCACCTGACACAAGTAGACCAAGCACATTAAAAGTTTACAACCAAGTACAAACATTAATTATAATGAACAACAATACCATCAATGGGAAGCGCAAGCTAAAAACGTCTTCGTCAACAACCCAATCATTAATCAAGGAAAATGGGTCAATATCTATGATTTTAATTGGTGTTAAACTCAGATCACTTAACCAGTCTAAATTTCATTAGTCAACGAGTACAAACCAAACTTAACATGGATCACATCAATCACTAACATCAATATCTATAATTCAATTAATTCAATCACATATCTATAATTCAACTAACATCTATAGTTCAATTAACATCAATAGTTCACTAACATCTATAATTCAACTAACATCTATAATTCAACTAACATCAATCACATATCCATTTAGCAAGTCTAAAAATGCAAGCTAGACTTTACTCACCATACTAATTTTAATAATTATTACAACCGAAAAGGACAAGTCTATATTAGTCCAAGTCCCCATCCAACTAGTCATAAATTTGAGTAACAATTATTAACATTCCTAAAGTGGGAAGCTACCCTAGAACTTAAGAACAAATAAACCTCAACATCAGTCTTAGCCTTGTGTGGAAATTGTCTTAAAGGTCATCCTCATCACTAGTTCAAATTTTCTAATTATAAAATTTTGTTGATTAAGTTCTTATCAAGTACTCTAGGTGTCTTCTTGGAGTTCCCACTAACACCATCCAGTTCAGACCCTCAAGGGAAAGTCACAATGGAATTATCGTTTAACCTGAATTGTTTTTCCTATTTCAAGAGGAAAACGGTAAACATTGTAGCGTTGTATCTAAAACACTTTAAGATTATAATTTGGGACATGTACCACCTTTGATCTATCCTCCTTCCAATGACATAAATAATACAATATTTTGGACTTGCGGTCCCCAATATGACCATTTACTAAAACCCCAAGTCAAGCCTAGTTTGAGGACCAGGCCAACCATAACTCACACAAGTTATAACTCGGAAAGATAAATCTAACCAGATTCTAGAATTCTGGAGAGTTATACTCTTGTTATTTATTCCTTCCAGCCCACAAATCCCATGTAAGTTCAATAATTCAAAATGTATTATGAAAAAGGTAAAAAGACTCGTTTAAAGGAACTATCAAAGAAACATCTACTTGATGTCAACTGCCAATTTCTTAAAATAAGATAATCTAGATTATACGATTTACAACAAATAAAACAAAAGTTAAAGGGGATTCTTACCCCTAAATTGCATGAGAATGAATGAGTACTCATACAGTACGCCCAATGATTATGCTGTATCGGTAAGATGCAAGGGTTTGAACTCGGTGCTGATCAAATTCAACAACCACAGCCATGCCTTAATCAATAGCTAGCAGCCTACAATAATGTTGCCTCCAGATAAAACGCTACCCAACCTGCTATCAAAATACTGTGAGTAAACGTGGTGCATCCAGCATTTTCGCTGAGTGTAACCAGGCGTGTAAGACCATGTGCAAGACCAACACTATCATTGTGCGTTAACAGGCACGTAACCAACATTATCGCTATGTGTAAGACTGTGTGGAAACATTGTGAATCGGTGTCAGGAGTAAATCTTCTATCGCTGTGTGTAAACATGTGTAAACAGTAACGAGTTTTCTCATCAATCAATCCACGCAGCAGGTGAGGGAGGTGGGATTTTTGTAAAAAGGAAAACAAATTCATGGTGCAGGGAATAGAAGCCCTTGAACCACAGGAAAGTGGAGTAAAATCGCCAAGATGAAAGGGTGATTGGGCAGAGGGAAATCGGCAACAAAGGGGTTAATACAAAGAGTGGATTTTTTTTTTTAAAGTGTTGAATACACAGAGTTTATATTGGCCAGCTATCGCATGATGAACGAGCAGAGACAAATCTTTAGCATATGATATTTACACGATTAGATTTCGCCAGGTAAGTAGTAATTCGTCGGTAAGTAATAACACACAGGTAAGTATTAATTCGCCAAGGTAAAATCAATTCGCCCGGTAAGTATTGATTCGCAGGTAAAATCCCTTCATTAATACAAGATAAATTTTCCAGTCATTAATCCGCCAAGGTAAAATCATTGGCTGTATAAAGGCTGGTAAATGTAATGGTGCTTTTCTTAATAATTCCAAATACTAAAATGTTGCCCATAAACAGCTATGTAAATGCACTACACAGTCAACGCAGGCACACAAACAAATCAACGTTGTCTTCCAATTCTTAATAATGTCCCGACTTTACCAATCAAGAGATGGATCTGTCATTAAAACTCAGCAAACGAAAGGAAATAAACAAGCGCAGAGATAAACCCTCAAGGACGCAAGGATAAACCATAAGCAGGGGTACCCAATCGAAGAAGGTGCAAAGACCAAACATTTAGCCAAGGACAACAACAGAGGTAGATAGCTGAGTTCGTCCTTCGCTTCACCATCCTCGCACAGAAAAGCAGGGCGTTGAGATCCATAGGTCTTTTAATGCTAAGGCGACGATCGTAGCTCAAGCTCCTGGCCGACTGCTCAGGCGAGGACTAGCGTGCTAAGGACGAAGGAAAACAATCGCAAGGGTCTCAGTCAAACACCACAAGGATATCAAGTCATGCGGGGAACAAAGACCATGGGAGATCAAACAACCAAACAATAAGCTAGGCTAAGAAAAGGGGTTCGCTATCAATCTAAACATCCAATCCATTTACAAATCACCATGCAGATCCAAGCATAAGTCCTAATGCATTCTACTCTACAAAATAAAAGAGTGTATCGTTGCCTGATCACCCGCTTCGAATGTCGTCCCACGCTCTGTGCAACTCTCGCTCGCCGACTGTCAAGACCTCACCGGTACCTCCCAGCCAATGCTAGGGGTATTCTTCTTCCCCCTTAGCCCCCCGAGCAGCAAAGGGGCCACACACACTATCCGAAGATTTCATCTAGCTCCTAGCTCGCCTCGCAAGGCCGAGCTACCACTCCTCTCCGAGCTGGGTAACCCAACTCCCACAAGTAAATCAGTCAAGTTGATATTTCTGCAGTGTAACATTACGCAAACAGAATATGATCCTTCCTCCTTCTCCTCCCTTTCTTTTATAGAGTTTCGAACTTCCTTTCTTTCCTAAAATCTCATTTAGTTAAAGTTTTTAAAAATAAAATCCCAAAATTTCCTCTCCGTACAAGTGTCCTTCATCCCCTACAATCCTCCATGAATTAATTTCTTTAATTAAGTAATTATCTTTATTTCCCTCACCCACCTAGAGTTACTCCTAGAATCACTCCTAGGTGTCCCTAGATTCCCTTACAGGTTTTAAAGGCTTTCCCTATTATGAAATTGCTAATTCAATTTAAAATTAGAAGGCTCTTAAATGTAGATTCTTTACTAAGTTGACTTCCCACTTTTTCACTTAAGTTCCCCTTTTTCCTTTTTATGTTACCTCTTTTCCCTAGTTTCCTATTTTTTTTATCTTCCCTCTTTCCCCTTTTACTTAGAACTCAAAAAGGCAGGTGTGGAATATAACCTCTTTTCCCTTTTATCATTAATTTAGTATCTTTTTAAATTATCAAAAGATAAAATAATTAATTCCCTCTTTACTTTTTATATCCACAGATTTTATTTCTTATAAATAATTTAATTTATTACTCCCTTCAAGTTACAAAATTTTATGAAGGCCATAATTATTACTTAAGTGGTTTTTATTTTAAAATTTATTATTTTATTTTATTTTATCTATTTATTTTATTTTATTTTTTTAATTATTATTTTTTTTAAAGGTAGACAAAATTTTACCCCTAGTGAAATTTTAGACTTAGAACTTAGATTTTGTACTCAGCGACATTTAATTAGGGAAATTGTTTTAAAATTTCTTAACCTGTTATTTGTCTTAGGGCCATCTAGGTTCATCCCTCTATCATCATCAATGCGACGTGCCCTTCAGGACACACTAGGTGCTCCAACGACGCCAATCGCTTCATTTGTTCCCTTGCGCGACGTGCCCTTCAGGACGCACTATGTGCTCCAAGGGTGCCACTCACCTCATCTGTTCCCTTGCGTAACGTGCCCTTGAAGACGCACTATGTGCTCCAAGGGTGTCGCTCGCCTCTTGACTGATTGGTAGACATCAATAACCCTTGGAGTCAACACTTTGCCAGGTGAACTTGTGGGAGACTAAGGGCCTCTAAGGAATAAGGCCCCCGCCTTATTGCGTGCCCCTTAGAATCATCGTGAGCGACTGTCACAGTTTTCCCTCATGGTATCGTCGGTCCTCTCGAACTAGGTAATCATTAACCTACAGTTCGAGCCACGACGGGTGTGATAGTAGGCTGTGGCAGGGCTACTGTCCACACCTCTCCCTCAACATCTCTGGTAGTCATGTGTGACCCCTTTACTCCACATGTGAGTCTGGTCGGCAAGCTATCGTCATCCTGCATCATCAACAAATCATATCAGAACATATCCACATCATATCATCTAATCAGATGCACTAATATCACAGTAAAACAATCAAACCCCAATGTTTTATTCCCTGACTCGATCTGGAATCCAAGGGGTTCCATCGATGACTCTACATCCGTGAGGTCCAAAACCCTGCACACTCAATAAAACTGAGTCAATAGCACCTGTCTATGTCAATGTAGTAAAACAACATATCATCAACCCATAATGCCTCATAATCAAAATCAAGAGTTTTAATAACATAATAATCCAGATCACTTGCGAGCAAGTGTCCTCAAAGAATAAGTTCGCTCAGTGCGCCAGAGCGGCATGTTACACTATCAAAATGTGTTTTCATTTGATAGAAGAAATGAGTCTTGTTTTTGTTCAGTTTGCATAGAGGAAACAAAATCTATAGAGTTTTCAAAAATGAAAATGCGGAATATGTTAAATCTTGGAGACTTATCGAACTTAATATAAAAGGGAAAATGTCACTTGCAAGCTCAGAAGAGATGGAATCAAATTAAACTATAGTGCCAGTTGATGGAGATAGAGTTTATGATCTTGTTAGAGAAGGTAATTTTTATGTTTAAATTTTTTCAAATAATTTGTAGATGTACTTGTGTGATAATCTAACATGAATTATTTGTTGTCCAATATATCCAATTATTTGCAGGATATGTCTTTGTCGTGGATTCACCTGTAGACAACACTGAAAACATGAAATATTATTTGATGTGATGTATAGAACAAAAGATGAGGTTATTAGAAGATTTTGATGATAACGGTTTTATATATGAAAGAAGATCCACTGTATTGAAAGGGTATTTTTTTCAAGAAACCCATCAAACCGATACTCATGTTCACTTTCAAGACTACCAATCAGATGTTATAAGTTGTTAATATAGTCATTCCGTTTGTGAAGCACGCATAAAGTTGATAGAAGTTCAATAAAAAAAAAGGTTAGAAAATGGAAAATGTTCAAAGTCAATCATGAACAAATAATTTAAGATGGAATACCATTACGATTTCTTTAAACAAGTGAAATGTGTACATTCCATAATTTTATATTTTGCATTGAAAGTACATGTATTTATGAATATCTAGGATTATATAATCATTTCCAATGTAGTTTACTTTCATGGTCCATTCAATTAAGAAAAGTTGTATTTTTGATGAATTATAAAGTTTACCAAGACTTATTTACAATTTCACGAAAGAACCTATAGATTGTATCTAGAGAACCTAAATTGACCTGTACTTTGGATGATTATACTTTAATCTTACAAATTATCCAAATCCCATACACAAATCCTTTAATGCATGTAACCAATTTACTACATATAGGATACCTGCATTCATTATTTGCAATTTGATTGTTCAATGCCTTTTCATATGAAGATGATAACCTCAAATCAAAACTAGGACCCATTTCCATGTCACTATAAGGGACTATTGATGGCTTAGAAAAAATTTAAAGACATTTTAAAGTGTATGATTAACATCCTAATTAAAAAGTTCAAGGTAATACAAGTATGATTATCATCCTAATTAAAAACTTTAAAGTCATCTTAAAAAGTATCAATTTTAATTATGAAATTGTGAATTTTGATTCCAAAAGTGTTGATATTATATTAAATTGTTAAATTTCTGCATTTAGATTTCAATATCTTGAAGCAAATTGAAACAAAAATGTGTATGATTAACAGGTAACAAGTTATTTATATTATACACATTAAACATAGTTTTCATTGAATTTGATTGAAAAAAACTTAAGTTGAAAACAAATTTGATTTTGTGGGCTAATAACAAAAAATAAAAAATAAGAAGTCATCTACTAAAGCATGGTTTGTCACATTTAGATTTTCATAATTTAATGTAATTAATGGTAGGGGTCATATTAATGGCATTAGTGAATACTTCCAATGTGGAGAGGATTGATAATTTCCATCAACCATTTTCTACCCTTACAAAAACAATTTATATCAATATAAATTTTAATGAAAATTGTTTATCTATATTAAAGTATATTTTAATTTTACATATTAAAATAAGTTTTAATACTTCCAATGTGTAGAGGATTGATAATTTCTATATCAACCTTTTTGATACATAAAATTTATATCAATATAAATTTTAATGAAAATCGCTTACTTATATTAAAGTATATTTTAATTTTACATTCTAAATCATGTTTTTATTTCAATTTTTATTTCAATGTTTATTACAAACTACATTTTTATTTCACATTTTCTTGAATAAATATATTGAAAGCTCGAGAAGTAACCAAAGACTAACATAACCAATTGTTGGACTGTCATTTCATTGTGAAATTTCATAAAAACTATAAATTTTGATGACTTGTTTTGACTATTTTCAACCATATTTCCAAATCAAACAAAATTTAAATTATAAGTGAGAAACTATACTTTTTATTTCACATTTTCTTGAATATTTCATTGTGAAATTTCATAAGAAACCATAGAATTTGATGAACTATAAAATTTGATGACTTGTTTTGACTATTTTCAACCATATTTCCAAATCAAACAAAATTTAAATTATAAGTGAGAAACTATAATTTTTATTTCACATTTTCTTGAATATTTCATTATGAAATTTCATAAGAAACTATAAAATTTGATGACTTGTTTTAACTATTTTCAACCATATTTCCAAATCAAACAAAATTTGAATTACAAGTGAGAAACTATAATTTTTATTTCACATTTTCTTGAATATTTCATTGTGAAATTTCATAAGAAACTATAAAATTTGATGACTTGTTTTGACTATTTTCAATCATATTTCCAAATCAAACAAAATTTAAATTATAAGTTAGAAACTATAATTTGATAACTACCCAGATCTCCTATCACTACACAATTAGCTTCACATAGAATCAACTCTACTTCACATAGTACAGTGATGTTTATACAATAATGTTTATAAATAAAATGAAATAAAACTTTTTTAATTTCATCGTAAAACATAAATGAACCTTTAGAGAAATCAAACATGAGACAATAAATTAATATTTTGAGACAATAAATTGATATTTTGAACTCCAAAAATATCAACTATATGTATATGTATATATATATATATATATATTATATATAACCAAAGTTTGAATAATTACACCACCAAATACATAGGTTCCACATCTATTTTAGGATGATAACAAAAACTAAGACATCTAAATCCAAAATTCTGGACTATAAGCCATCTCTTTAAAATAGATCACTTCATACATGCAAAAGAAAACATAATTCAAAAATTAAAAATTTACAATTCAAACATGCAAAATAGAACATAATTCAAAATTTAAAAATTTACAATAAAATATATGTACAAATTTAAAATAAAATGTATACATGTACAATGTTAGATAAATAAAACAAGTTGTGATTAAATCCAAATTGACATACATACCAAAAGAGTTAAGCCTTATCCTCCAACATACTCATTTCCACCAAATATAATGTAAACATATTTTCTGTAACATCTCGCTCTAACTCTGAGAAAATTTATTCTTTGAGGACACTTGCTTGCAAGTGATCCAAACTATTATGATATTAAAACATTTGTCCTTGATTATGATGCGTTATGGTAGATGACATGATGTTTTACTGCATTGACCTAGCTAGGTGCTATTGACTTAGTTTTACTGAGTGTGTAGGGTTTTGGACCTTGAGGATGCAGAGGCATCGACGGAACCCCTTGGACTCTGGATCGAGTCAGGGAGTGTGCTATTGGGGTTTGATTGTTTTACTGTGATTTTAGTACATTTGATTTGATGATATGATGTGGACATGTTCTGACATGATTGTTGATGATGCAGGCTGACGATAGCTTGTCGACCAGACTCACATATGGAGTAAAGGGGCCACACACGACTACCAGAGAGGTTGAGGGAGAGGTGTGGACAACAGCCCTGCCATGGTCTACTAGCACTCCCATCGTGGCTCAAACTGTAGGTTAATGATTACCTAGCTCGAGAGGACCCACAATGTTGCGAGGAAAAATTGCGACAGTCGCTCGCGATGATTCTAAGGGGCGTGCAATAAGGCGGGGGCCTTATTCCTTAGAAGCCCTTAGTCTCCCAAAAGTTCACCTGGTGGAGTGTTGAATCCAGGGGTTATTGATGTCTACCAATCAGTCAAGAAGTGAGTGGCACCCTTGGAGCACGTGGTGCATCCTGAAGGGCACATTGCACAAAAGAAACAAAAGGGCGAGTGGCACCCTTGGAGCACGTGGTGCGTCCTGAAGGGCACGTCGCGCAAAAGAAACAAAAGAGGCGAGTGGCACCCTTGGAGCACGTAGTGCGTCCTGAAGGGCACGTCGCGTTGATGATGATAAAGGAAGGAACCTAGATGGCCCTAAGACAGACAATACATTAAGAAAATTTAAAACAAATTCCCTAATTAAATGTCGCCCAGTTCAAAATCTATTTCCTAAGTCTGAAACTTTGCTAGGGGTAAAATTTTCTCTACCCTTGAGAAAACATCTCTAAAAATTAAAATAGTAAAATTTAAAATAAAAACCCTTTAAGTAATAATTTTGGTCTTCATAAATTTTTGCGGTAAATGAAGAGAGTAAGAAATTAATTACAAGCTATGGGTATAAAATATAAAGAAGAATTTAATTATTTTTATTTTTTGATAGTTTAAAAAGATGCTGAATTAATAATAAAAGGGGAAAGAGGGAAATTATAACATTTAGGAAACTAGGGAATGGAGGTAACTTAAAAAAGGGAAAGAGGGGAACTTATGGTAAAAAGCAAGGTCAACTTAGTAAAGAATCTGCAATTAAGAACCTTCTAAATTGAACTAAATTAGCAACTTCATTTTAGGGAAAGTATTTAAAACCTGTAAGGGAATCTAGGGACACCTAGGAGTAAAAATAGGAGTAACTCTAGGTGGGTGAGGGAAATAAGACAATTTAATAAATTAAGGAATTTAGTTAATAAAGAAACGTGGGGTATGGATAACACTTGTACGAAGGAGAGTTTTAAGAAGATTTTTATTAAAACTTAAATTAAATGATATTTAGGGAAAGATGGAAGTTCTAAAACTCTATAAAAGAAAGGGAAGAGAAGGAAGAAAGGGGATTGGCTGTTAGCATAACGTTATGCTGCTGGATTTGTGACTTGACTGATTACTTGTGGGGAGTTAGGATTTCCCATCTCGGATAGGAGTGGTAACTCGACCTTGCGAGGCAAGCTGGGAGCTAGACGTACCATCTGAGGGGGAAGCAGAGTACCCCTAGCGATTGGCTGGGAGGTACCAGTGTAGTCTCGATGGTCAGCAAGCGAGAGCGGCACGGGGCGAGCGGACGACACTCGGAGCAGGTGATCAGGCAATGGTACGCTTTCCATTTTGCACGAATGAAGGTATTAGGACCCTGGCTCTCTTTTAATGTTATCAACATTGTATATTTTCTTGTGAGATGAAATTACTTGACTTAAATCTTCTTGGGTTCTCATCGGTATGACTGGTTTTATTTTTCTGTTCTTCGGCGATTTTAATGGTGTGACGGATATAAAAATGTTTCTTCTTAACTCTGTTGTTGCAAGTCAGCATTGGATAAAAGATTTTATGACCTCGGTGTTGCCGACCTTCCTTGGTTCTATGCGATCTCTAGCTGTGCCTTACGTTTTTGTTTGTCTGCGTTTTTTTTTGCTTGGAAGAGATGAATCTAACTCTGCACTTGAAATCCTTATGGCCTTATCCTTGTCTTTTTCTGCCAACTTTTTATTTGGTATTCTGAGATGAAATTTTTATCTTCGATCGGTGTTGAATCTTGTTGGTTGGAAGGGTTTTGTTCCATTTAATTACCTCTGCGTTATTATTTCATTTCCTAAAAATTTTCCCTCACCCGGCCAATTGTGGGGCATTTTCTTTGTTAGGGAAACATATTTTACCCAGTGTTGTGATGTTGAACTCGACATTTCTCCTTTATGTAGACCAAAGTTCATTAGTGCGGGGGATCTGGGAACTTGTTCTTGATCGATGAAGTTAAATTTGACTTAGATCAGTGTTGAAAAATTGATACAGTTGGGTTCCCACGCACAATGTCTATCTGCTATTTTAAACCTTTTAATTCCAGATTTGGAATCGTGTGAGGCATGGATCTTTGACTCTAGTCTGTTGATCTAACTTGTGCATCATGGAAGGTCTACAAAGGAACCCGGATTTGGTGGATCATGCGTGGAGTCCCTAGGGTAGCATGAAGTTCACTTACGTGCATAAAACTGCCCTTGTGTCCTCAATCATGGGCATGGGTTACCCCTCTCACCTGTTTTAAACCGATCTTTCCACCTTTAACTTCAACGCCTAGTCAGAAATTAGAGTTCAGAGGTTAATGGAATAGTGTATTGCTATCAAGCATGCCTTAAATTCTGTTGAAAGGCAACCGACCACTATTACAGTCTATTAATAACCGAGTCTCATAGCAAATGCTACGGTTCAATCTGGACAGCAAGAATTGGAGTTCAAGTTAAACTTTTGCTCAAGATTCGAGGAATAATTCCATGTCTGCGAATGACAAGTTAACGCCCGAGATGGCCGAGATGTTTTTCTAAATTCGCTTCAGGTGAATGGACCTTTAATAACCCCAATTTCCAGTTTTTTACTAGCATTTCAGAATTGGAGCTTGGACCCTTTCAGATCTGTTCTTAGGAGGCTGTTTGCAGTCCTTCTGTCGGTGTCTGCCTGCATAAGTAAGCAGACTATCCTTATTTGGAATGTACAACATGATTCTGAAGTCCTTCTTTTGGTTTCCATAATTATTTTTAGCGCTTCAAACCTTCTTGCCTGCAGAATAGTCCAGATTTTAGTTGAGAGTGAAATCATTGGCATGGGTCTCTTAGTGTGTTTAATTTATTTATATTTTTAGCAGAAGGAATACACTGCATTAATCCTGAGTTTAGTAATAGCGACATTATGATATTAGTTGTACTATGGTATGGAGGTTATTCCAACACTTCAACTAGACAACATGTTGGCCATCTATTGTTATTAATGTTTGACTACAACTTTTCACTCTTTTAATTTAAATGATTGACACATTTTGGTCATAGCTAAGTTAGTGATTAAATTCGACTTGCCAAAACAGATCGCAACTAATTACCTTAAGGTTTTTGTTGGGGAAAACATTTGTGGTTAAGTGAATAATTATGATGGTACATTGCTTTTAGTAAAGTTAATTGTTGGGATCAATATGTACTTCATATATCTAATAATGATTTAGTGTGTAGAGGATATGCTCTGGAATGCTTATGCTTGGGGTGTATCATCAATTATTCAACATTTAAACCCTTAACCTCAAACTATCCTTAAGACTTGTCTCCTTAAGTGCTTTGTTATACTAACAATTTGGGAAGGTAAAGAAGTCTTGGTGTTATTCTTGATAAGTTAACAAGTGACCCTTAGGAGATATTTTCATGTTGGACATTGGATAATCTTTCTTTATTTTGTGAGTATTAATTTATCTACATTGATGGTAGCCTATAAATAAACAAACATAATTGACACATCTTTAATTAAATGTTACTTAATGGAATTACACTATAGATATATTGACATTTAGTAAGTATAGAATTGATACATACAAGACACTTCTTTACTTGTAGCATTAATTGAGATTTTGTCATGATAAAATAATAGTTCTAAAATGTTGGCCTTAGGACTACAAGTATAATGATCTAGAATGATTAAACTTTTCCACTCTCATTGTAAACTTGATTACTCTATGATGAGATCGATGATCGTAGACTCTGTTGATTTAGCTAGAAGCATGATTGATTGTGATTGGTTGGTAAATAGGATTTCTTGCGCCTTGTAGATCGAATGATTAATTAAATTGTGTTCTAATGCTCTAACAAACCTTGATGATGGTGGATTGATTTAGAACTAGATTAGTAATGCGTGGTTAATTAAATTTAATGTACGATGAATTACAGTAAAGTTTACTCTCACCCTTGGTTAAATTGAATTTGGTTGATAGAACGAATCTTAGTTAATCATTGATGTTGGCAGATTTAGCATTTTTAGTTTTGGTATTGATTGTGTCGGGTGGGATGTAGACACCTCCATGTTCCTCAGAACAGTCGCCAGCCCTGAGACCTTAAATGGTTAAAATCGATGGAAACCTCGGCTTGAGCATTGCTTATGTGTCTTGGAGGTCCTAACCAATGTAGGGTAGGACGGGCGATAGTCAGTCTTATTATTTTGTCGGTTGAATGTTGTTCATTGCTGGCAGATGTTGATGTGCGTCTTAGATCTTTATGTTGATGTCGCAGTTGCATGCATCATGATTCGTCGTCATGTGGTGGAGCAGAGTATAATATCTTGTTACCCTTGTACACACGCACACACAAAAAAAAAAAAAAAAAAATTGCACTTGTTATAAGAGATTGTCGTCGTAACGAGGAGGATCGTTACATTTTCCACCAAATATAATTTAGACATTTGTAATAATAGAAGACAATAATAAAAAAAACAAATAACACATATTAGCATATATACTTTCACTAAATATTAAATAAACAATAAGAAATAATAACATACCCAACCAGAGTTAAATAGATTTAAGATTTTCCCTCTCTTTTTATTACACTTTTTTGACACTTTTTTTAAACCAAACTTTCATCACAAAGTTCCAAAACTTCCAAAATAGTTACTCTCCACATTAAGCATACATGATTTAAACAATTTGTAAAATATTATCTAAAATCCTAAAAAACTTTAAAGAGAAAAATTGTGTGCTTGGTAAGAAATTTTTGTGTCAGAAAGTTCACAAATCTCCATATTAAATAATTCTTCCAATGAAATACGTATCTCCTTGTGGATAAAGTCCCAAATCCTTCAAGTGAAATTCTCATATGAGGTGATCTTATTTGATCTTATTTACTCAAGCTCAGATATACAATATGTGTGAGCTAGCTCAGATATACATATACATAGTTTATTTGTAAATCTACTTGAATGTTGGTTTTTGTGGTTAGTAACCAATTTAGCTAAGCGTTTGACAATACCCTGGAAAGAAAGAATTCACTTTGTTGTATCTAGAAAAAACAAATTTCTATTCTACTCCATTCTTGGACAAGAAGGCAAGGAATGCAATCGAAGAAAATTTAAAAGCTTCTCCTTTTCTGATGTGGGATAGAATCTGTTCTCAAATAATCATATGTTCAAATTTAAAATTAGGTCTTCATCATGATCTAAACTTAAATAATTTTGAATGTACTATTTAAGACAATAGTAAGCTTATATATGGGTTTTATATATTTCAAAATAATTGATCAAAGTGTTGAATAGGAAAGGCTAAACTATAAATTTGAGAAAATAAAAAATTGATAAAAATAAAAAAATATAAGCTTATTCAACAAATATAAGCTTGAACACTTTTGTATAAAACCTCAACATAAAATCAAATTAAAACTCACTAATGTGCAATGAACGTACATTTATGAATCATCATGAATGGATGCATCCTTCCCAGGTATGGATGCTTCCTTCACTTCCTCCTCAATCCCAATATCCTGCACTCTCTTGTCCACATTTTGTTCAAGCACACTCTTAGGCACTCTCTTTTCCACATTACCCTATATAACACATTTCAAATTTGAAAATTTGAAAATTAAATTTAAATGATTTTAACACATTAAATTGTAGTTTTAAATTTTGAAACATGTAATTTCTGTGATGTGCCAACCTATGATTCAATAAACTAAATGTTGTTTAATACATTCTTCTTTTAAATTAATAATTTAAATGGAAATTTTCAATTATAATATATAACTAAATTCATTTTCAACATGCAATGATACCTATGAACTCTCACCCTCTTCAAACTCTCCCAATGAGAATTGAGACAAGCCTTCCCAAGTAGTAGGAGATGTAATAGGGATCTTTGAACAACACAATTAAGAACTAGATCTAGGATTCAATGTGTTCAGATTTATACAAAATTATAAATGTTGTTTATGTTATTCAAAATATTGGAAATTGAACAACTAAAGTGCTCATCCGTGGCTATTAGAAAATATATACCCGATTCAATCCATCCAAGTTTAAACTTGTGGAATCAAGTCCCCTATTTATTAGAGATTCATTTAGCATATCTTCAAACTGGAATTAATGACAATAATAACTCAAATATTTCTATAGATACAATGATATGTATATAGATCTAGAATTAGAAGTAAACTATCCTAAAATACGTCAAAAATTTATTAACTAAAACACATACCAATCTGTTGTTCGGTTCATCATTTTGAATGACCTCCTTCCAACCATCACTACAAAATTTTGCATACTCCTTAAGATCTTATACTAACATCGTATCTAACTCCACATCTGTTTTATAAACAAAAATGGATCGAGAATTGGTTTCTGTTCGCTGACGGTTCAAACCAACATCAATACCATAAAAGATCGATTCCAAACATTCTCTGATTGCATTACTAGCCTCTTTTTCAACCTATGATGAAACTCGCAACTCTGAATATGAAGAAAATGCCCCTGTTGGGCAAGAAACTAAAGGTCATGGAGGCCTCTGCAATGTCACATTTTGATATACCCATTTTCGATCATATGTTCATCATTTACCAACCCTATAATAATAAAATGGTGGTCTAATATAATCAGGGTGCATGTCTATGAAAAAATCTACATAAAAGTGTCTAGCAAAATAATGTGGAACCTCATCGTTCCAAAAACAATTGTCATACAGATGTCCTGCTATGTCGAGGTGCTTAAAATATTGCACATTCAACATCTTTCGCTTTGGCTCATCTTTGAAAATAAACATCAAAATTGAGGTTTATTTTGAAAATTTATTTTTTACTGCATCCCATTTATCAAGGCCCATCACCTCTGACTTTCTTCACCTCATCAAATCAATAAAACTGTCATTGGTTGGCCCCATATTTTGATATGCGTCCAAAAAGTTTTGTAATGAATGAAAAACAATCTCCAAACTTTGTTTACTCTTCTGAGGGAGATCCAAGATCCTCAAATCATTTTCCAACCTAATTTTAGCACTTGAGCATCTCTCAAGGGTCATTTCTTCAATAATCCCTTCCCAAGGAAACTCATCACCAACATCCAAAGGATAGGTGAATGTAGGCATGTAATCTTTTGTTTAATGATAGCATTGCCTCATAAATCCACCTTCACTGATGCAGGAGCATCGCGAGTAGCAAGCACGCGCAAAGGTGGAATATAGCTGGGACAAGTGCCTGCGCATTTCAACACGTTGTCAAAAGTGTTTTGAAATGCTTTGAAATAAATGTTTGGATATTAAACGAAATAATTAAGTGGAGGGGCACTTGTAGATTGTAAATAGATCATGAGAAATTCGCTCACATCTATAGTAGGTAGAGGCATTTGTGCTAGTTAATATAGGTAGGTAGCTTTAAATTCTTATATTTGACAGTTTAAGAGAGTAGGAGGGAAACGGGATAGAGACACCCTCATTCTATAGTTGTAATAGAGGAGAAGAATAACATTCAGCTATTGCGAGAGAGCAGAGAGCTGTATTTGAAAACACCCATGTACAGAAGTCCTGAATTAATACATGAAGCTTTTATTCAGACTTATGGTGTTGTGATGTTCTCTGTGTATGCAAGTTGAATGCTATGCTTATAGTTATTTTAGTCTTTCTGTTATGCATTTTTTGTTACGCTATGTATGAATGATTTCTTGTTAAATGTCTGAAATCTAAGAGAGGAAGAGTAAGGAATGAGTTTCAATTATTTCTCTATCTGAGCAAGAATTCCTGCAAGGAGTGCAGTGGAGTTTGTCCGCAAGGAGTGTGTTGACAAGGGTTCAGAGTTTCATCTCTGAAAGCTCAAGAGAGATAACGTTATTCTCATTCCCGTAGAAGTGCAGGTTGAGCACAACAACCGTGCAAGGTGTGCGCAGGCTGGTTGTAAGTTTAGAACTTATCAACCAAGGAAAGAATTGAAGGACTATTGTTGCAAGGGGAGTGCGCAGAGTCGAAGAATTCAAATACTTGGAAGTATCTGAAGGGTTGCCGCAAGGAGTGCATGCAAGAATCTTCTTAAAGACTCGAGTTGTGGAGAAAGCTCAGGAGGGTTAGTACCTTGAAGCGTTCAAAGGGAGACATTGCAAAGTTACTTTACAGGCAGATAAGTTCCAGTGAAGGAGTAGCTTGGTCAATTTGTGGGAGTTGTCAAGGAGGAACGAACGATCGAAATTCTCCGTGGAGAATTTTTGAAGTCCCGAGAGCCGTTAGATCTTTCAGAGGAGAAAGAAGAGTTATGGTGAGTGTTTTCTAAAGTGTAAATCTTAGGAGAGATGGGGCCGTTAGATCTCTCGTGAACTCTCATTTTGGAATTCGAGAGCTGAAGGGGCAGAAGAATCTGTGTCAAATATTGTAGACAGTGGAGAGCGGACAGGTGGTGTACTTGTCAATACGAAGGTCAAAACCTTTGTTGACCATTTCGGGATTTTGTGAGTTGGATAACCGAAAGCCTTGTAGCGAGATTCGCGAAATTACGAAGTGAGAAGTCCTGAAGGGGTGAAAAGATTTGTGTGGGGCCAGATATTGGTGAAGCATGTCGGAACTCGGCATTTCAACATTTTAGAGGATAAGAATTTGGGATTTCGTGTCCGAGATTCCCAAAATTACGAAATGCGATACTATCGTGGGAGAGGATGCGACAAGTGTTTCGGTGCATCGAAAGTTTAGGTTTTGGAAGGCAAAGAGTTGAGAGACTTGGAAGGAGAAGTTGCGAATTCGCAAACTCTTAATTTCTAAAATCGCGAGAAATACAACCACATTGTTTGGTCAGAGGGAGATTGGAATTGATGCTTCGTCTTTGATCGTGTGGACTCAATTCATAAGGACCTGTGGAGAAGCACCATTTTATGTGCATGGGATTCCCCGAAGAGGAATCGAAGAGTCAATCCGACTCAAGGGCAGGAATTAGAACGATCCTATAGTGGACCTTGACCCGAGGGTTGGGGGTCTATGTCATTTTCTGGTATCAGAGCCCAGAAAGATTTATTTTCTTTCTGTAGTAGGGAAAAGAAATATTTACCATGCCGCCGAGAAGAAGAGACAGACAAACACCCGATCCACTAGAATAAAGGGAAATGACAAGAAGAAGGGGCAGGCAAGTGCCTGATACAGCCGTAGAAAGAGAGATGCTTAACCTACGTGCCAGACTTGAAGACATGGAGACAGCACAGAGGTGCACAACTGGTGTTGGAGATGTCAGTGAATCTGAAAGTGAAGATGAAGCTGGACATGAAATAGAAGAAGTTGTAGCAGAAGATGCAGCAAATGAATGCCTACTTAGGGCTATTGCAAGGATGGGTGCTAGAGCAAAAGTGGACATTCCAGTATATGAGGGAAACCTGGATGTTGAAGAGCTTCTAGACTGGATTAGAGCTCTGAACACATATTTTGACTATGAATATGTCGAGGAAGACAAGAAGGTCAATCATGCTGTCACAAGACTTAAAGGACATGCAACATTGTGGTGGGATGAACTACATGTTGACAGACGCTGCAAAGGCAAGCAAAAAATCAAAAGTTGGGATAGAATGATCTCGAAGATGAAGGCGAAATTCATACCCAAGGATTACCAAATCACTCTGTTTCAAAGAATGCAAAATTTGATACAGAATCTGATGTCAGTGAAGGAGTACACTGAAGAGTTCTACAAGATAAACATTAGAGCAAGTCATCACGAAAGTGATGATGAAAAGGTTGTCAGGTATATGAATGGTCTGAGATATGACATTCAGAATGAGATGAGCATGATGATCATTTGGACTGTAGAAGATGCTTATCAGATGGCTTTGAAGGCTGAAGAGAAGTTGAGCCGAAAGCAAAGTCAAAGAGGATGAGGCAGAAGTCAGCCTAAAGGAAAAACAATTGTCCAAGATAGGAATCAGAAGCCTAAGGAAGAGTGGAAGAAACCTCAACCTCAAACTGAGAGAGGCAAAATCTCATAGAGAGGGCAGTATGTCGAACAGAGAGGACAGTATGCTGATAATAACACTTTTCCTCGCACTAGAGGAAGAGGAAGAGGCAGAGGTGGAGTAGTAAAATGCTTCATGTGTGGAAAAAATGGACATAAGTCTTATGAATGTCAAGATAAGAAGAAAGAAGGTGGTGAGACTCACATTGCCAAAGCACAAAGGCCGAATGTTGAGGCAGAGGATGCTGAAGGCGGAAGATCACTAGTGATGAGAAAGGTTCTCTTAACGCCAAAAAAAGAGGCAGAGAATCCAGTGCAAAGGAATAGTCTTTTTCGGACTGCTTGCAAGACCAAAGATAGGGTATGCAAGGTCATCGTGGACAGTGGTAGCACCGACAATCTCGTTTCTATAGAGTTGGTAGAAAATCTGGAGCTGGAGACTATTGAACATCCAAGTCCATACAGAGTTTCGTGGCTACAAAAAGGACATCAGATAAATGTCACTAAATAATGTTTAGTTGA
This sequence comes from Picea engelmannii, assembly GCA_009831015.1. Lineage (NCBI taxonomy): Eukaryota > Viridiplantae > Streptophyta > Pinopsida > Pinales > Pinaceae > Picea > Picea engelmannii. Next base: position 796,987 of record ML778054.1, on the reverse strand, counting down.
ATTTAAAATAGGAGGATATAATGATAAGATAGTGTGTGATTTCATTCCCATGGATGTTTTTCATCTATTGCTGGGTAGACCATGGCAATATGACAGGAATGTGATTCATGATGGGAGGAAGAACACATACACCCTAGAAAAGAATGGGAGAATTCACATGTTGTTGCCAATTAAGGACAAAGAAGCGAAACCATAGGTAAGCAACACTGTACTTCTCATGAGTGGGAAGGAACTTCTTAAGGAGGTTAAGAAGAAGGAAGATCCACAATTCATTGTGGTTGGGAAGCCTAGAATTATTTTTACTAGCACAAGAGTGGATGATCTACTAGAAGAAATCCAAAAGCTACTGGAGGAATTTGTTGACATAGTAGTGGAAGAACTACCTCATTCGTTGCCACCTATCAGAAGTATAAGTCATCACATTGATCTCATACCTGGAGCTAGTTTACCAAACAAAGTAGCGTACAAATTTACACTGCAGGAGAATGAAGAGGTCAAAAAACAGGTCCAGGATTTAATGGACAAAGGGTTAGTTAGAGAAATCTTGAGTCCATGTGTTGTTCTGACAGTACTCAGTCCAAAGAAAGATGGGGGCTGGAGGATGTGTACTAAATCAAGAGCGATCAACAAGATTACCATCAGATACATATTTCCATTGCCAAGGATGGATGATTTGATGGATTGCTTGAGTGGAGCAAGACTCTTTTCAAAGATTGATTTGAAAAGTAGATATCACCAAATTCGTATGAGAGAAGGAGACGAATGGAAGACAACATTCAAGACCAATGAAGGGTTGTATGAATGGCTTGTTATGCCATTTGGCTTAACAAACGTGCCGAGCACTTTCATGAGAGTGATGAATGAAGTCCTGAAGGATTTCATCGGAAAATTTGTCATTGTGTATCTTGATGACATACTAATTTTCAGTAAAATAGAGGAAAAACATCTAAAACATTTGGCTACAGTGATGAAGAGGTTACAGTAAGAGAAGTTGCTGATAAACATGAAGAAATCCTCATTCACGAAGACAGAGCTCATTTATTTAGGGTTTGTTATTTCTGCAGACAAGTTGAGGATGGATCCAAATAACATGGAGGTGATTAAGAATTGGCCATCACCAAAGAGTATCTTTGAAGTTCGAAGCTTTGATGGATTGGCTAGTTTATACAGGAAGTTCATTAGGAATTTCAGTGGAATTAGTGCACCGATGATGGACACAGTGAAGAAGAGACATAAGTCTTTTCACTGGACAGAATAAGCTGAGAAAAGCTTCAATTTGTGAAAAGGAAAATCACGGAACAACCAATTTTGGTGTTGTCAGATTTCAAAAAGACATTTCAAGTAAAATGTGATGCAAGTGGATTTGCAATAGGGGTAGTATTGAACCAAGAAGACAGACCGATAGCATACTTCAGCGAGAAGCTGAATGAAGCCAAAATAAAATACTCCACGTATGACAAGGAGTTCTATGCTATTATTCAGGCATTGAAAAAATGGAGACACTATTTGATTCCTAAAGAGTTTGTTTTGTACAGTGACAATCATGCTTTACAATTTGTAACTCAGCAGGATAAATTGAACTAGAAGCATGCAAAATGGGTTGAATACATGCAGAATTTTACTTTTGTAATTAAACATATTTCAAGGACTGCTAACAAAGTTGTTGATGCTTTGAGCAGGAAATGTTTGCTTATGCAGGAGTTCAAAGTCAAAACTTTGGGTTTTGATAATCTCAAGGAAATGTACACAGATGATCCAAATTTTAAAGAGGCGTATGAAGCAGTTGAGAATCCAATTCTTAGGGACAGAAGTCAATGGACAAAATACATGATCCAAGAAGGATTATTGTTTAAGGGTAATCAACTTCGTATTCCAAAATGCTCCATGAGGGAGAATTTGTTGAAGGAGAAAAACAGTGGAGGATTGGCCGAACATTTTGGTCATGACAAGATGTTCTCAAAGTTAAATGAGTCATATTTTTGGCCAGGAATGAGAGAAGACGTCAAAATATTCGTGGACAAATGTAGAATTTGTCAGCATTCAAAAGGAAAGAGGCAGAATGTAGGCTTATATCAACTGTTACCCATACCTGAGAGGTCGTGGGATGCAATAAGCGTGGACTTCACATTGAGGTTGTCGAGGACACAAAGAGGGTTCGACTGGATCTTTGTAGTGGTGGACTAATTTTCTAAGATGGCACATTTTATACCATGTCAGAAAACCAGTGACGCAACTCACATTGCGAATCTGTTTTTCAAAGAAGTCATTCGACTTCACGGCTTACCAAGGAGCATAGTTTCGGATCGAGACACAAAGTTCGTGGGACACTTATGGAGAACCTTATGGAAAAAGTTGGGAACAAACTTGTCATTTAGTTCAGCTTATCATCTTCAGACGGATGGACAGACAGAAGTCGTGAACAGAATTTTGGGAGACTTGTTGAGGATTTTGGTGATAGAACACCACAGTTAGTGGGACAATATTCTACCACAGGTAGAATTTGCTTATAATGATTCAATCAATAGAAGAAAGCCCATTCCAATTTGTTTATGGCATGCATCCAAGGGGAGTTTCTGAATTGAGATATTCAGAACAGACTGTGAGTAGAAGTGCTAGTGCAGAGGATTTCGCAGAAGCGATGAAGGAGCTTCATAACCAAGTTAGGGAGCGATTGCAAAACTCGAGCCAAGAGTATAAGCGAAGAGAAAATCAACATAGGAGAGAACTTCAGTTCGAAGTTGGTGATTTGATCCTTGCACACTTGAGAAAGGAAAGGTTCCCGAGGGGGACATATAATAAACTGAAAATGAAGAAAATTGGGTCATGCAAGATCATAAAGAAATTTGGGACAAATGTTTACGAGATTGAATTACCCGATGGGATCGGAATCTCTCTGATATTCAACATCTCATATTTGTACACTTATAAAGCTGAAGAAGCAGAAGCAGGTAATGAACAACTAGAGGTTCAGTGGACTAAACAAATGCCAGTTGCAAAGAAACCACAAATGAAAAGCATACTTGACAAAACAGTTAGTAAAAGGACTAGGCGAAAGAAATATTTTGAATACTTGGTCAAGTGGAAGGGACATCCAGTTGAAGATGCTAGCTGAGAAAATGAAGCCGAAATCCAGAAGCATGGACAGACCGTGCGAGAGCTCATGGATAGGAGTCCATGAAAATTTTCAAGCGAGGGAGTATGATGCAGGAGCATCGCGAGTAGCAAGCATGCACGGAGGTGGAAGACAGCTGGGACAAGCGCCAACGCATTTCAACACATTGTCAAAAGTGTTTTGAAATGTTTTTAAATAAATGTGTGGATATTAAATGAAATAATTAATTGGAGGGGCACTTGTAGATTGTAAATAGATCATGAGAGATTCGCTCACATCTGTAGTAGGTAGAGGCATTTATGCTAGTTAATATAGGTAGGTAGCTTTAAATTCTTAGATTTGACAGTTTAAGAGAGTAGGAGGGAAACGAGATAGAGACACCCTCATTATATAGTTGTAATAGAGGAGAAGAATAACATTCAGCTATTGCGAGAGAGAGCAGAGAGCTGTATTTGAAAACACCCATGTACAGAAGTCCTGAATTAATACATGAAGCTTTGATTTAGACTTATGGTGTTGTGATATTCTCTGTGTATGCATGTTGAATGCTATGCTTATAGTTATTTTATTCTTTCTGTTATGCATTTGTTGTTACACTATGTATGAATGATTTCTTGTTAAATGTCTGAAATCTGAGAGAGGAAGAGTAAGGAATGAGTTTCAATTGTTTCTCTATCTGAGCAAGAATTCCTGCAAGGAGTGCAGTGGAGTTTGTCCGCAAGGAGTGCGTTGACAAGGGTTCAGAGTTTCATATCTAAAATATTAGGAGAGATAATGTTATTCTCATTTCCGCAGAAGTGTAGGTTGAGCACAACAGCCGTGCAAGGTGTCCATGGGCTGGTTGTAAGTTTAGAACTTATCAACCAAGGAAAGAATTGAAGGACTATTGTTGCAAGGGGAGTGCGCAGAGTCGAAGAATTCAAATACTTGGAAGTATTTGAAGGGTTGTCGCAAGGAGTGCATGCAGGAATCTTCTTGAAGACTCGAGCTGTGGAGAAAGCTCAGGAGGGTTAGTACCTTGAAGCGTTCAAAGGGAGACGTTGCAAAGTTACTTTACAGGCAGATAAGTTCCAGCGAAAGAGTAGCTTGTTCAATTTGTGGGAGTTGTCAAGGAGAAACGGACGATCAGAATTCTCCGTGGAGAATTCGCGAAGTCCCAAGAGCTGTTAGATCTTCTAGAAGAGAAAGAAGAGTTACGATGAGTGTTTTCTAAAGTGTAAAGCTCAGGAGAGATGGGGCCATTAGATCTCTCATGAACTCTCATTTCAGAATTCGAGAGCTGAAGGGGCAGAAGAATTCATGTCAAAGATTGTAGACAGTGGAGAGTGGACAGGTGGCGTACTTGTTGACACAAAGGTCAAACCTTTGTTGACCATTTCGGGCTTTCGTGAGTTGGAGAACCGAAATCCTTGTAGTGAGATTCACAAAATCACAAAGTGCAAAGTCCCGAAGGGGTGAAAATATTTGTGTGGGGACAGCTATTGGTGAAGCGTGTCGGAACTTGGCATTTCTACATTTTGGAGGATAAGAATTTGGGATTTCGTTTCCGAGATTCCCGAAATTACGAAACACGATACTATCGTGGGAGAGGACGCGACAAGTTTTTCGGCACATCGGAAGTTTGGGTTTCAGAAGGTGAATAGTTGAGAGACTTGGAAGGAGAAGTCGCGAAGTCACGAACTCCAAAGTTCCGAAATCGCGAGAAATATGACCACATTGTTTGGTCGGAGGGAGATTGGAATTGATGCTTCATGTTTGATTGCATGGGCTCAATTCATAAGGACCTGTGGAGAATTACCATTTTATGTGCGTGGGATTCCCCGAAGAGGAATCGAAGAGTCAATCCGACTCAAGGGCAGGAATTAGAACGATCCTATAGCAGACCTTGACCCGATAGTGGGTGTCATGATAATTCTAATGTTGGTCTGCGTCATTCACTCTCTTCACCAACATTAGAATTATCATGACACCCACTATCTCTTTCATTGTCTTCTCTCTTTCTAAAATCATTATCTACACACACATTTGAAAGTAATTAAAACATTTAACTTAACATAAATTTAAATACACAAAAATAGAACAAAAATAAACAAAATCAAATAAAATTACCAAAAATATTTTCTTGTCCTGATGTATTCCCTAAATTATCAAGTGTAGAAGTATCAATGCACAACCTATCTAATAATGCTGCATCCATAGCACTTTCTTGAGCACATTCTCGAGTTGATCTATTCACAAACTCGTTTGATAATCTCCTCTGACGAGATTGTCGTTGGTCACTCGGAGTCTCAGTCGAAGAAGGGGTTCCTCTTCTTCCTTCTTGGGATATCCTAAAGTGTTTGCAAGGAACTTTTGGGGACTCATGTCTCAACATCTTTCCTCAATGTCTATCCTTTGGAAATTCATGAAAAGTTAATCACAAGACAAGTATGAGTCAATATCTCCAATAATGACCAACAAAAATTATGAAGAAAGAAAAAAAAATAAGACAAAATTAATAGAAATGTTCTTTATGTTAGACACAATTATAATAGGGTGATGCATAACTCCACTACTCATTCTTATTTCAAATATATTTTGGTTTCTTAGTATTAGCACAAATAACCTTGGTAAATCCACCAAAAATGGAAACAATATTTAGACAAGCACATATTAGGACATGAAATTGATGAAATGCTCCAAAAGTACAAGTGGCAAGGCAAAGTAACAACATGATAAGAACTTACTATGATGGAAACACACAATATATGAAGAGTTCAAGGGTCAAATTATGGTAACAGAGTAGTGATTTTCTATATGGGAAATCATATTTCATGCATCCAATGGGTATGGAGCACAATCCATGAAAATCAACGATTAACTTTATGCCATGTTTGGTTCGATGGAATAAATATGCCATCTAATTAAATTTTAAATCGATGACATCATTAAGTTATGATACAATGTAAAATTACTTGGGTTCACATCCAGTCAAACATTTTCTAGCTGAGATGCAACATAAATCCGTGGTCAGGGCCAGATAGAAGAAGAAGTTGAAAATTCTACTCACATCCATTCGAAAGAATTTCCATATTATGGTGGAAAGGAGGAATTTGTTGCCATGTTTCATCCCAAAATAAAGCATTGGTTCCATCCTTGACTTCCCAAAAACAATGAGTGTGGATAATATCTTTCTTTTTCCAGACATTGTTCCATATTAAGGAGCTTGAAATATTTCCTGAAAGTATGATCAAGTCCTGAGGCTCTATGAGAGGGTAGTACTTCTTGCACCAAAGGAGGGCCCATAGAGTATTACTTGATGTGATTCAATGCCACCATGTTTTAGCTCTACAGAATGAGTTGGGGACATATAGATCTTTGAGAATGAGTCCTCGTTTGAGGTTAGGGATACTGAGCTTGTCCAAGTGACTAAATCCTATTTCTTTTCTTTGCAAGTTCCACCCTACTGAAAGGATCTTTGGAGGTTTCAGACAACTTTTAGGATCACTTTGGTAGAAACCATGGATGAAAACAAGTAAAGGGGCATGGATTGAAGGATATACTTTAGAAGGACTAGTTGTCACAATGCATTGAGCATTCTGAAGGACCAATTAGACAATTTCTTGTTCATTCGAGAGAGAAGGTCCTCCCATGATGAATTTAATCATTTGTTTTCAATGAGAAGGAACTGATATGTTTTGATGGAAGAGAGTTCCTTTGTAATCCAAGGATCCTATAGATGTGAGCCTGTACAACAGAAGTAGTGTGAAAGAAAAAAAACTGAGATTTGAGATATTGATAATGGTACTTGACGAGTCCATGAAATCTGAAAGGACCTGTTCGATAGCCTTGGATTCTCTGGTTGTATACTGAGCCATGAGCATATTTTCATCAACAAATTTTTGATGGGAGATGGGATTCTCCTCATCGTCAACACACAAGACTTCATTGTATTTTCTACCACAGTCGTTTTGATGGCTTTGCTAGGATGTTCATCCATCAAGATGAAGACAAAGGTCGAGAGGTGATCTCTCTGCCTAGAACTGCTAGAGGAGAAGAAAGTAGAAGAAGGGGAGTAGTTGGCCAAGATTGGAAAGTAAGAACAGAAGGTAAGGGAAAGTAATAATTTTATCTAGGCAGAGGAGAAGCCAAAGGTGAAAAGGGTATGATGAATGTCTTTCCAACTCAACTTGTCGAAGGATTTAGAAATATCCAATTTTAAGAGCATACCGATGGTTTTGGAAATTTTTAGAGAGTGGATGACCATGTGGAAAGGATAACCCAATCCAATATTTTCCTCCCCTCCACAGAGATGAATTAGTGATTATTCACGTATGATGGCTTGTTGGACTTGTTCCATCTGGGAGGCGATATCTTTTTTTCCTTGGAAAATATTTCCAAATTCCTCTTTGTTCCATATTTCTAGTTTTTGTTTGATATTCTTCACTTTCTGGTGAAATATGTACATAGGTGTTCATGAATAAAGGTTTCATTCTTCCCACTAAGATTTGATGTTTTTCTGGAAATTTGGATGGTTAAAACAAAAACTTTCAAAGAGGAATGATGGGATGAGAGGGTTTCCATGAAGGTCTAAATTTAGCATGATTGGATAGTGGCATAATCCCCCATAGGGAAGGATGGAGGCTGAATGATGGAAGTCGACTAGAAAAATAGATTTTGAGGCTAGAAAGCGATCAAGTCTTGAAGCCACCTGGTTTTTGCCTCTTCTACAGTTGTTCTAGGTGAGAATGTCATTGATGGTTAAGGGATTGGATGGTATCAAGAAAGGATTAGGATTCATGGTCAAGCCTTCTTATGCCTCCTTTATTTTCATTCAGAGAGGTAATTATGTTGAAGTATCCACCAATAAGCCAATGCTCATTATTGATGTTGGGGTTTCATGTGTTGAATGGAGTTAAGAAAATGAAGCTTGTCATGGATAGAGTTGGATCCATAAAAATTAGTGAGAGAGTGAGTTTGATAGGACCATACAAGCTGGAAGGGAGTTGTGAGGAAGCGCTTGGTGGTAAAGAAGTTGGAAAAAGTTATTTTAGCAGGTTTCTAGATAATGGCAAGGCCTCCTACTACTTCGTGTCCATATAAGGCCATAGCTTGGGGTCCCTGCTACATGCAAGAGGAAAGGGTTTGAATAAGGACTTGGAGGCATTTAGTTTCTTGTATCATTAATATAAAGGGAGTTTCCTGGAGTATTTTTTTACTATGAACCCTGTGCCTGGTTCTACCATTAAGGCCTTTGATATTCCAAGATATGACCTTCATGAGGAATGTGGGGGTTTGGGTAGGAACTTGTCTTTCATGAAGGTAAGGTGGCCTGAGTTAACTAGAAACTCTCCCAGATATTTAATAAGTTGTTTGTTTATTTTTCGACCTCTTTTTCTTTTTCTTTAGGTTTTTTAGGTTGAGCAGAGGAAGAGGATGTAATTCCTGTAGAAGGAACAAAGGGCATACCTTTTGTTTTTGTTGTTGGGTTGGTAAGAATTTTATTATGAACCAGTGAGTCCTTCAAAATCTGAGCCTATTGCTCAGTGATTGAATTCAAGTCTTGTTGTTGGTTGGAAGAATAAATGGACTTTAGGTCGAGATCCCAAAGGTACATTCCCTTGCCATCATATGAGTCAGGTTATTCTGGTGTGTCCTCATACATGTCTTCTTCTCCTTCATGATTGATTATGGATTAACTTATCTTATTACCATTGATTATGGATTATATTATCTTATTACCATTGATTTCCATTACTTGAATATGGAAATTAGTACAAAACTAACTATGAGTACAACTTCCTTATATGAGTAATGTATCTGATTATGAACTATTGATTACACTGGTTTGAATCTCTAATGTGTAGTAGCTAGTGATATTGCTTCCCATTAATTCCATAACATTCCATACTATGAATCTCATCCTGGTAATAGAACAATGATCATTATAAGGAAGTAAGTCCATTGAATAGGGATACTACTAACCTCTGCCCTATTTGTCCAGTTACAGTTAAAGATTGTTGTATGAGCTATAGCATAGGGTAATGAAGGAAACGATATACCTATTGTTTCTATGATATTGTTTCCATGATATTGAGTTTGTTAGACTAGCTAATACACTAATCATTGTGATGTAATTAATGGGAAACATACACTTATAGGGAGAATACATAGAATTGTAACTCGGCTTAATGATGGTATTGTAATCACATCTATTACTAAAATCTTAGATACGATATATGTCATGATATATTAGTAATAACATGTATTATAAGATGTATACCATTTCCTATATATGTAAAATGGATTTGTATTAACCAATGGTAATGCTTCTATGATTCAGGTACTCTATGATTATTGTATGTTCACTAGTATGTACACTATAACTAGGAGTGATACCTAGCTTATATACGGTATATGTCATGTTATATTAGTAATAACGCATATGATAAGATGTATACCATTGACTATATATGTAATATGGATATGTATTAACTAATGGTAATGCTTCTATGATTCAGGTATTCTATGATTAAGATATGTTCACTAGTATGTACACTATAACTAGGAGTGATGCCCATCTTAGCTCGAAGTAATATGAATGATTCGGGGAATTACAATGGAATCATATTAGGCATATGATAGTTAAATCTCATAAGATAACATAAGAAGAGACTTATCATATTTACGTAATATAAGCATAGTCATGGTCACACTATATTACTATCGATCCTAGTTATATGAGCATAGTGACCAATACTCTTCTATATCAATTCCACATGTTATAACTATCATATATTATGGGATTCCTTATACTTTACTCGTACTGAATAGTGTAAATAGAACTATTACTATAAGCAACACTATAACTATACTAGTAGCATCATTAACAAGGGTCTTACAAAGGGTATACTCTTATCTGATACAGATGGGTTTTACTTACTCTAATTAAGAGAGAGCTAAAGAAATGGAATCAACTTCATATCTCACCCATATGAGCTATGTGAATGTTACAGTATAGTTAAGAGTGTAGAGTCTAAGTCTAAGGTATAGGCCATTAATCACAAGAGTTGTTGAAACGTTTGACTTTCTAAACAGAGATGCAAGTTCAAATTGCATTTTTTACTTTCTTAAATGAAGATGCAAGTTCAAATTGCATTTCTACTATGAGATTTTCGTTGTGTTCTTATCAGTTTTCTTGGGTATCATTAATTTTGTTCTATTTTTGAGTCTTCATACTTTTAAGCCTGTCATTTTTGAAAATGGAAGCTAGCTTGACTTTTGGAGGAATCGTAATTGGTATGTCAGTTCATGGCATTGGAGTTAGACATTTGGATTTAAATTTGTTATTTCCTATCGTTCTGTAAATGAGACATTGACATGAAATGTTCACTGCTTGTGTCTTTTCAAATGTCTCTACATACTTATCTCTCTGAAATTAAAATAAAGCTAACTAAAACTGAATAATTCATAAATAATTGTTATGAAACCTCATTGCATCATCACCAAGCACACGTCTTACCTATCAATGTTATGTAACTTCAAGTGTTATTGACAAATATAACACAGGACAACTTTGAATTTAATTTAGAATTGACATTTGGTGAACATTGGAAGACACTGCACAACTGGTAAGGCCAGGTTCCACTTACCCAAGGGATCCTACTCACCATCCAAGTGACATCTGGTAAGGGAAGTGGGAATGAAGCCAGTAAAAAAATATAAATAAGAAAACATAAAAACCAAAACAAAGTAAAAAATTTAAACACAGTAAAATACTTAAATAGCCTTAATCACCCAATTTAATGATGAAGCGACATGTTTTGTCATGCAAGGAAATTGATGTTTCAAATATTTAATGCACTAGTTTCTAAGATGGATTTCTGCATCATTCTCCTGGAGATCATGGTTTTTGTAAATGCTCCATTTCCATGATTGTTTTACTAGTCCAAATTGTGGTTATATATATATATATATATATATATATATATATATATATATATATATATATATATATATATATCAAAATTGTTAATAAAATATGGAAATAAAATTTAATTAGTTGAAAAATATTTATTAACAAATTGAGTGTTATTTTTCAAATTTATCAACCAATTAAATTGAGTGGAAAAATGATCTATTCATTTTTTTTTTTAAATTAAAATTCTAATTTATTTGAAAATCATAAATAGTTGCCAAAGATTTTGTAGTTATGATTTTCTATGTTTGTATAGATGTTGTAGATACATGATTAAATCATATTGTTTTGTTGTAATTTTTTTTATGGGTATGTTGACCTTTAGTTAATGGGAAATTTTTAAATTTGTATTTAGGAGGCTAACTCACTTTCCGTTCTCCAATATTCCCTGTTCAGGATGAAGCAAGACTTTGAAAATTTGAACTATCGAATAATAAAATTTTGCATTCCAACAAAGTCTGCAATATCAATATTTTAAATGGAACAACGATTGAAAGGATCTCGTATCTCTATTGCAATAAGATCTCATATTTCGAGAAGACAATAACAACATCGTAGTGAAAAAGGCTGCAATGAAAAATATAAGGGAGTCTATATGAAAACTTAAAATATTATATATGCTTCCTTTGTTTCTTGTAGTCTGAATGTAGAATTTTTCCTACTCCTGTAAGGAAATAAAACTGTAAAAAAGGGGAAAATACCAGAATAATACGAGAAATTCTTCTTACGAGAAAAAAATGTAAAGCATATAGACTATTAATGACAAATATAACACACTAACTTTTTTCAAAGTTGGTGATTTAAAGATAAACGTCCTTTGATACTTATTACATAAAACTCTTATTTGGATTTAGCTTAAAAAACATATAAAATTTTCATTTATGTTTGATATCATTAAATATTTGCAAAAATGATCATTAATATAAGATGTGACTTGGTCACGGGGGGCCAGCCCTGTGGCCAAGACGTGGGTGTGCCCACGGCTTGGCCATAGGAATGGCCCCCCGTGGCCAAGTCACACTCAAAATACCATGTTAATTAAATTTAGGGAAATTAAATTTACACCTAGATTTACATTTAATTAAATTTACAGAAAATTACCTGCAGCTCCAAGACTCCAAGACCCGTAGCTCCAACTGCCCGACCGAACAGAGCCAGCTAACACTCACACTCAAACTATCAACCATGTCATCATGACCGCGCCAACACACTCACACTATCACTCACACTATTTCCAAGAACTCAGAAAAATCGTAACAGTCACGATGTGCAGGTAATATATAAACATCTTTTCGGCCGAAAGAATGTTTCAACTGAAAATATATTTCGGTCGAAAACATATTTTGGCCGAAAACATATTTCGGCCGAAACATTCTTTTGTCCGAAAAGATGTTACCAGATGAAAAAAATCCGTCCGGATAAAATTGTACATGAAAATCGAGGGCATCGTCATGGTACCATTCAATTTGGTGTTCAAAGGTTCGACCGAAACATATTTCGACCAAAAATAAAAAGAACTTTCGACCGGAAAAAAAAATTAGTTCAGCCGAAAAAATGTCTTTCGAAATTTTGGAGATCCGATTGTCACAAAAGTGCTACCCACCTTCATGAATTTACCCTAATCACTATATAAATGAGTTTTATAAACAACATACTACACACATGAATAAAAACAATATTATTAAGAACATAGCTTTCTAGATTTCAGGGAGATGGAGGAAGATCTTCTCTTAATGCTCCAAAAGAGTTACAAAGATCACCAATGTCTGCATTAGTAATGATACTCCCTCCCAAATTATCATGTTGAATATGGAAGGGGTGTTTTTTTAATTCGCTACTCGGTACTACGCAATTATGCCTTGAAAATAAGTACACAAACTTCGAACTTTGAAATGACATTTCAGGTGGAAACGGTAAGGCTGCTTTGAAATAAATATTCATATGATTATTTGTACTTAAAATCCAAGACTCATTATGTTAAACATTTTAATTTTTTTCTTTGAAATAATGTATGTGGGAGACAATAATAACCTTATTCGAAATAAAAACAAGGGGAGATGAAAAGGGAATCAACCACATTTTGGTAGAAAAAATATATTTCCAGCCCAACAGGTCATTAACAAGAGATACCAAAACCAATCTTTTTAAAATTCAGTTGTTCATGTTGTTTTATGCAGGTAGCCAAGAGATACAAAAACCTAGTTTTTAGACACCATTGTTCATGTTTTTTTCTACAGGAAACCATTATAAGAAGCATTCAATCAGTGCATTGCATGGTGAACAAAGACGATAAGTTTGGATTTGAAATTGTCTTGCATAGGTTTTGTTTGATTTAAATAAACACTTTCTGAGTATTTAAATTATTGTTTTACTACGAGTTTCACTGTTAGATTTTCATTGATACGATGGGGATTTTAAATTGTCTTCCACAAAAATTGATTGGCTTAGATAAACACTGCAAGTTTTAGTGTTATATTTTCATTTATACGATAGGGTTTTAAATTGTCTTCCATAGAAATTGATTGGCTTAAATAAACACTGTGATTTTCATTGTTACGATGAGGATTTTAAATTTTCTTCCACATAAATTGTTCAGCTTCAATAAACACTTTCGGAGTATTTAAATTATTGTTTTATTGCTAGTTTCACTATTATATTTTCACGGATAAGGTCTGTCCAACTGAATGTTGACAAGTGTTCTAAAATTTTCTAAAGTTTGAAAAGTTATTGATCCGGAATTTATGAGAAGAAATAAATGAATACAAACTTATGTGGCACCAGATGTTGATCATGGTGCTTCTTGTACTTGGCATTAGACTTATGTAGAATATCCTGAACCTATTGGCATATATGATGGATCCACTCAATGAACCGGGGGGATTTTTCAGCTTCTAGTGGAGTAGGGGACAAGTCGGTCGAGGTGGTCACCAGGGGTAGTGCAACATCCATGCGGGCCAATCATTGGAATCCCAACCCCACCTAAAAGGGGCTATGGCCAGTTGAGTTACGCAGGGATCGGCTATAGCTATGTTGGACATAGGGAAGACTCTCATCCCATGTGTGGGGGTGTTTTGAAATGTACATGCATAGGATATGTATGATCATCCGATTGACGACCTCAATTTGGCCATTTGTCTAGGGGTGGAAGGTAGTGGATTTGGTGAGCTTGGTATCCAACAATAACCAGAGGCTTGTCCAGAATGTGTTGAGGAACCAACTGTCATGATCTGAGATAATGGTTTGCGAGATCACAAAATGTACCCATACTCGTTCAAACAAGAGCTTGGTCGTGGCTTCTGTTGTGATGTTCTTCTTGCAGGTGGCTAGAATCGCCATCTTGGAAAAGCGATCAACAACCACAAAAACACAATCATTTCCACTCTTGATGGATGATAGGCCCCACATGTAGTCCATTGAGATGGATTCCCCCAACCTATCAAGAGTAGGAAGAGGGGTGTAGAGGCCCTATTTCTTAGTGGTCAGTTTGGCAATAGCGTAGGTGGTGCAGGACCTGATATACTTGTCGAAGTTTCGGCCAGTGGAAATTTTTTTGCATCACTTTCACTATCTTTTTGACACCAAAATGCCTTGCCACCCGACTATAGTGAGCTTCCCAAATAATCTTCGCGTGCTCACTTGATGGAATGCAAAGATGGACCAAACAACACAACAACCCATCTTGAGGATGGAAATCAGAGACCACTGAGTTGGAACCCAACATTTGGTAGGTGGTGGAGATGTCTGAGTCTATCTCGTAGAGGTGGGGCCATCCGGAGGTCGCTTGGTTGCAAGAGTCTAACATCGTAGTGATTTCCGTGACTGGAGGTCGACTGAGGCAATCAACAACTCAGTTGGTACTTCTTGTTTTATACTTGATGTTGAGGTGGAACTGTTGTAAATATGTGGACCACTTTTGATGGTAGTCATTCTGTAATTTTACTTGGGTGTGCACAAACTGTAGTGGCTTGTGAATAGTGTGGATGATTGTCTCCTTTCCAAGAATGTAATTTCGCCACTGGCAGTAGGCTTGCACAATGGAGTACATTTATTTATCGTAAGTAGGGTACTTAGGAATAACATCTTATAGTGTCTCACTATGATATGCCATGGGGTGTCTATGTTGATTGAGAATGACACCCACAACATAGTCTAAAGCATTTGTCTCAATCTCAAAAGGATGTTGCAGGTCCGGTAATGAAAGTATTCGGGATGAGAAAACACTCTTATTCAAGTCATCAAAGGCTTGTTGTTAGGACAGTCCCCACACAAATTTTTCCTTACCTCCACCCTTGGTTACTTGGCTAAGGGCCCATGCGATATGAGATAATGCCAACACAAACCTATGATAGAAATTGGCGAGGCCCAAGAAGCTTTGAAGTTCAGTGAGTGTGGTTGGGATTGGCCAGTCACGGATGACCTAGATCTTGGCTGGATCCACATGCACACAATGCCAATCAACTATGTAGCCTAAGTAATGGACCATGTCCATGCCGAAGCAACATTTTTCCAAGTTTTCATATAGTTTGTGCTGCCACAGAGTGTGCAGAACCTGTTGAATATACTGCAAGTGTCTCGCCCAAGTCTTTTTGTAGATGAGGATGTCATCCAGATACACCACTACAAAATTATTGGTGAAAGGTCTTAGTATATCATCCATCATCCTCATAAAAGTTGTTGGAGCATTTTTCAAACCAAAGGGCATGACCAACCATTCAAAAGGACCTTATTTTGACTTGAAGGTGGTCTTCCATACATCTGTCTATTCTATTAGGACCTGGTGGTAGCCAGACTTCAGATCAATCTTACTAAAGTATTTGGCCCCCGTGAACTGATCAAGGAAGTCATTGATTCATGGAATCCAGTATCGGTTTCAGACTGTAATTTTATTCAAGGCCTGGTAATCAATGTAGAGTCACCAAGTCTCGTCTTTATTCTACACGCTCCCATAAGGTGACGATATGGGATGTACATTCCATTTGTGGAGTAGTTCTTGGATCTACCTCTTGATCTCCTCATTTTCTAACAAAGAACGATGGTAGACTGGCCTATTGGGTAGCCGTGTGTCTGGGGTCAAATCGATGGGATGTTTGACCTGGCAGTGCAGAGGTACCCTGATAAGAGAGGAGAAGATATCTAAGTATTCTTCCACGACCTTATCCACTTGATTTTTTTGTGTGAAGAGATCGTTCACGAAGGGCCTGGATGTGGCTGCAATTTTTTGCTCACTGTGAGAGTGAAGCACGAAGAAGACAAATTTCCTGGTCTGAGAGATGACCTTCCTACATTGCTTGGCAAAGATAAAGGAAATAGAAATAGGAGGGACTCCCTCTGGTATCCTGTACAATTTCCTGTTCAAAGTAATAATAACACTACGAGGCCTAAACTCATATACAGTATGACATTTCAATAAATAAGGTTGGCCAAAAAGAAAATTACAAACTTCGAGAGGAGAAAAATCACACAATACCTCATCTTTGAAGGGCTTGATGTCATACGACAATCGAAACTGTTGGTTGACGTGGATATTGCTTCCTTGGTGGAGCCATCCAATAGTGTAGGGTTGTGGGTGCGGCGTTGTTGGCAGGGCCAGCCGCTTGATGACCTCTGTTGAGATGAGGTTCTTCTTTCTATTTCTATAAACAATGAAGTGTAGCGAGGTTCCTTTTACCCACATCTGTGAATGGAAGATG
The DNA here is from genome assembly GCA_009831015.1 of Picea engelmannii. Classification (NCBI taxonomy): domain Eukaryota; kingdom Viridiplantae; phylum Streptophyta; class Pinopsida; order Pinales; family Pinaceae; genus Picea; species Picea engelmannii. The sequence continues at coordinate 780,228 of ML778054.1, read as the reverse complement.
TGCTCGCCTTCTTCTGGCTCGTCTCATTCACCATGCTGGAGCTTGGTGGTAGCAACGGTGGTACTGGGCTCCACATCACTGATCTGTCTTCCCCTTTCTGGTTATGACTTAGAGTCATAACCTACATTTGATTCAGAGGCTTTCACTTCGACCACCAGTGACTTCTTTGAGTGACAGTCAATAGTGTTATTCCAAGGGCTCTTATGGAAGTCGCACCACTTCCCAGTATCTTTCCTTGTCTTTCCCGTGTCCTTATTTTCTTGAGGCTTGGACTGGTTGTCCTCATAATATCCATGTTTTCTCTTTCCTTTGTTTTGTGGGTTGGGGCCGCCCCTTCTTGGATTTTTCTATGAGGGGTTCCCAGGCCCAAATTGTCATGTCTTTTGTTTGAGCTTCTGCTCGATTTTGATGACATATCAGTAGGTCGCGTCGAAGGAGGAGATGTCCAGAAATTCCATTTTGGTCTGGATGTATCTATGCAGAGCACCATGATACTTGAGCACCATATGTCACTCTGAATCTTTGATACCCTTCTTGGTGCACAAGGTATGGAAGATATTTGTGAACTCTGACACTACTTGGTCTCTTTCTTTCCACAGTGTGGTCCATTTGGTATACAAGTCGTCATAACTTCTGACAGGGTAGTATTGTTCCTTAATTGCATCCCTAAAGAATTCTTAGGTGGTCGTGACTATAAATAATTAGGGTTCCTCTATTTCCTTTTTATCATAGAAAGTTTCCCACCAATATTTGACATGCGGAACAACTTTGAGGAGTGCAAAAGTAATATTTTCTCTATTCGAAAAGTTATGGAAAAAAAATACCCTTCTAGTAGATTCAACCACTTGTCTCTAGAATCTGCGTCTATCTCACCTTCAAATATAGGAATATCAAAGTTGATTTGTACCTTGAAGGATTTGCGCAAAACTATCCATCATCTCGTTCCTCTATTGCGTGAGGGATTCCTCAAGCAAAATTTTGAAAGTATCTCTTGTCTCGTCATATTTATTTTCTCCTGCCATGAGAGTTCGTTTGGGTGTGAGAGATCTTTTATCCTCAATAGAAACAAGCTCGAGACTCAATTCTTTGTACCCTAACCTCGTTGGGGAAATTCATTAAGACGACAAGGAGCAGATCGCTCTGATACCACTGATCTAGATTTTATGAGAAAAATAAAATGAATAAAAATTAATAAAAGACAATTAACAAAGAATAACAAAGATACAGTAAAATTGGTTTTCTATTCAATAAGGAAATAAGCTAAAACTATAAAATGTAGTGAAAAACAAGTTCGTTGGAATGGTGGCGGCGTATCTCTAAGAAGAGATGTGACGGATGAGCTCATTCGCAAGAATATGATTACAATGAGTCTCTCAAGGAATTTTTACAATAAAAAGGAATGTCAAAAACCCTATATATCCCAAAACCTAACCCTAAGAGATGAAGCGCCAAAATTCATGTGGGCCCCGTTTGGGTAAGTTAGTACATCAACTTCTCGGGGTCGTAACTTTTGCATACGATCTTCGTTTTAGGTGCACGATATCCCATTGGAAAGGTATCGTTGAGGCGATTCTTTTTGGAGGATCAATAAAATCTTTTGGTAATTATTTAGAAGCTTGATCCCAAAAAACCTTCATTTAGGCCCTCAAAATGGCCCCGGAAGTTAAAAACTGCTAAAAATAGTAAATTGCCAAAATTACCAGAAAATTGTTTTGAGGGAGTTGGAAAAGATGGGTGGCCATTGATATCCACTTGGATCAGTTATTGATGTGAATAACAATACAAGTAAGAATATAAAAATAAAGTTAAATATACAAAAATTTTGTTTTATGAAATTTTAAATTTTATTTAACCAACAAACAATTTAAAAGATATATATATATATATATATATATATATATATATATATATTATAAAAAATTTAATTTTATTTAACCAAAAAACAATTTAAATGACATATTATATAGATAAAAGTAGATTATAAATGTGAACATAAATAAAAAAGACAATGCATTAAATATAAATTGAAACAGGGAGAAGCATCCACATATTCTTATTGAAAAGATTAATAGAGGAAAGTTCAGTGAAACGGAAAACAATTTTTTTCATGATAACTTGAATATCAAATGGAAAGACTAAAATACCTTCCACATATTCTTCTTGAAAAGAAATCCAGTGGATGTGTCTACCATTTAATCATCTGACAAATGCAGTATTTAATTATCTGACAAATGCTAGCTACATTGACTAGACGTGCTTACCTTTCAACCAGCGACTTGTTCACATGAAACTAGTTTATATGTAGGTTTCATGAATATGACAACGATCTGCATGACACCTCATTCTATCCCTATGCTTTTCTCTAAGTCTTAGAATCAGTACCCTGAACATCCTTCTGAAAATGTTTGACTATGGTCCACCCATCATTAGTGGATTTTGTTTGTAATATCAGTGCTATGTGGAGTTCTAATCTTAGTTCTATGTGGATTTGGTGTAGTTACTTGACTGCTAGACATACCAGAAGCGCAACTAATATTTTGGAACAAGCAAAGATGGGAATCTCGGTTATACCTTGGTTTTAAAATTCCTTTCACAACTAGTTTTTTCTGGAATAGAGTCCTTAAGACTCATCATTGTTGGTTGCACACTAAGGTAAAAGACCCTTGAAGGGTCTTAGGAAGTGTGAATGTTGCACCATGACTCTATGCAAAATTCATGGTGCAAAGAAACAAGGTTGTCATCCATTGCCAACTATGTGTCATTCATGGTGCATAGGAACAAGGTTTCCATAAGCACATTACCTACTAGAAGCTGAGATGACACCAATATGGACGGACAAGATATCCAAGGCCACCTTTAGCACCTTTTGGACTGGAAGATTGAAGCCAAGGCCTCCTTATAGAGTCTGCGAGACAAAGTTGAGCTAGAGGCCTCGTTTCAAGCAACAAATTCCAACAAATAAGAAGAGTCTTCATGGTGCAGACCCACTCGGCCCTCAGGTCGAGGATCCACTTACAGGATCGTTCTTCGTTTCCCTTTGAGTCGGATCGGCTCTTTCAATTCCCTGCTTGAATCTTCTTTCTTTTGATCCACAGGTCCTTTCGGAAGCTTCCCTGGCATGAATGGCACTAGGTGCAAGCTCCCCCTTCTCCGCGTGACCACCGGCTAAGACCAAGGCCTAAACTGAAAGGCGCTTGTCACAACTCGCCTCTCGCGAGTTCATGAATCGAGACTCTCGACTCTTCCTATCCAATCCTGCGATATCCGAGATTGTGAGACGGGTATAACTCCTTCCCTTGTCAGCGCCCTCTGTGCATGACCACTGGCTAGGATTCCCACTAGCGTTTCTCACCTTTTGCCACTTCGCAAGTCGAAAGGTTGGGCTTCCGTCCCCTTATCTTACGAACCCCCGAGACATGAAAAGTCAATGAGGTGTTGAATCTCTTCAATGAACAACGCGTGTCCACCTGTCTATTCCACGGGCCCACCTTGAGATTCTGCCACGTGTTCCTTACGCTCCACTTCGCACTTCGCCACTTCACTCCATGAAGTGTTGTCTCCTTTGTATCACAACACCCAAAGTGTCGAGATCCCAAACTCCTCAATGTACCTAAGCGTAAAACTGTCAAACTTTCACACGTCGTCTACGTGGCCCCACAAAGAAACTTCTCGCCCTTTCGAGACTTCGCCTTTCGCAACCTAGAGTACCCAACCTTTGGGCTCTCACCTCGTGAACCTCCAAGTTCCCGAGATCTCTAGATCTCTGCCACCTGTCCTCCCCAGATGGACGGCTCTGATCCACTCGCCACTTCGCTACTCGCCTTTCGCGAGCGATCCAACAGCCCTGGCTGACTTGGATCCTACTGCCTTGATTTCTTCTGAGCTTACGCTTGAGGAAATCTCACCGTAACGTACCTGCTTCTCTGCAAGATCTGACGACTCTTGTGACTTCGCGAATTCTTCTCAAAGAATTCTGATTGTCCATTTCTTCCTAGACAATTCCTGTGAATTTAACCAAATATTTCTCTACGGAACTTACCCGCCTGCAACGCAAACTTGCTATGCCTCCTTTCAACGCCTCAAGGCACCAACCTCCTGTGCTTTTCTTCGACAACTGCGAAGACCCTATCCTTCCTGAGCTTTCTCCAACTCCGAGTCTTAAAGAAGACTCCCACATGTACTCCTTGTGGCGAATCCTTCAATTACTTCAAAGAATTGAAGTCCTTCGACTCTGCACACTGCAGCAGTAGTCCTTCAACAATTTCTCAAGTTCACAAACTCTAAGACATTACTCGGCCTGCGCACACCTTGCATGGCTTCTGTGCTCAACTTGCACTTCTGCGAGAATGAGAACAATTGTTATCCCTCTTGAGCTTTCAGAGATGAACTCTGACTTCTATCAACGCACTCCTTGCGGACAAACTTCATTGCACTCCTTGCAAGAATTTTACTCACTCGGGCAGAGAAACAATTGAAACTCATTCCTTACTCTCTCTCAGACTTCAAACACAAAGCATGAAATCATATACACAGCATATAAAGCATATGTATAACAGAAAGTAAACATCCATGAGCATAACATTCAACATGCATACACAAAGAACAAATATGACACCATGAATTTGAATCGAAGCTCTTTCTATTAATTCAAATCTTTGTACATGGGTGTTTTCAACTACAGCTCTCTGCTCTCTTCTCTATTCTCTATGCTCTATCTTGACAATCCTCTTACAACTATACAATGAGGGTGTCTATATCCCATTTCCCTCTTGTGCTCTAAAACTGTCTAATCTAGAATTAAATTCTATCTACCTACATTCATTACACATAAAGGCTCCTATCTACTATGGACGAGAGTGGATCGCTCAAGGTCCTTTTACAATAATACAAGCATGCCTCCACTTAATGACTTCATTAATATTTCAAAACATTTTCAAAATTTGTGCTCGGTGCTTTTCCAGCTGTCTCTTATCTCCGCATTGTCTCGCTACTGGCTATGCTTGCACGCCTTGCGATGCTCCTGCATCACTTCACTATTTCCTCCCTGAGCATATTATTGACGAACATTCAAAAAGATTTAGTGATAAGGGCCTTCCCTCCCATCCTATATGACCTTGGGCATAGGCACTACTTGGTCGATGAAAGGTAAGGAGGGATATGCTCCACCAACCAAGGGTTCCCCTCCGCAACTAGGTCAAAGTAACCTTGGCCACTTTCTTTTTATTTGAGGTAAAAAATTAGAACCATATTCGTCGAGAGGCTTGGCTATTGGATCAAGGGAAGCTCAAGAAACTTGGATGTCCGAGATGTGGTGTTAGTAATTGAGAAAAAAGTAAGATAAAAATCATGCAGTGGGAATAGAGGAAGCTGTCAGGTGCCAGTGACACCTAACTTGAGATGTGGACATTGTTAGAGAGGTGTAGTACTGGGTGGATGACCCTAAATACACCTACACCAGACAAACTAGACACTTCCAATTAGAAGATATGTAGCATCCAATGTATTGGATAATGAAAGCTATGGTCGCTTAGGCCATGGCTCAAGCCAAAAGGGTTAATGACCGGTCCACCCACGTGATTGAAATTCCAAAAGGGAAAATGACAGGACCACCCAGGCGATTGAAATTCAAGGTATATTCTCCTTTTGATTCTGGTTTACATGCCAACCTCATTGTAGAGGACCTTGTAAGTAGGCTTGGTTTAGAGATGTATGATCACATTCATCAATGCTATTTGGGTTGGGTGAATAGGGATATAGAGTGAAAAGTTACCAAGTAGTGTAAGCTTAGATTTGTTATAAGTGCATATTATATTTATGAAATAGAATTCAATGTAGGACCTCTTGATGTTTGCAATGCAATGTTTATTAGCCCCTACATGTATATGAGGGATGTTATCTTCATGAGAAGGGAAAAACAATATCGCCGAAATAATAAATAAGAAGAAGAACCCCCGTCAATCTCTCTCATTACTCAACCAACATCCCTCATTTAGCCCATACTCAAATATCTATGTATGTGTGAGATGAACAAGCTCTTATGTTAGTTAGTGATGCCATCAAGCAAGCACTCACCTATTATCCATACATGGTTTCCATCTATATACGGTATGGTGGGAAACCTTATATAGGCATGCTTCTCTTATTCCCACCTCTTCAGAAAACATTGAATGAATCACACTTTTTCGAAATCACTTTGATTAATTAATACTTGAACGATTATTAATTAACGTTCGGGGACAACTTTCTTAGCAAGAATGAGTAGGGTTTACAGGAATATTTTTTTAGTGGCCCACCCTAAACGAAAGCATATCAATATGGTTGGTTCGGTCTGGGGAAAGAGATAATGAAACTAATACACAAGTAGAAGGAATATTTATGAATGGAGCGGAAAGTAACTTACTATCTATAGTAGGGTGGTTGGTCTACCAGAGCGAGGCAAGCCCCAAGTAGGCATTCTAGGGAAAGAAATTCTCCCCCTCCCTTTGCACAAGTACTCCCTACTCATATCCTTGTCTCCTACTCCTTTCTCCTATCCCTTTCTCTTACTCTCGTCTCTTATCCCCTTATCCTACTCCCTACTCCTATCCCCTTTTTTTGTTACCCCCCAAGATATTAGGTTTTCTAAGGAAGATGACATAGCTTCGTAACAGATTTGATTTCAAAATCCATGAAATTCCCAGTTGAACCCTTCCCTGGCCATATTCTGCCACATGCTCCCTGGAGGTTCAGTTTATCCTTAATGTAGACCTGAAGCCAATTCCTAGGTGTTGATATGTTTGTTCATCCGTTCATCCATCCGTTCCAATCCTAGGTGTCTGTCAGGTGTTCGAGGTATTTGAATCAGTCTGATGCTAGTCGATCATCTCCAAAAAATTAGATTGCAGATTTATGATGAGTGTCATGGGAGCTATGAAGAACATACCATGGCTAAAACCATAGGTGGATTTATTTCTCAACAACCTCAAATGATACATTGTTCAAATGGGAAGGTTACACATATAAATTAGATATCTTATATTATCAATGTATTGATTTAAATCCTACAAGTAACCTACTTGACCCACAAACAAAGTTCCCTAAAAGAGGTAACTTCATTACAGCCCATCATATTGCAAGCTCTGTAATATGAATCAGATATGACGGACCCACGGAATTGATGAGCCGGTGGAAGAGATCTCTCACAAGGATAAACTCACTTGTATCGAGGGTAAGAAGTTGCATTCCTCCCCATTCCACGCATTCCTCCCCATTCCACATCCTGAAGAAAATGACACCTAGGTAGGCATTGTCTTATAGGAAGAACTAGGTAGGCATTGCACTATGAGGAACTAGGTAAGCGAGGATCTAGGTAGGAATTGGCTTATAGGAAGAACTAGGTAGGCTTAGAAAAGTAGTAACTTATAGCCTTAATTTAGATAGGAAGAGGTAGTGTATAGCCTTAGATTGATGGGGAAATTAGTCACAACTTATATTATATAGGTTTCTGGCCCATTTCTCTCGAAATTAGTCACAACTTATATTATATAGGTTTCTGGCCCATCTCCTTCCTTATTGGGAATAAATCTCTCGGTTGCCCTCCGGTGATCGCCTCACTTCAAACTATATTTTCTATGCAAGTGGATAAATCTCACTCAGTTGCTTGGGCCTCGGCCCCCACCCACCCCAGAATATGTTGGCAATTTCAGTTTTAACTGAAAGAGAACATAGGTTGTACTGTGGAATGCGGATCTTACCCAAACTATTGAACATGGATGGAGGAGCACCTTGAATCTTCCTTCTCTTTCTATTTCTCGGGAGAGCGAGACATATTAAGCAATTCATTCGGATGGAATGGGAGGAAGGAGATTGGGAGACATGGTCCATCCAAGCTTGACCTTCTGCTATTTTAATCAGTCGTTGAAAGAGTCCGAGATGGAAGGACATTTTTATGTTGATTCCATTCARGCGCCTTCGGCCTATGGGCGCTTGAATCTTAAAGCGATGCACCGMGAGGAACTASAACTATAGGAAACTAACTAATTTCAAGTTGATTCCACGTAGGCAGGGTCGTAGCTCGTTAAAGATCCAATTCAACTTCACGCCGGTCAGTCAATCGATCATATAAAGAAGGCGCGATGCCAAACTGGCCTTTAGCGGTGCGTAGTGGCCCTCTTGCTCCGTAAATATTTTAAACGAACGAAACGAATTGGGCACATCGTAGGTAGTCATAGTTGTCAATTCAGTTTCAAACCTCTGTCTTGGGTTTTAAAAAGGAATGATACCCCGCGAAAGATGCCCTGTCTTGGGTTTTAAAAAGGAAGGAGAGATTTCTTCTCCGCATTCGCCTACCAAACCCTCTCTTTCGCCACCTCCACAATAACCAGCTAAAGTAATGATACCTCGCTAAACTAAGTATTCTCTTCTCTTTTGATTCAGTTGTTGAAATGTCGAATCCACTGATTAAACTTCATAAGCAGTTGTCAGTTGTTAGTGCTCTTGCGCGAAGCTTACCCCACCCCCTTACTATACTAAACGAACGAAAGAAGCAACTCTCCTCAGCGGCCTGTTTATAGCTAGGGTTCAGTCGATGGTTCGCTGCGGTCCTAGCAACACAAAAAGTCTCGGTAAATCTTAGCAACATGAAGAGCAGTTTCGTTCCTCCCACCACCTCCCTAACCGGAAAGAAAAGCATGGGAGTTCTGATGAGGGGAAACCTATGTGGGGAATAGATAAGCGGTTGCGGCAACGTTTTTACGACCAACATGCATCCAATCAATAGGGATATTGGATGAGTCGATAGGGATGGGATTTGAAAGTGGTTCTTGAAGAAGCACTTAAGGCAAAGGAAGCTAAGGTAGCACTAGCTTATTTTGGTCCAGTCGATCCAATTGAACCAGTTGGTTATGCAGTAGATCCAAAAATCGATTCGGCAACAGCGGAACCAATAGTAGCAAAGCCAACATCTTAACCAGATCGAGAGCCAAAAACAGAGCTATGAATGAGATTTCGGTCGGTATACCGCTGCCCCCCTACGAACCAACCTTCGATGGAGGGATATTCAATTCACTCCACCTTCCATCCAGCCCATCAACACTCCACCTTACTAATGAAAGTGTTTCGGGCATCCACTGAAACCAACGATCACCATCGGAACCGCATCCATGTTCGGGGAGCACTTATCCCATACCCCATCATTCCCAACTTGGTTGGTGCCAGCCTCCCCCCCACACAATACTAAGAAACAAATGACTCACCTTCAATTAATTTCTGATGTGGCTTCTAAGAACTTAGAATGAGTTTGAAGTGAGTCTATTAGGAGCATCTTGGAGCTTGAAATGAGTTTGGAGTGAGTCGATTCATATTTGAAATGATCCCCTTTGACTATTATGGAAATAAAATTTGTTTTGTTGTTGTTGGGGATAAAAAAGCATAATATCTCATATATAGAGCAGATTACTTTAATCTCTTCCGGGGCGCAGAACTCTTTCTTAGTTTCGGTCCCCCAGCCCCACGTCAAGGAGTATCTATCTATTCAGTTCAGTTTGGCCATTTCCTAGAAAAGCACTTTGTCTATATAAAGTGGGTTGTGAGATATAGGTTCCCATTCTCCAAAGCTCCTATCAATTGCTAATACTAATAGAAGTAGTTCCAGGCCTGAATGCAGAGCTCTTGAAGAAGCATCAAATCCTCTCTACTCGCCTAGAGCTATCATTTACTTTACTCCATTTGAACCATGACCCGAGAGAAGACAGAGGCAGACGTTCACGGGTGATGAGTTACTAACGCCTTTTTTTTTGCAAGGGTACGACTGCTATACCTATGTAAGAATTCGTGTGGTTTGTTCACCCCGTTCCCAATATAGGATTGGTGAGGAGCATCATTTAACAGTTGATTCTTATTGATCATCTAATAGTCGATCCGAGTGATTGATTAATTCTTATCGATCATCTAATAGTCGATCCGATGAACTCGGGATTAAGGTATTGGATTGGGATCTATTGACTAATTAATTCATTGGCCTTACTCTCTTTAATTTCTTTACTAGTATCTTGATTGTTGTTCCCTTCCCTTCCTACATATGCTAGCTGGGATGCCCCGGAAGGATGCATCCAAAGGAAGCTAGGCAGAGAGGCCGGTGAAAGGAAGGTAAGAAGAAGACTGTGCAAGCCAAGTCCGGACCAATTTCCAAATCCAAACCATCGGCAGATCAGAAAATATTCTCTACGCATCCTCTTTCCGAACTGTCGATTATCTTCGGTCTGTAGGACAGGCAGAGCTAGAAGGTCTGACAAAAATAAGAGCTAGAAGGTCTCTTTTCCCAGTTCCATATTCACTTAGAGATCCTTCCTCCCATTGATGTTATTACTAGGGATAGATCTATATGGGTGAGATCGGTAGTAAGAGCACCAGTTTATCTTGAGCAAAGGATGTTTCATATTATAGTTTTGACCTTAAAGCCCACGCATGAATAAGACTATAGATCGATAGCCACCCAAGCACGAATGAGACGATAAATGGATGGTGTCATCAAAATACGTACCGACCGATATACGTACCGATCAATATACATATCGATGGCTTATCGATATACGTATCGATCGATGTATGTACAGAGGACCCGGGTTATCCCTTCCAGAGTAGAGAGGTCGGCCTGCCCATCCTTGTCGTTGTTATGTTATTCGTTGATCTGTATGTACAATACCTCCCTCATACAGTAGAAGTTATGCTTCGATACTCATCCTTCCACCCACCAGTAGAAGTTCCCAGTTTTCTAGCTATGCCTACTCTACCAGATAGAATAATCGGTTGGTCGTTCCATCAAGGAGTTTACGCCTTCCATCTGGGAGCTCTCATATTCCAACACTCTCGTTGTTAATTACTTAAGTTTTGTTTGAATGAGAAGAACCTATGAAAATATTCAATCAGTAGCGATGTTTCATTAAGAAATGGGGTCATTCTCTCGGTGTCCGCTATCTAGACGATATATTGAGCATTGCATATAGGGACGTGCACTGGCGCCCTGTATTTATTTTGATCAGAGAAACTAGGGGTGAGAGGGACATATGAGATAAGCACGAATGGTCGCTAGTTCCCCTAGTTGTCATTAGTCCATCATTGCTCCCATTGTCCCTCGACTAGCTCCCTCCTCCCTCCTCCAATGCCTAGATCTAATCTTCACTGATCAATCTGGTGGAACAACCAGCAGTAATTTAAAACCTTAATAAATAAGATTCACACCACGTTCAAAGTAGTAACCTTCTCTTCCGTCCATGTAAGAAGGCCAGGTGGAAGCATAATAGGCTAGAGCGAGGAGCGAAGCCTATTTAGATTCCATTCCCCGAACAGCAAGTCGGGTGGGTCCGTGAATTAATTCGAAAAAAATTATGAATTGTGATTTTCTATATATCAAATCTGTTGTTGGCATGGTTCGTTGACATAATATTCCACTGAGGTCTCGAACTAGTATTGTTTTGTGGGAAAATGGTTGATTGAATACATTTCAAGTGATTCTGTCAATCCAATCAGGCAGGTAGCGACATAACAAGGCTTAAGAGGGGTAAGTGAAAAAACATTTATGAAGTTAAGTTACTAAAGCCTTAATATTCTTCGGTCAGAGCAGAGCATTCGGCCTTTGCTTGAAATCCCGGAGCTTTCAGGCTTTGCTTGAAATCCCTTTTCCTTTATCAGCAATGGAGCTATTGTAGCAATATCGAACCTCATTTCTCTAAGAAACTGACACTAGACTAGTAGGGCAACTAGTTCATCTAAAGAAGAATTTGAAAGGAGTATTGGCATATATTTGCATCTAATAGAAACCGATTTGCACTTGAAGGGTTCAAATCAAAAGTGAAACGAAAAAGCATAATTCTATGTTATCATCTTTCTCTTCGAGCCAACCCACAATAAAGAGTGTGTGTTATTTGTTGGTGTTTACAATCGGTGGAAATCGGTGCATGTCAAGGGGTGGAATTTTAATATTAGGCTTTCTCCCATGTCTATAGACCGAGTTTTCAATAAATCAATGATTGAAAAGGCCTAACATATCGTGTCTTTAGGTAATAGTAAGTTGTCTTGGTAAGGAAAGTTCTTATTAATAGTAGATGAAGAGGGCGGGATCAATGGTTATCAATCCTCCTAGGATCAATATCCATAGTGTTAGCGGGAGTAGTCTTGAACAATTATTAATTTAGTCGCAGAGGGATCATTTTGTTAGTTATAACTGTAACCTCAATAGTATGTGATTGTACACTACCAGCTGTATCGGTCGTTAGGATTTCTTGTTTTGTTTCTTGATTCAGTGGTAATGTTTCTCAACTATAAGGTTCATCCTTTCATCTAATATGAACACGCTCTACACATTCTTGTTGCCAATCTTCCTTCTCTGTATTATCTTATTTACTTCTTATTTTGTCATGGAATCAGAGCGTAGGATGTAAGCCTCTTCATAGTGCCTGGAGAGCAAGCCGATCCTAAGAAGAAGACAAAAGAGAATACGTTGTCTCGCAGATGAGAGCGCTGAAGGTAAGACTCTTCACAGAGGTTGGAGAGCAGTCCACTCAAAATATCCTTGGAGACAGTAAAGCGCGAGGAAGCATCCCTGGAAAAGGACAAAGCGTTTAAAGATTTGTGGAATCCCTTCTTCAAGAGGAAGTTGTAGAAGAAGCAAAGGATAAGCTACACCAGTCGTAAGATCGGTCACGGGAATAGATCTGAGCCATTAAATCAATATCAGAAAGGATGAGGAGTACGCTAAAGAAGCAAACGGTTTTCAACCGTTAGATCTGTGCGAGAGCAAGAACAATCGTCAGATCAAGAAAAGGTGCACAGTGTTTAACCGCCAAAGTTCTTCGGACTTCGTGTACTCGACGATTTCGTGCAAAGGCTGTAGAGGAGTCAAAAATCTTCTGAAGTTTCGAAACTCGAAACGAATCTTGTTTGTCGGATTGGAGGACACGTGGCGTCCGATTAGCACTTCGTTGGTTTGTTGTTCTAAAGGAATAGTAGAAGGAATTTATCAAATTCCTGAACGGGTGAAGTAGATCTAGACCATTGGAGCCAGAAGGGACAAGTGTCACACAATCCCACACTTTGGAGCTAGAGCACTTCGAAGGTCTAAGGAGTGTGAAATAACTGCAGTCATTGAAGTGTATTGGTTGAAGAAATCCTTGTATGGCTTAAATCAAGCTCCAATATCTTGGTACAACAGAATTGACACTTACCTAATCAAGAGTGGTTTTAGCAGAAGAAAAAATGAGCCAACTCTATACACCAAAACTAATCAGCAAGATAAAATTTTGATTGTATGTTTATATGTTGATGAAATGATATATACTGGAAATCTTGAGTTAACCAGATTTAAACATGCCATGCAATATTATTTTTAGATGACAGATCTTGGCATAATGAAATATTTTTTGGGGATTGAGGTTGACCAATCAACCAAAGGGATTTTTGTCTGTCAGCAAAAGTATGCAGTAGACATCATCAAAATATTTCGCATGGAAGACTACAATCTAGCAGAAAATCCTATACCCCTAGGCATAAAATTGAGCAAACAATATGAGGGCCCTACAGTGGATTCTATCTTGTACAAAATTCTAGTAGGAAATTTGTTGTATCTTACAGCAACTAAGCCTGATATTGTGTATGCAGCGAGCTTTGTTTCTAGGTTCATGGAATCTCCCAAAGATTCTCACTAGAAGATGGAAAAAAGGATTATCAGATATGTTGTTGGTACTCTCAATGTTTTTTTATGGTACACTCAGTTTGAAGATAATCATATTTCTGGTTACACTAACAGTGATTTTGCAGGAAGCCTAGATGACCAAAAAAGCACCTCAGGATATGCTTTTCACCTGGGCACAAACTTGATTTATTAGACATAAAAGAAGGAGCAGATTGTCTCAATATCTTCTGCAGAGGTAGAGTATGTCGTTGGTACCTCAGTTTGCTGTCAAGCTGTGTGGATGGGAATACTATTGATTGATATGCCACATACAGAAACAGAGCTAACTCCTATCTTCTGTGACAACACTTCAACAATTTCTTTATCCAACAATCATGTTTTTCATAAGAAAAGAAAGCACATTGACACTCGCATTCACTTCATACGCAAGATATTCAATAAAGGTGACATCGCACTTAAATTTTGTGGCTCATGAGATCAACTCGCAAACATTTTTAGAAATCCATTAGGAAAAAATGCTTCTGATTTTCAGAGACAACACTTGGGCATTATCACCCGCTCTTTTGTATTATCTTATGAAAGGGTTTCAGGAATCCACCGCACCCAATGATCACCATTAGAGCCACATCCATGTTTGGGGAGAACTTATCCCATACCCCACCATTCCCAACTTGGTTCGTGCCAACCTCCTCCCCACCTCCCCACACAATACTAAGAAACAAATGACTCACCTTCAATTAATATTAGTTGTGGATTCAATTTTTAATCTTAAGAGGAGCTTAGAAATTAGAATGAGTTTGAAGTGAGTCTATTAGGAGCATCTTGGAGCTTGAAATGAGTTTGGACTAAGTTTATTCATATTTGAAATGAGCCTCTTTGACTATTATGGAAATAAAATTTGTTTTGTTGTTGTTGGGGCTAAAAAAGAATAATATCGCATATATAGAGAAGATTACTTTAATCTCTTCTTGAGTGCATAATTATTTCTTAGTTTCAGTGCGCAACCCCACGTCAGCTAGTATATATTTATTCGGTTAAGTTCGGTCGTTTTCTAGAAAAGAACCTTATCTATATAAGGTGGGTTGTGGGATATAGGTTTGAATTCTTCAAAGCTCCTATCAATTGCTAATACTAATATAAATTAATAGAAGTAGTTCCAAGACTGAATGCAGAGCTCTTGAAGAAGCATCAAATACTCTCTACTCAACTAGAGATACCATTTACTTTACTCCACTTGAACCATGACCCAAGAGAAGATAGAGGCAAACGTTTACGGGTGAGGAGTTACTAACACCTTTTTTTTGAAAGGGTACCATTGATATACCTATGTAAGAATTTGCATTGTTTGTTCACCCTGTTCCCAATATAGGATTGGTGAGGGGCATCATTCAATAGTTAATTCTTATCTGAGTGATTGATTAATCGATTATTCAGTTAGATGGATTGGGGATTAAGGTATTGGATTGGGATATATTGACTAATTAATTGATTGGACTTACTCTCTTTAATTTCTTTACTAGTATAGTGATTGTCGTTCCCTTCTCTTCCCTTCCTACCTATGCTGGTTGGGCTTCCCTAGAAGGATGCATGCAAAGGAAGCTAGGCAGGCAGGTAGGCCGGTGAAAGGAAGTTAAGAAGAATACTGTGTGTTCCAAGTCCGAACCAGTTTCCAAATCCAAACCATCTGCAGATTAGAAATGATTCTCTACACATCCTCTTTCCAAACAGTCGGTTATCTTCGATCAGTAGGTATGGTGGCTAGTCGAGAACTACTTTTGCACACACAGCTAGAACGCCTAACATCAATAAGAGCTAGAAGGTCCCTTTTTCCAGTTCCATATTCACTTAGATATCCTTCCTCCCATTGATGTTATTACAAGGGATAGATATATATGGGTGGGATCGATAGTAAGAGCATGAGTTTATCTGGAGCAAAGGATGTTTCATATTTTAGTTTTGACCTTGAAGACCACACATGAATGAGATGATATATCAATAGCCACCCACACACAAATGAGATGATAAACAAATTTTTCCATCAAAATACGTACCGACCAATATACATACTGATGGCTTATCAATATATGTATCAATCGATGTATGTACCGAGGACTCAAGTTATCCCTTCCAGAGTAGAGAGGTCAGCCCACCCATCCTTGTCATTGTTATCTTATTCATTGATCTGTATGGAGAATACCTCCCTCCTATAGTAGAAGTTACACTTCGATATGCGTCCTTCCACCCACCCGCTAGTTCCCAGTTTTCTAGCTATGCCTACTCTAACAGAAAGAATAATCGGGTGGTCGTTCAATTAGGGAGTTTATGCCTTCCATATGGGAGATCTTGTTGTTAATTAATTACTCAAGGTTTGTTTCAATGAGAACAACCTATGAAAATATTCAATTCAGTAGCGATGTTTCATTGATAAATGGGGTCATTCTCTTAGTGTCTGCTATCTAGACAATATAATGAGCATTGCAGATAGGGATGTGCATTGGCACCCTATCTTTCTTTTGATAAGAGAAAATAGGGGTGAGAGGGACGTACGAGATAAGAAAGAAAGGTCGCTAGTTCCCCTATCTTCCATTAGTCCATCATTGCTCCCATTGTCCCTACTACGAGGAGGATAAATAGCTCCCTCTTCCAATGCCTTGATTTGATCTTCGTTGATCAATTTGGTGGAACAACGAGCAGTAATTTAAAACCTTAATAAATAAGATTCACACCATGTTCACAGTAATAGCCTTCTCTTTCGTCCATGTATGAAGGCCAAGTGGCAACATAATAGGCTAGAGAGAGGAGCAAAGCCTATTTAGAACCTTAATAAATAAGATTCACACCATGTTCAGAGTAATAACCTTCTCTTCCATCCATGTAAGAAGGCCAAGTGGCAACATAATAGGCTAGAGCGAGCAGCAAAGCCTATTTAGATTCCATTCTAAGAAGAGCAAGTCTGGTGGGTCTATGAATTAATTCGAAAAAGCTTATGAAATGCAATTTTCTATATATCAAACCTTTCGTTGGCATGGTTCATTGACATATATTCCACTGAGGTCTCGAACTAGTATTGTTATGTGGGAAAATAGTCGATTGAATACATTTCAAGTGATTTCGTCCATCCAATCAGGCAGGTAGTGGCATAACAAGGCTTAAGAGGGGTAACTAAAAAACCTTTTACGAAGTTAAGTTACTAAAACCTTAATATTCTTAGGTCAGAGTAGAGATTTCATCCTTTGCTTGAAATCCCTTTTCCATTATAAAAAATGGAGCTATAGGGAAAAATAGGGGTTGTCCTGGCCCAAATGGGACAAGTTGTTCTTTACTCGATGGAGATGGTCCTGCATGGTTGGGATATCCTCTACCATTCGTTCAACAACTTGGAATAAAACCCAAACATCCATCTCATCTGGGTTTTGAACTTCCCCAGTTCTCTTAAACAAATCCCGTAGAAGATCAGCTAGCTCTGATTCCACCTCTGTAATTAGCTTGCCCTCGTGCTTTCCCATAATGATGGAATGTCAAATAGATCATCATCATCCAGGTCATGGTGGTTTTTTCTCATCACGGGCTCCCCCGAAGACACCTTGGCGAGATTTGAGCTTCAACCAATAAGCCCATCCTAATTGATGTTTGGGGCTCATGAAAGGAAAAACACCAAATGAGCGAAAGTTTCGAAATCTAGCTAGCCCAACCAAACGAACCAACCCCATGGATTTGGGTTGTTTAGTATGGATATGGGGGTGCTAAGGATATTACCTATTCAACATGGAATTTTCAGTATCTTATATATAGGTATATTTAAGGAATTGAGCGCATACCCTACCAAACACTCCCTTATTTTATAAGGTGACAAGATTTCCTTGCCTATTTATTTGTTCTAGTATTGTGGAATAAATATGGAAAAAGCCAAGCCCATTGATTTACCTAGGATCAGTATGGTCCATAGCATGCACTAGATTAATAGGATCTACTAAGGTCCAAAGCACGTAATAACCTTGCCTCTTTCTCCCATCACAAGGAACCCAACGACCCTTTTCCCAGCAGTGGAACCATGTCTCAAAGTTTGAAAGAGGGAGGTTACCCCAAATTAGGAGAGGAAAGTGAATCTGAACTCCGAGAGAGTCGTGTGTGGGTAGTTGTAGCAGTAGGTATGGTCACCTTGAAACCTTAACATACGTAGCATTTTGTTTGGACTTAGTTTAGTAATAGAAGGTAGTGACTTTGGCTTTCCAAGTGAATTTGATCCTACCTTTGCTCCCTCTACCTCAGGATCTCTTGCCTCTTCCTCTACTGGTGATAGGCCATCTTGGGGGTCTTGATAAGAAAAAGTAAACTCCCTCTTTTTTCTTAGCTATTGGTGCGGGTAAACTGCGAGATCTATACATGGAACTATAACTTGATGTGGAACCTCTCTAGCTTCCACCTATGCCCCCTGTTAGCACCATAATTTTTACAGTTAGAGTTATTCCTATATGAGTCATAGTTCATGTGTCAAATCATGTGAGGTTAGGAACCGAATAACGAATGGGTAGAAATCAGTAAGTTGTGCGTATGGCCCTTCGAGTCAGGAAAGGGCATAATGATTAGTCATGTGCGACTTGTAAAGGTCCATTTCCTGAAAGATTGAGTCCTGTCAGAGAAGAAGAATTTATGTGCCATAGATCGAGGCAAGTTGTTGGGATAAAGGTCACCTCGATAGATATAATGAACATCATCACCTAATTATGAAGTCATAAAGGTAAAAAATCATGATGCTCCTATCATGTATACTTTGTCTCTCTTATCATTTGTACTTTGCACACTTAAAAGTGTTCCCATCGCATGATTTTGTTGCGCAAATCTTCAACCTATTTCCAAACTTCTCATCGCCGTGGATTTATCGTCCTCTTCCATGATTCCATTCCTTACCTATTCAAGTATAAATATTGGTCACCCTGCTTACCTCTCCTTTACTTTCTGGATTTGTGTGTTGTCTATCATTTTTTCTGCAATCCCTAGAGCCCTTCACTGTGTGAAATATGATTTTCATCGTTCATATTGTAAGTCTGTTTATTCAATTTATTGTGTCTCCTCAATCATTTTCAGTCATTGTTTAAAGTCTATTGAAGTTTTTTGCAAACTAGCGTGTTGGACGATATTTCTTCTCGCGGTTAGCCTTTTTTCTTTGGAGTTTCCTCCTGTTGCACTAAATTTATCACTACACCTAAAGTCTCTATCTTGTGACAAGTCTCCTAGTACTTTTCTACTACGCCAGAATTCTCCATCACAATTTCCTACCGCAACAAGCCCCCTATCGCTATTTTCCACCATTTCAAGTTCCCCCACTGCACTGAAATTTTCCATCGTGCCTTAGTGTTGCGTTGTGGACTCCTGGGGCTGATTTTGTATGTCATGAAAAGTTTTGTGACTACATTTTTTACAGTCTCTATGAAGATCGTCATTCTTGGTTGCCACGTAGACAGGGTGTTACCCTTCATTACCGTGCGTGTGAGGAAAATATATACTGTCATCATGACAACGTCCCAAAGCATAAGAAAGAAGGCGAGAATTGGTCAGGCTATGAGGTCTGAGCCTTAATACCTAGAGTTAATAAACAGAGATCCAAAAATTAGGGCATCTTTTAAACAGGTCGGATGTATGTTTTTTTGCGAAAATATCAAAGGGTACAATGTGAAGCTAGTTGAGCAGTTTGCCCTCAATTTTACTGGGTTATGTGTGACCATTGTGAGAATCACCTTCCGAGTGATAGAGGAAAATTTCTCAGCTACGACAGAGATCCCTTTGCACGGTGAAAAATAGTTTAAAGGCATGTCTTTAGAAATTTTATGCTATGAAGACTTTATCAAGCCCAACTTCCTAAATGGGAAAATTGGAGCTGGAATTCAAAGACAATACCTCCGTGAGCCTTTCCAAAAGCTCCTAAAGGTGATGAAAATATATTTCACCTATGAAGGAAGGTTTGATAGAGTGTACCCATATCACATCAAGCTATTGATGCACTTCACAGGGAAAAAACCTTTGAATCTATCATTCTTCTTGCATCGAAGGTTGGAAAAGATGGTAGATAGGGTCTAGGCCGATGCTGACCAACTGGGGAACAATTTATCCCATTTGTCATTAATCAAGTTGTTGGTGGTCAAAGAATTGAAAGGTTTGAAAAAACACTGCGATTCATTTATGATTTCGGCTGACATCCCCAGAGACCCCAAGGGAGACATTCCTCTATCTGCGAGGGAAACAACATTCCACAGTGTAGGGACAAGAAGGGAAGATGTCAACGGGAAAGGAAAAGGTAATAGAAGATTCATCATCTCACCAACCAGCACCTCGGAAAAGAGGCAGGCCAAGGTTTATTAGGAAGCCAGAGGAGATCCAAGCTTCTAGTGAACCACACATCCAGTCTATTGTCGAGAGATTACTCATGCAAATCATTCGGCTAAAGCCTGATGAAGGTCCAAGCTTGAGACTTGGTGAAAGGAGGAGGAAGTTAGGTGATGAAAACCTAAATGATCAGGAGTCATTGTAGTAGTTGAAGCAAGCGCAACTTGCTATCACCGAATTGTATCAAGAAAATGAAGAATTAAAAAGACAACTGGTAGAAAGGAATATTCAAGTGCCAGTGTTGCAAAGTTGAGAAGGAAATGCAAATTGGCTCAAAATATATCTCGAGGCACAAGACATAATTATCCAGCTCCGAGAGGAACATAGGGTGTCAGAATAAAGAATCACAGAGCATTTCGAGGAATGGAGACCAACCATGGATAACGCTCATGCAACTCTCGCTAGCGCTCAAGAAAAATTGAAAGGAAATGCGGTCTTGTGGAGACAAGTGAAGAATCTGAAGAAAAAGAACTGGTCTCTTTGAAAAACACTCAAATTTTTAAGGTTGCAGGTGAGGCCAAAGGAATGAGTGAGACAAGCCCATTTTGTCTTTTTTTTTATCATGGCATGGAATCTTTCTCCCCGCATATCCTCTTTCCTGTTGATAATAAGAAGTCTAACGTGGAACCTTCATAGTGAATATTCGTCATGCAGATGTTGTAAACTTACCTACTGAGGAGGGCAGGTGTAAGTGAAACGCATGCCAATTTTGGAAGAGATGCATGGCCTCCCAATCATTGTTTCCACCTGGAGTTGCACGAGAGACCGCAAACGAGCGTCTGCTACACCAACTCGCCATGGGCATACTGCATCCAGTAATTGTACAGCAGTAACTAGACCCTGTTATACAAAGGTGATAGAGTTTCCAACGGTGTGCTCGATTACTCGGGCACCCCTTGAAATAAAACATCGATTTATCACAACCCGGTGAGCGAATCTTACTCATGATCGAATCTCACTCATGACCGAATAATTGAAACAACTGTGTGGGTTATGTTATGATTGGGTGTAGATGAGTTTCTATTTTTGGTAAACTCTATTGAAAAATTTGTCTAGGGGAGGGGAGTAACTGAATCTGAGTTTCTAGGAGAAGGTAGTTCGAGGCATAGCAGCCCGAGAGGGCCCGAGACAGTGTTAGTTTTCTATATATTGTACCTTTTTTATGTAAGTCGGGTTGGAAAAGTATTGTAGACAGAGGACTCTTGAATGTAATCTTTGAATCTGAATAAAAATAAAAATGCAAAGGTCCTGAAGCTTTGATGGAAATATTCTAATGGTAGTGGTTTGATGTATTGTGATCCTATCTCTGTATGTACTTCCTGTTTTCTGTAAATTCATGATTGTTCCCTTTGTTTAAATTGAAATGTTTTTTGAGTTTAAAATTCATCGCAGGGTGCTTTAGACTCAGTCATTTAAACTCTATGTTTTTCTTCCAAGTAAGTTATAAATCACCTTTAATGGTGCTCTAGTTTGCTTTATGTCGTCCTTTATTCCTCCATACATGAAGAAATTTAAACTGAAAGACCATCTCCTATTTATCCTTTATCCTCTCAAATTTTCCTTTACCGATCATTGATTTTCCTCGTTTTCATAAGGTTGACTCCATAGCCCAAAGTTTTGTATTTCCTTTCAAGTGAAACCAAAAACATTTCTCAAATATTAAATCTAACCAACAATCCAAAGTCATTATCTATCAGAGACTAGTTCTCAGAGAGAGCCCTCTCTATATTGGAAAGGCCAGTTTCTAGTATTAAAGTTGATCTGTAGGTTACCTTGGTATTTCGTTGCTCTTCAACCCAACAATTTACCAAGTGCTAACATCTTGGTGCCGTTGTGGGGGATGAAATTGAAAAATTTCCCTGGGAAAACGACTAAATATGTAGATTTTATCCCTAAGGGTAACAGTGGGTTAGAAACCTATATTGGCTGAAATTTATTATACCCCGATGACTTCATTAAATAAGACAAGTAGCATAGAGTAGTCAGAATCAGAAATCGTGTCTCCTAAGAAAGTTTACACTAGAGCGAACCTTGATCCAGAGCCTACAACATCCGTGTCTGATCCTGAAAAACTTATGCGTAAAGGAAAGGAAAGGATAGTGGACCCTTTATTTTACCTAGACATGAACCTATATTTACCTAAAGATGGAGTAAAAAGAATTGATGACCTTGAATTCGATTTAATATTTGAACAAACTTTGTTCAGGTCCATATCAGAATCCTATTTGAATGAAATCAATTTGGATGAGAAAAGGTTCTAATATTTGATAACAACCAACCCCCCACAAACTGCCATAATACCCACTCACACCATCTAGCCAATGCAAATCCCTCCAAGATTCATGACTGCCAGGATTTCCCCTCTCTCTTTACTGGCCTAATTACATGATTTGCCTCAGAATTATAATCATAGAATTAAATTATACGATGTCAAAGGAAATGCTTTAGCCCAAAAAAACTTAGATTGGTTTAATGATTTTGTTGACCTAGAAGAGGTAGATCATGAGGATCCGAAAATGCGATTGTTTGTGCAGAGTCTCTCAGGGGAGGTCAAAAAATGGTTCAAGGCCCTTCAAGCAACGAGAATCCCTGATTTTGTAGCTTTTGAAATATTGTTTCTTGCCAGATAGGGTGATAAAATGAATCATGTCAAGTTACTAACTCAATACAACAACATAAAAATATCACCAAATGAAATATTGCAAGAGTTCTCGACTAGATTCATGAAGGTTTACAATTCTATTCCCACGGAAGTCAAACCTCCTCTAGTAGCTTCCCATCTTTGATATGTTGATTCTTTTGAAAATGACTTCACATTGTTGTTAAGAGAAATAATATATGATGCATTAGATGATATAATGAGCGACATGATTAAATTCGAAGTAAATCTGATGGCATCGAGAAATATCAAACATAATTTCAATAGAAACAGGAAGAAGCCCCAAGGAGAAGCGCAACCCTCTACATCTCAATCATCATATGAAAATTTGGCTTGATGATGAAGATGATGGAAAGAATCATGGAAAGAATGTTCATGGAGAATAAGCTTGCCACCATGGAGAAAAATTATTTCCAACCCATAAATCAAAATTTTAGAAGAGCCCCAGTTCCACAGATCAGGAAAAGAGACCAGAGAGATCAAGGTGATTAAAAGATAAGATCTCCTTTCCAAAAAAAATATGCAAAAAAATATTTTGATCAAATAATCCAAGACCGTATGCATTGCTGCGATGATACAAAAACATATGTGTTCTTAACAAAAGAAGAGTACGATCAATTTATGGATGTGAATGATGGGTTTATGTTGTAGAATGATGATATATTGTCATCGGAAACAGAGGATTTTAATAAAGGATACCACAATGCTATTATGCAGTTTCAAAAATAGTATAACCTCATAAGTTAAAAGACACCTTCACAGCTTCCAAAGCCGAATCCCACAAGGGAACTCCAGATGAACACTACTTCTTCAAGCCAACTGAAGAAAGATAATGTAGTAAGGGATGTAATGGAGAAAGTAAAATCAAAGGAAGAATCCCTAATGAAAGCACCTAAGAGAAGAAATGAAACAGACATCAAAGAGGTAGAAAAGGTTCCTCCTTTTAACTTTGAAAGCAAAATGGCTAAAATCAAAATCTTTGTTATGTTCAATGAGTTGATCAAGAAGGGAGAGTATAGAAATCAGATCATTAAAATGATAAATATGGAAGAAGTCCTTGAAAATACAATATGACTACCCTGCCATCTTGTTTGGCCCACACGTAGAAGAAAGTGGTGATGCTAAAGATGTTCCTCCTTTCTATTTTAGCCTTAAAATTCATGACATGACCTTACATAATGCCATGTTAGATTCAGGTGCATTGCATAATTTCATGCCCAAGGTTGTCATGGATGATTTAGGATTGGACGTTACAAGACCTTATAAAGATCTTTTCTCTTTTGACTCACAGAAGGTGAAATGCTTAGGTTTGATCAAATATTTGGTTGTATCATTGTCTCAAATCCCATAAAAAAATATGGTCATCAACGTGGTCATTGCTAACAATCCCCAAAAATTTTGCACGTTGTTATCTAGATCTTGGGCTACAAAATTAAATGGAACCTTGCATATGGACATGTCGTATGCTACTATCCTTGTTTTTGGCCAAGAAAGGAGATTGTACACAGAGATGTTGCTCAATTACATGGTGAGTATCAAAACCCAACCAAATAATCATCCTATTGACTATGTTGACACCAAAGCTGGCTCCTCTAATTTTTATAATAACTTGAGTTTTGAAAAGGAGAAGCCAACAACTGTCATGAATGTCGAAGAAAAAATTGAACATTGAACAGAGGAAATTACATATCATAGAAGGAATGCGGAAAATGAAATGTGGAATATGATATTTGATGGAGTTGTTAGAAGGGAAGGAGTCGTAGCTGGTGTGTGTATTAACCCTTCCAAAGTGGCTACAAAACTCGGTTCTTACAAGCTCGCCTTTGATTGTACCAATAATATGGCCGAATATGAGGCACTGATTTTGGGTTTTAAGACTTTAAAGGAATTCAGTCCTAGAAGGATAGTTGTACATGGAAATTCTGAGTTCATCATTAGCTAGGTAAAGGGTATATATCTGTCCAAGCATACTATATTGAGAGCATATAGTAATTTAGTGTTGGATCTCCTTGAAGAGTTTTCAGAATACAATTTTTCAGTGATTTCTAGGGGGGAAATCAAATTGCATATTTTCTGGCTACTTCAGCTTCGGTGTTCAAAATTCCAAGTTTTCCAAATAAGAAGTATGAAGTTGTAGTCAAACACAGGCCCGCAGTACCCGATAACATTAAATATTGGCAAGTGTTTGAATATGACAAATAGGTAGAGAGATTCCTCCAAATGAGTGATGAATTTGCTAATGTGACTAATGATGATAAATGTTGTTGTGAGGAAAATTAAGACGCAACTATGTTCAACAACAATGACCTTTTTCAAAATCAGATAGTCAAAAGGGATATAGTGCAGCTGAAAAAAAAAATATTATCCCCAAAGTCTTGGTCCCATTAGAAAATATTTTTAATGAAAATGATGTAGCCAGAAATCCTAAAATCACTGCCAATGCTGAGGATATAGAAGATTGCAGCATCGGTACTCAAAAAAATCCTAATATCTTCAGACTATAAAAAGCACTCAGTGTAGAAATCAAACAGAGGTATATCAACCTTATGAAAGACTCCCCTGATGTTTTTGCATGGAGTTATGAAGATTTGAAGGTCTATGACACTAGAGTAGTTTAGCATGTAATTCCCATCAAGGAGGATCAGAAACCTTTCAAGAAAAAGTTCAGAAGAATCAACTCTCTGTTCTTTCCATTGATTGAAAAGGAGGTAAGGAAATTATTTGATGCCAAGATTATGTGTCCTTAAGATTTTCCAAGTGGGTGGCTAAACTTGTTCCTGTTAGAAAAAAAGTGGTGAAATACAATTGTGTGTGGACTTTCAGAATCTAAACAAGGTGTCTCTCAAAGAAAACTATCCACTTCCTAAGATGGATTACATCCTACAGAAGGTGGTCAGATCTTAGAAAATGTCGATGCTTGACAGTTTTTCTGGATACACCCAGATCATGGTACACTTGGATGACCAGGAGAAGACATCCTTTACAACACCTTGGGTTAATTTCATAAAGGAAATTGTAGGGGTTTCACAAAGGAAATTGTAGGGGGCATCAATTTTGGAAGACCACTGTGCACAAAATCTTGAGGGTGGGGTCATATTGGCCCAGTATTTTTTTGGATGTATAAAAGGAAGTTTCCAATTACCAAGAATGCCAAATCTTCGACAAGAAAAGAAATTTGCAACCCATGCCTTTAAAACCTATCTATGTTGAAGCATCGTTTATGCAATGGGGTCTGGACTTTATAGGAGAAATTCATCGGCCATCTTCATCTCAGCATAGGTGGATACTAACGACCACGAACTAATTCTCCAAATGGATCGAAGCATTCCTCACAAGGAAATATATTGACACCGTGATCATTCAGGTTTTAGAGAGTAATATCTTGTCTAGATTTGGTTGTCTATTCAATATCATCACTGAAAATGTAGCAACATTCAAGTCTAAGAAGATGGAGAAATTTTGCAGCGATTATAACATAAATCCGGTACATTCCACAACTTATTACACACATGGTAATGGAGTGGAAGAGTGATCTAACAAAATTTTGACCAGGATTATTAAGAAGCTTATGCAGGAAAAAAAGAAAGATTAACACAAAAATATTATCTATGTGTTATGGGATGAAAGAATCACCACTAAAAATTCCATCTCCACATCACCTTTCCAAATTGTATATGGTGTAGAGGTAGTTTTTCCCACCTCATTGGGATTACCAGTGAGGATATTGTTGCAAGACCAGGAAGTTGAACCAAACAATGCTCAAAGGAGAATAAACCAATTGGTCCATGCGCATCAAATGAGAGAATAGGTCTTCAACAAATCATAGCTTCACCAAGACAAAATGAAAAGAATTTTCAACAGACATAAGAAAGAGGAGGATTTCAAGGTGAATGATTTTGTACTGGAGTGGGATGCGAGAAATTAAGACAAATGGAGACATGGAAAGTTTGATCATTTTTGGATGGTTCCATTCAGAATTGTCGTGTATCACGAGAACAATGCCTATTTTCTACAAGATCTTAATGGAGAGCTCACTGGTGGGGGGGTTGTGAATGGCAGGGTCCTCAAACATTATTTGTTTTAGAAAGTTTTTTCAGTCTTTCATGTGATTGTAAATAACCATTTTTATTTTCAAAGAAAGCATTTTGAGTCAGCAGTTAGCAGAAAAATGAAGTTTGAAGTGAAGGACCTAAGTTTATGTTGAGTTTCTTCATAGTTGTGTCAAGGAGGTCTCAGATGAGTCCTTTTCATCATTTTAGAGTTTGTAAGTCAAATAAAACCCAATGGTCATGAACCTGGTCTGCTGTTATTTGCCACCTCACCAGGAGGATAACATCCCCATTGGAGCTAGTTGTTACCACTATAATTTTTATAGTTTGAGTTAGTCCTAGATGAGTCATAGTTCGTGTGTCAAAGCGTGTGAGATCAGGAACTGAATAATGAATGGGTCAAAATTAGCAAGTAGTAGGTCTAGCCCTTGGATTCAGGAAATGGTGTAATGATTAGTCATTTGAGACTTGTAAATATCCCTTTCCCGAAAGATCGAGTCCTGTCAGAGAAGGGGAATTTACATGTCAGAAATTGAGGCAAGTTGTTGGATAAAGTTCACGTCTATAGATATAACTAACACCATCACCTAATTATGAAGTTAGAAAGGTAAAAAATCAAAATGCTCCTATCATTTATACTCTGTCTCTCTTATTATTTGTACTTTTCACACTTCAAAGTGTACTCGTCGCATGAGTTTGCTGCGCAAATATTCAACCTGTTTCCAAACTTCTCATCTCCATGTATTTGTTGTCCTCTTCCATGATTCCATTCCTTACCCATTCAAGTATAAATACCAGTCATCCTGGTTGCCTCTCCTTTAATTTTTGGATTTGTGCGTTGTCTATGGTTTTTTCTGCAAGCCTGGATCCCCTCGTTATGTGAAAGTTGATTTCCATCATTCGTATTGTAAGTTTGTTGATTTAAGTTGTCACGTCTCCATCATTTTCATTCATTGTTTAAAGTCTATTGGAGCTCACTGCAAACTAGTGTGTTGGACGATATTTCTTCTCGCAGTCATCCTTTCTTCCTTGGAGTTTCCTCTTGTCGCACTGAATTTCTCACTGTGCCTAAAGACTTTGTCTCGTGACAAGTCTCCTAGTACTTTGTTGATGCTCTGCAATTCTTCAACGTGATTTCCTACTGCGACAAGCCTCTCATCATTATTTTCCACCGTGCCGAGTTCCCCACTGCGCCAAAATTTTCCATCACGCCTTACTTCCACATTGTGGACTCCTAGGGATCATTTTTATTTTTGTGAAAAGTTTTGTGACTACCTTTCTAACATTCTCTACGAAGCCCTTCATTCTTGGTTAGTGTGTAGAGAGGCTGTTACTATTCATTACCATGCACATGAGGAAAATATATACTAGCATCATGGAAATGTCCCAAAGAATAAGAAAGAAGGTGAGAAGTGGTTGGGCCATGAGGTCTGAGCCTTAAGACGTTGAATTAATAAATGGAGATCTAGAAATCAGGGCATCTTTTGAACGAGTTGGATGTATTCATTTTTGTGAAAAGATCAAAGGGTACAATACGAAGTTGGCTAAGAAGTTTTCCCTCAATTTTACTAGGTTCTGCATGACCATTGTGGGAATCACCTTCCGAGTGACAGATGAAACTCAGTCAGCTACGACGGAGATCCCTCCACAAAGTAGAAAATGGTTTAAAGGTATGCCTTTAGACATTTTGTGCTATGAATACTTTATCAAGACCAACTGCCTAAATGGGAAAATGGAGACAGTGTTCTAATCCAATAACTTTGGGAGCCTTTCCAAAAGCTCCTAGAGGTGATCAAAAGATATTTCACCTGTGAAGGAAGGGTTCACAGAGTGTACCCATATCACATCAGGCTACTGATGCACTTTAGGGGGGAAAATATTTGAATCTATCATTCTTCTTGCATCGAAGCTTGGAAAATATGGCACACAGCGTCCAAGCCAAGGCTGACCAATCGGTGAACAATTTATCCCATTTGTCTTTAATCAATTTATTGGTGGTCGAAGAATTGAGACGTTTGAAAAAAGACTGGGATTCATTTCTGATTCCGGCTGACATCCCCAGGGACTCCAATGGAGACATTCCTCTATATGCAAGGGAAGAAACATTCCACATCATAGGGGGAAGAAGGGAAGATGTCATGGGAAAGGGAAAGGTAACATAATACTCATCATCCCACCATCTAGCACCCTGGAAAAGAAGCAGGACAAGGTTGATTAAGAAGCTCGAGAAGATCCAATATTTCAGTGAACTGTGTACCCATTATGTTTCCAAGAGATTACTCATGTGTGTCGTTCAACTAGAGCTTGCTAAAGGTCATGTTAGCACTCTATAAATTTTTTCCAGTTGAATAGAAAAACAACAGAGGTAATTGTTTCAACCTAATTTAGAGTTGGGCACTATCTTTCTCAACTCAGAGGGGGCTCTCTCTCGTCACTAGGTATTTATTTGATAATCAGTGGATAGATTTGGTTTGTTTGGGGGTTTCATACAGTTGCTAGTCAAGGAAAGGCGGTGACATTTGGGGCTATGGAGTCAAAAATGAATAAAGCAGTGGCAGACCATTAGAACTATCTAGACGAGAAAGGCTAAATGAGGCAATGAGTCTAGTTTTTAAAATTGAAATATGCATGGTGAAAGAGGAAAAGGGAAACAAATAACTACATCAGAGCATACTGAAATGAATTCTGAATTAGTTAAGAAGAGGATTACATCATTTAAATTGCTAAGTCGAGAGCATCATAAGACGAATTCTGGAATCTTAACTCTCCAATTTAAAAGAGGAAAATGTAAATGGGATTTCCAAGACACAAGAAATACACACTATGAGAGAAAACATAACTCATATCAAAACCATTATAATCTTTTCATAAACAGTTCAAAATGCTTATGAATTGTATATTCACTTTAGCTCCATGGATTTACAAAGTCTTCCTGCTGCAAGGGTAGGCCCCTCTTCGGTTCATCCAACCATTTATTTATCTTTGTAATAGTATATATAGGTAGATTACATCTAGGATTCAAAACGAATCATCTTTCATAAAGTTCCAAAAATAGTCGTCGGTTACAAAAGAGTAACGTACAACAACCGAACTCCTATTTTCTAGGGGATGTTATAAAAAAAACTCACATATTTGAGGTTTTGCCTTGAAGGCCATTTGTCAATATTATTACAAAATTCTCTGACGCACACTAAATTTATCCTGCAATCTATTTCATCTTGACAATTTCTTCTTTTAATGTATCAAGCCATGCAGGTTGGTTTTCCCCAACGCTTTCGATCACCTCAGCTTTTACCTCTATCTTCTGACGCTTGCTCTGTTTCCTCTTGAAAAATCATGTATGGTGTTCTCCTACATATCCATTTATTATTAAATCCTTCATGATGGGATTTAATTTGACCTCTTCATCCTCTCCTATCTCTCCCGAAGGCTTTGTATAAAATTTCATTGCTAAGATTCGAGCAACCAATTTCTATCTCTTCTTCAATGATGAATTTGTCATATTAGCTGAAAATCTTGGTTCACTAGAGGCCACTTGGTCTGTCGTATCCATTTTCCCTGGTTTTGCAGAAAGAATGAACTTATCTTCCTTAGCTAAATGATTCAAACTATGATTACCCTGTTCTGAAATACAACGTTAATTTCCCAAAACAGAGTAATGTAACCCATGTTTTGAATGATAATTGTCATTGAGTACCAATCATGAACTACTGACAAGAGTACTTTCTATACCTAGATGACTGGAAAATAACCTGAGGATATGATTTTCACCTGATATTGAATGATGAAAGCTATGGTTGCTTAGGTCGTGGCTCAGGCCAAAAGGGATAATGATCGAACTACCCACGCGATTGAAATTCCAAAAGGGATAATGATGGGACCACCCAGGCGATTGAAATTCAAGGCATGTGCTCCTTTTGATTCTGGTTTGCAGGCCAACCTCATTGTAGAAGACCTTGTAAGTAGGCTTGGTTTATATATGTATGATCACCTTCATCCATGCCTTTTTGGTTGGATGAATAGGGATATAGAGTGAAAAGTTACCAAGTAGTGTAAGCTTAGATTTTTTATAAGTGCATATTATATTTATGAAATAGCAGTCAATGTAGGACCTCTTGATGTTTGCAGTGTAGTGTTTAGTAGCCCCTACATGTATATGAGGGATGTTATCTTCATGAGAATGGAAATCTAATATCGCTAAAATAATGAATAAGAAGAAGAACCCCAATCAATCTCTCTCATTACTCAAAAAAATCCTGCATTTAGCCCACACTCAAAGATCTATGTATATGTGAGATGAACAAGCTCTTATGTTAGTTAGTGATGTCAGCCAGCAAGCACTCGCATATTATCCATACATGGTTTCCATATATATACGGTATGGTGGGACACCTTATATGGGTATGCTTCTCTTATTCCCACCTATCCGGAAAACATTGAATGAATCACGCTTTTTTGAAATCACTTTGATTAATTAATACTTGAACGATTATTAATTAATTCATGCGGTGACAAATTTCTTAGTAAGAATGAGCAGGGTTTACAAGAATAGTTTTTTTGGGGCCCACCCTAAACGAAAGCATATCAATATGGTTGGTTCGGTCCAGGGAAATAGATAATGAAAATGGTACACAAGCAGAAGGAATATTTACGACTGGAGTGAAAAGAAACTCACTATATATACTCACTATCTATAGTAGGGTTGTCGGTCTACTAGTACAAGGAAAGCCCTAAGTAGGCATTGTAGGGAAAGACAATCTCCCTCTCCCCTTGCATAAGTACTCCTTACTCCTATCCTTGTCTCCTACTCCTTTCTCCTATCCCTTTCTCTTATCTCATCTCTTATCCCCTTCTCCTACTGCCTACTCCTATCCCCTTTTGTTGTTACCAGCAGGATATTAGGTTTTTCGGGGAAGATGACATAGCTTCGTAACAGATTTGATTTCCAAATCCATGAAATTCCCAGTTGAACCCTTCCCTGGCCATATTATGCCACATGCTCCCTAGAGGTTCAATTTAGCCTGAATGTAGAACCGAAGCCAATTCCTAGGTGTTGCTACATTTTTTCATCCATTCATCCATCCATTCCAATCTTGGGTGTCTTCCAGGTGTTTGAGGTATTTGAATCAGTCTTATTCTAGCCAGTCATCTCCCAAAAATGGGATTGTAGATTTATGATGAGTGTCATGGGGATATGAAGGACATACCTTGGCTAAAACCATAGGTGGTTTCATTGCTCAACAACCTCAAATGATACATTGTTCAAATGGAAAGGTTACACATATAAATGTGATATCTTATATTATCAATGTATTGATTTAAATCCTAGAGGTAACCTACTCGACCCACAAACAAAGTTCCATAACAGAGGTAACTTCATTACATCCCATCGTGATGCAAGCTCTATAATATGAATCAGAAATGACGGACCCATGGAATTGATGAGTCATTGGAAGAGGGCACTCACAAAGATAAAATCACTCGTGTTGAGGGTAAGAAGTTGCATTCCTCACCATTCCACAACCTGAATAAAATGAAACCTAGGTACGCATTGGCTTATAGAAATAAATAGCTATTGCGGATTTTTGGATACTTTTTTCTTGAGAGGCCACCCATGAGTTGATTCTCAAACTGAAGCATATGGGCCCATCTCCTTCCTTATTTGGAATAAATATCTTGGTTTCCCTCCGGTGACCACCTCACTTCAAACTATATGTTCTATGCAAATGGATAAATCTCACTCAGTTGCTTGGGCCTTGGCCCCCACCCACCCCAGAATATGTTGGCAATTTTCAGGTTTAAATGAAAGAGGACATAGGTTGTATTGTGGAATGCAGCTCTTACCCAAACTATTTAACATGGATGGAGGAGCACGTTGAATCTTCCTTCTCTTTCTATTTCTCGGGAGAGCGAGACATATTAAGCAATTCATTCGGATGGAATGGGAGGAAGGAGATTGGGAGACATGGTCCATCCAAGCTTGACCTTCTACTATTTTAATCAGTCATTGAAAGAGTCTGAGATGGAAGGACATTTTTGTGTTGATTCCATTCAACCGCCTTGGGCCTGTGGGCCCCTGAGTCTTAAAGCGATGCACCTAGAGGAACTAGAACTATAGGTAACTTAATAATTTCAAGTTGATTCCACGTAGGCAGGGTCATAGCTCGTTAAAGATCCAATTCAAATTCGCATCAGTCATTCAATCAATCATATAAAGAGGGCGTGATACCAAACCGGCCTTTAGCGGTGTGTAGTGGCCCTCTTACTCGGTAAACATTTTAAATGAACGAAACTAATTGGGCACATCGAAGGCAGTCATAGTTGACAATTCAGTTTCAAACATATGTCTTGGGATTTAAAAAGGAATGATACCCCACGAAAGATACCCCGCATAGGGTATTAACTGGGAAGTAAATATTTCTTCTTCGCATTCGCCTACCAAACCATCTCTTTTTCCACCTCCACAATAACCACCTAAAGTAATGATACCTTGCTAAACCAAGTATTTTATTCTCTTTTGATTCGGTTGTTGAATATGTCAAATCCACTGATTAAACTTCTTAAGAAGTTGTTAGTGCTCTTGCGCGAAGCTTACCCCACCCCCTTACTATAGGAAACAAATGAAAGAAGCAACTCCTCTCAGTGGCCATTCATTTTTGGTTCCATAACTAGAACTCTCCTCAGCAGCTTGTTTATAGTTAAGTTTCATTTGATGGTTTGTTGTGATCCTAGCAACATGAAAAGTCTGCGTAAATCCTAGCAACATGAAGAGTATTTTTGTTCCTCCCACCACCTCCCTAACCAAAAAGAGAAGCATGGGAGTTCTGATGTGGGGAAACCTATGTGGGGAATAGATAAGTGGTGGCGGCAACGTTGTTATGACCAGCAGGCATCCAATCAATAGGGAGACTCCCAATAGGGATATTGGATGAGTCGATAGGGATGGGATTTGAAAGTGGTTCTTGAAGAAGCACTTAAGGCAAAGGAAGCTAAGGTAGCACTAGCTTATTTTGATCTAGTCGATCCAATTGACCCAGTTAGTTATGCAATAGATCGAGAAATCGATCCAGCATAAGTGGAACCAATAGTAGAAAAGCCAACATCTTAACCAGATCGAGAGCCAAAAGCAGAGCTATGAATGAGATTTCAGTCGGTATATCGCTCCCCCCCTGTGAACCAACCTTCGATCAAGGGATATTCAATTCACTCCACCTTCAATCCAGCCCATCAACATCCACACTCCAATTTACTAATGAAAGGGTTTTGGGCATCTACTGAAACCAACGATCACCATCGGAACCACATCCATGTTCGGGGAGAACTTATCCCATACCCCACCATTCCCAACTTGTTTGGTGCCAGCCTCCCCCCCACACAATACAATGAAACAAATGAATCACCTTCAATTAATTTCTGTTGTGACTTCACTTTTTAATCTTAAGATCATCTTAGAACATAGAATGAGTTTGAAGTGAGTCTATTAGGAGCATCTTGATGCTTGAAATGAGTTTGGAGTGAGTCGATTCATATTTGAAATGATCCCCTTTGACTATAATGGAAATACAATTTTATTTGTTGTTGTTGGGGCTAAAAAAACATAATATCCCATATATAGAGAAGATTACTTTAATCTCTTCCAGGGTGATGAATTATTTCTTAGTTTCGGTACCCTAGCCCCATGTCATCTAGTATCTATTTATTCGGTCCAGTTTGGCCATTTCCTAGCAAAGCACTTTGTCTATATAAGGTGGATTGTGGGATATAGGTTGGCATTCTCCAAAGATCCTATCAATTGCTAATACTAATAGAAACTAATAGAAGTAGTTCCAGGCATGAATGCGAAGCTCTTGAAGAAGCATCAAATCCTCTCTACTTTCCTAGAGCTATCATTTACTTTAGTCCACTTGAACCATGACCTGAGAGAAGACAAAGGTAGACATTTATAGGTGAGGAGTTACTAACACCTTTTTTTTTGCAAGGGTACGACTACTATACCTATGTAAAAATTTGTGTGGTTTGTTCACCCCGATCCCAATACAGGATTGGTTAGGAGCATCATTTAACAATTGATTCTTATTGATCATCCAATAGTCGATCTGAGTGATTGGTTAATCGATTATCTAGTTAGGTGGACTGGGGATTAAGGTATTGGATTGGGATCTATTGACAAATTAATTGATTTTCCTTACTCTCTTTACATTCTTTTCTAGTATATTGATTGTCGTTCTCCTCCCTTCCTACCTATGGTGGTTGGGCTTCCCGGGAAGGATTCATGCAAAGGAAGCTAGGCAGGCATGCTAGTGAAAGGAAGGTAAGAAGAAGACTGTGCAGGCAAGTCCGGGCAAGTTTCTAAATCCAAACCATCTACAGATCATAAAAGTACGCATCCTCTTTTCGAACTATCGGTTATCCTCGGTCTGTAGATGTGGTGGTTGGAACATACCTACTTTGGCAGGCACAACTAGAAGGTCTAACATCAATAAGAGCTAGAAGGTCCCTTTTTCCAGTTCCACATTCACTTAGAGATCCTTCCTCCCATTGATGTTATTACTAGGGATAGATATATATGGGTGGGAGTGGTAGTAAGAGCATGATTTTATTTGGAGAAAAGGATGTTTCATATTCTATTTTTGATCTTAAAGACTACGCATGAATGAGATGATAGATTTATATCCAACCATGCACGAAAGATATGATAAATAGATTGTGCCATCAAAATACATACCGACCGATATACGTACCGATCAATATACATATCGATGGCTTATCAATATACGTATCGATCGATGTACGTACCGAGGACTTGGGTTATCCCTTCCAGAGTAGAGAGGTCAACCCACCCATCCTTGTCATTGTTATATTATTCATTGATCTATATGGAGAATACCTCCCTCCTATAGTAGAAGTTACACTTCAATACGCATCCTTCCACCCACCCGCTAGTTCCCAGTTTGCTAGATATGCCTACTATACCCGACAGAATAATCAGGTGGTCGTTCAATCAAGGAGTTTACGCCTTCCATCTGGGAGATCTCGTTGTTAATTACTTACTCAAGGTTTGTTTCAATGAGAAGAACCTATGAAAATATTCAATTCAGTAGCAATGTTTCATTAAGAAATGGGGTCATTCTCTCAGTGTCTTCTATCTAGACAATATATTGAGCATTGCATATAGGGATGTGCACTGGAACCCTATCTTTCTTTTGATCGAAGAAAATATGGGTGAGAGGGACATACAAGATAAGAATGAATGGTCTCTAGTTCCCTTAGCTTCCATTAGTCCATCATTGCTCCCATTGTCCCTACTCCGAGGAGGATAACTAGCTCCCTCCTCCAATGCCTCAATCCAATATTCATTGATCAATTTGGTGGAACAACGAGAAGTAATTTAAAACCTTCATAAATAAGATTCACACCACATTCATAGTAATAACCTTTTCTTCCATCCATGTAAGACCTAGAATTAGGAGAAACCAACACTGGTGAGACTACACTCACAATCTCTTATTGAATGAGGACTGATTACATCATTATATATGAACTAGTTCTACTTAGGCAGTTACAACAAACACCAGGAAAATAGGATCTACATTAACTGATATGTAGAGTTCATCTACGTAACTATCAACTACTCCATTATTTCCATGTATCCCCCTTAATGAAGAATGGATTGACTTCTACACCTAACATCTCCCTAAACAACTCAAACTTAGTCTTTCCAAGAGGCTTAGTGAAAATATCAACAGTATTTTCACAAGTATTACAATACATAAGAGCTATTTCAATTGACTACAACTTTTCTCTAAAACAATGAAACTGAGCATCAACATGCTTTGTCCTTGCATGATAAATTGGATTATTTGCTAGCTTGATTGAAATTTGATTATCACATTTGATCATTGTAGGTTCCTTTTGTTCTTCTCCAACATCTTGAAGAAGTATTCTCAACCAAAAACTTCACAAGTTGTTGCACACAAGGCTTTATATTCTGCTTCAGTAGAAGACAAAGATACAGTAGGCTTATTTTTATTTCTCCATGAAACAATCATGGATCCAATGCCAAACACATATCCATTGGTTGATCTTTGATCATCCATATTGCGAGCCCAATCTGAATCTGAGCAACCTTTCAACTCAACATTAGATGCATTAGTATATTTAATACCATAATCAAGTGTTCCTTTTAGATACCTGAGTACCTCCTTTGCTACATTCCAATGGCTTTCTAAAGGTTTCGCCATAAACTGACTTAACACACTCATAGAGTATGCAATATCAGGTCTGGTTGTGGTGAGATAATTCAAACTAACCACCGTCTATCTATACAAAGTGCCATTTACCTACTTCAAACCATCATCACAAGAAAGTTTCACATTCTACTATATGGGCACAATAGAAGATTTACACTGATCCATTTTAAATCTCTTAAGTACTTCTCTCACATACTTACTCTAACAAACAAAAGTTTGTCCTGCATTTCTCCAAAATTCAATACCTAGGCAGTAATGAAACTCGCCAAGATATTTCATTTCAAAAACTTCTGACAACTGTTGCTTGATTTCATCAATTAATTTCCCTCCATTTCCTGTAATTATTAAATCATCAACATATAAGGAAATCAATACTATATACCCCTACTCATAAAATTTGGTATATAGATTTGGATCACTTTTGCTTCTCATAAAACCCTGTTGAATAAAGAAAGAGTATATCTTCTCATACCATAACCTAGGTGTTTGTTTTAGTCCACACAATGCTCTCTTTAACTTTCATAGTAAGTGTTCTTGCTCATGTTCCACAAACCCTTTAGGTTGAGTAAGGTAAACCTCCTCCTTTAACTCATCATTAAAAAATTCAAATTTAACATCTAATTGGTGTATCTTCCAATGACACTTTGTAGCTAAAGCAATTAACAATCTGATAGTATTCAATTTAGCTATTGGTGCAAATATTCCAGCATAATCAATACCTTATGTTTGTGAATACCCATTTGCCACCATTATAGCCTTATATTTTTATATACTACCATCTGATTTAAACTTGGGTTTGTATATCCATTTGCATCCAATAGGATTTTTATGTTTAGGCAATTCAGTCAATTCCCAAGTATTGTTTTTCATTATAGATTCATATTCTTCCTCCATTGCATTTCTCCATTCATCATGTTCATTGGCTTCATTAAAACTCATGGGTTCTATTAGTCTCTAAATTTTTCTTGGTTTAAGTAAGAAACCCTTGTCCTAAACCCTCCTTACCCATCCCTCATTTTCTGCTTTCAGCTATTTTCATTTTTTAGATTTTGGATATTTCATGGTTTGCATTAATTTTTTGATGATTTATTTGAGTTTTGATTATGAAAAACATTGTTTAAACTAGAAGTGTCTCCTTTATGCTGTTGAAATTTTCAAAATTCAAGTTGTCAAACGCACTACGGGAATAAGCCTATTCCCGTAGCGCCAAATAATCATGCCATAATGTGTGCCTGCTATCTCGATTTAGTTATGATAACAAGATCATGACTTAAGAGTTTTTGTGTTCCCACGAGAATTTGGTAATCATTTCTAAATCCAACAAGTTCAGAACATAATCGTTATACATGTGTGCAAGGTCCATTTCAAAATCCCCTGTTATTTAAATGATTATTATGTGATCTTTTCGAGTTTTTTTAAGTTCAGCCTTGTAGGGAGAAATATAGGTATCCTTTCAAAGAAAAAAACATATATCAACCATTGCAGGAAGGGAATTTGGAACCATAGGGCATTAGTTGTAGATTTGAGTTTAATGGTGCGAAAGCGAAGCGGACAAGTTGCCAGAATCGAACCAGAAGGTGTCGAACTCCTTGAAGCCTACCCTCATATGGCTCAAAGATTCAGAGATGCTGGGTGGTTTGAGTTCCTCACTACATTTCAAGGATATGAAGAACAAGTTTCCATGGAATATGCTTTGAATTTCGATGGTCATGAGGTCGAGATTGGCAAGATGTTGATGTCGGTGACTGAGCAGACTATAGCCAAGCCTTGCAGGCTCGTGGTTGGAGGGGAAAGATGGTGGAAGAAGGAACACATGGTCACTAATTTTGTGAATCAATTCATCCTTCCAGATAAGCAGAATCCAGATTGGAGAAGGGGAATTCCTCACAGCTGGGTTCGACCCGAATGGCACATTGCCATGGTGGTGATTCATAGATACATCACCTGCGAAGGGAGGTTTTCTTTGATCTACATCTACCATACCAGAATACTAATGCATCTAAATGGTGACTACCCTTTAAACCTTCCTTATTTCCTGCTTAAAAGTTTAACAAAAATATCCAAGAAGGTACAGTCAATTTCCACTAATGCCAAGGGCAGTTTGTTCCATCAAGTCCTGATTAAAACCCTAGTCATGTCTTTCCTGAATGAACTACATAAACCCTGGAATTGGCTCACTGAATCCTTAAAACCTATTACTCAATCCAATAAGCCAAAAAGGGGTAGAGGGAGGAAAACTGTTAAACAGAGTCAAGATATTGCTGATAAAAACCCTGTAAAAGAAGAATCTTTTGATATCAAGGTAACTAAGAAGAGTAGGAGTAAGAGACCTAGATGGGAGCCTGAAAATGAAGTTCTTCCTGAAGAAGATGTCAAAGAAGAGACAGAGTCAGATAATGATCTCATTGCTCAAACTACAGTCAAGTATGAAATGCCATCCACCAGCAAAAAGAACATTGCAGTCAAAGGAAAGAGGAAAAAAGGTGCCTGTGTATCACAAAAACCTTGAAGAAATTCAACCAAGGATACTAATAAGTATAGGATGAACTCAAAAGAAATGTTCAATCCTACCATTAAAGAATAATACACAATAATCATAGATGATGATTCTGAGGATGTTGAAACAAGCCCCAGGAAAAGAGAAAAAAAGACTCCTTTTCCCAAGAAATTTGTCAGCAAAGGAAAGGGAAAACTTACACCACCTACAGGCCCTGTAACAAGAGCTTCAAATAGATTAGCTAAGGATAAAGAGATGGCTAAAGGAATCAGTGAATTCCCTGAAGAAAAACAGGATTACTTGGAAGATTCAGATTACTTACGAGATGTACCTGGAGCTATGGATTCATCAAGTTCTGAAGAAGAACATAGCTTAGAATTGATTTCAAAATACCAGGTTAAAGCCAAAGAACCTAGTATTACTTTAAATCTGAATGAAACTGCACCCTCTAAAGATTGTTCAGGATTCAGGGTCGAGATAAGAACTGATAAGGAAAAGATTAAAGAATTTCAGAAAACCATAAAGTAGTTAAAGAAGGAAAAGATGCAGATAGAACAATGGAATGCTTGCCAGCAGGAAAGAATTCAAAGTCTTAAAAAGAATAAGAAGGAGTAAAGGGCATTGCTTAAGGAACTCAGGGAAATCAATTTCAGACTTTACTAGCATAATGTTGTGTTAACCACAAAGCTCAAACAGAAAAATGCCAAAGCCTCTGCTACGATTTTATCTTAAAGATAACATGAAGATTGGTTACAATTTTGTTTAAAGGTGCTCCAGGAGATATGACAAATAATTACTCGTTTTGATCAAGGAAATTCTAAGACTTCGATCTGATTTACAAAGTCAAACAAAATCCCTTTTTTGTAGATTCAAATGTATTGCTGGCAATGTTTGTTATATCAAGTTGTTGAGCGATGGACTATTTTGGAAATAGTAGCTCAGTTTTTAGTGACATAATTTAGGATCTGGATGCTCTTTGATTCTAGTCATTTAAATCTGTCCTAGATAATAGGATCTGGTAGTTTCATAGTTGTTTTTAAATAGACAGAAGACAAACCTTATGGAGGTCGAAAATTCGGAGATCTATAGAAAATTTTTGTGGAGATTATTGTAAAGGCATGCATGTTCAATTGACACTTAATGGAAAAGGCATATGGATGGTAGACCTTCTCTTTTCTACTCTGTTATTTCATTTTTCATGCTTTAATTTATTATTCAAATTGCAATGCTTTTGGTTCTTGAATGTTAATTTATACAGTGAAGATTTTGCTGTAGAGATAATTTTCAAGTAATGATTTCAAGATGATACCCCTGTTTCTTTATAATATATTGAAACTAAACTTTGTGAAATTGACAAATTGAGGATTTCAATTTCTTTTTCTTGAATTGGTTTACTCCATCTATGTATCTACTTATTATTAAGCCAATGGGATATGCAATGTTTTAATCTTGATTTTCATGCCATGTTGTGAGCTTGACCCAGTTTTCAACCATTATACCAAAACCAAATCATAAAACCTTCAAAAATACTTTGCAATAAAATCAATGATGCCCTAGATTTCCCTTACCAGTCGAGTGAAACTTTAGGGACTAACATTTTTGGCGCCGTTGCGGGGGAGCAAAGAAATGAAGATAACTTCCCTGGGGAAACGACAAGTTTAGATTCAGATCTTGATGGTGAACAAGATTTTGGACATTTTCTAAAGACTGTGATTATTCACCTGGCAACTCCTCTGTAGTAATTATGGCTCCTAAGAAAGAAGAGAAAGGACCTAAAATTCCAAAAAATACTCCACCGTCAAATAAAAGACCAGTAACAAGGAAGAATCCAGATCTCGAGACCGTAGCCGCAGTGCCAGATCCTGAAAAATTATTAAGAAAGCCTAAAGTTCTTCCTGGTCAGTCTTCACATTCAAAAGGGAAATTATCTTCAGAAAATTCTCAGGCAGAATCTTCTGATATCATTAAAACCCAAGCAATGAAGACTTGAAACCCGAAAGTGAAATTAAGCCTATTGTTGAATCTGATACAGTTTCATTCCCAACAAATGTTTCAGAGTTAAGTTCAGAACAAAGGAAGTTGCTTATTGAACTTATTAAATAGGAATTTCCATACTTGTTATCTCAAACTAAAAATTTGAAAGTTCCTAGCACAAGTGTTAAGAGTGAAACCAAAACTTCTTCATCATCTTGTGAATCTTTCTCATCTGAAGATTTTGGAACGCATTATTGTTATTTTGATAATCCTCTATTTTTCAGTTCATTAGCTGATCAAATTCCAGAAGAGAAATCTACATCTATTGAAAGACAAGGTTCAGGAACAATACATATAAGTTGTAAAACACAGGGGATTGTTTCATCCACAGCATCACCCATCTTGCTTACCCCCCAAGCTCTAAACACAACTAATATGGCCGCAGATAGAATGGATCAAATAGTTGCAGCTAGGTATGCTCCCTTGGTACTTCCTCAATTCATGTATGCTTTTCCACCAAATGATTATATGAGATATTTTCCCAGATTTAATGGGGAAGGACCAGTTACTGTTGAAGATCATTTGAGTTTGTTTTATAGTTTTGCAGGCAATTTTAATGTTGAGCATGCTGATGTATGGATGAGATTATTTGTACAAAGTTTAGATGGGGAAGCGAGAAAGTGGTTCAAGAGTTTGCCTGCTAATTCAATAGTTGATATTGTAGCTTTAGATGAGGCCTTTCTCAGTCAATGGGCAGATAAAAAAGATTTTCAGTATTACCTTACTGAATTTGGTTCTTTAATGAGGAAACAAGGAGAATCAATTCCTAATTTTTCCAAAAGGTTCAACTTGATGTACGGCAAAATTCCAAAGGAGATAAAACCTTCAGAGGCATCAGCTAAAATCACTTTTGCCAATGCATTTGATGTTGAATTTTCCTTATTGCTTAGGGAAAGAAGAGCTACTACCCTCAGCCTTATGCAATATGCATATATTGAGGTGGAATCAAACATATTAGCAATAGACAAATTAAAATCTAGAAGTGACAGAGATAGAAAAAAGATAAAGGAGGAGTTACCTTCATCTTCTAATTTAGCATCCGATATTAAAATGGATGAAATGACTAAGATGTTGAAAACTTTGACATCTGATATGGCAAGGTTAAAGATGGAACAAAAACAGCCCAATAGTCCTGCACAGGAGGGCGGTTATAGAAATCTAAATCAATTCAGGAGACCAAATAATGTACCCCAGATTTTACCAAGAGAAAGAAAAAATCAAGATGACCAAAATGTGTTACCTCCTTTTCAGAATAACGCGGTATATGAGGAAGAAAATAATGATGGTACAAAATAAGACTCTGTAGTTCATTTGACTGATTTCGAATCATCTCCTTTACATGTAACACAACAAGAATATGAAGATAATTTGATTGCAAATCAATTTGAGGAAGGGGATGGAGAAGAGATTGTCCAACATGAACCTATAGGGAAAAGGTACAATCTCAGATCTGGTTCTCAGGAACCTAAAGTAGATATACCTATTTCTACAAATAAAGCTAGTACTTCAGGTAATACAGGGGTAATCAACGGTGTTCCCAATGTTCAAATGGATCATTCATTGAAGCAACCTGTCAAAGATAACACTGCTGATATAAGGGAACCAGATAAAAATGTCTCTGCTTTCAATCTA
Organism: Picea engelmannii; assembly: GCA_009831015.1. NCBI lineage: Eukaryota > Viridiplantae > Streptophyta > Pinopsida > Pinales > Pinaceae > Picea > Picea engelmannii. The sequence goes on along the minus strand of ML778054.1, from coordinate 737,060 downwards.
GAACACGAGATCAACAAAATCAAGATTCCAGTACCATTAATAGAACTTCTAAAAGTAGAACCATTCAGAAAAACTGTCCTGAAGGCTCTAGAAGCTCCAGCTCATGTCACTTTCTCATATACAGTCAACCTTGAAGATGAAAACGCTGTCATTACTATTGGACTTCATATTGAAGGCAAAATTGATGCCTCTCCACCTTTTTACATTTCACTAAATATCCATGACAAGATACTGCATAATTGCTTAATGGATTCTGGTGCTTCGCATAATGTTATGCCTAAGGTGGTGATGGAAGAATTAGGGTTAGACATTACTAGGCCATATCATGATCTATATTCTTTTGATTCTAAGAAAGTCAAATCTCTTGGGCTTATGAAAGATGTGGTCGTAACTCTTTCCCAATTACCTATGAAGAGTGTGGTGTTAGATGTTATTGTGGCTGACATACCACCAAAATTCAGGATGCTTCTTTCCAAATCTTGGGCTAAAAAGGTAGGTGGCACTCTACAGATGGACCTAAGCTATGCAACCATACATGTTTTTGGTGGCAAACAACGAAGATTATACAGGGAAATTAGACTGGATTATTTGGTAAGTGATCATGATAATCCCACTAATCACCCTATATATGTTGTAGAAGATGATCTGGGTTCTTCTATTTTTCATATGGATGAGAAAATGGTAGAGGTATCAGTTAGAAAGTCAATAACCGCAGAAGGAGATATTGAAGACCATTTTGTTTGGAAAATGTAATTTGATGGGGCTTGTTCTAAAGAAGGTTCCAGAGCTGGTATTGTCTTCATTTCCCCTACCAAGGAGGTTATTCCAATGTCATATAAACTTGAATTTAACACCACTAATAACATCAGTGAGTATGAAGCTTTGCTGTTAGGTTTGAAAGCTGCAAGAGACATGGGAATAAATAAGTTGTCTTTTTTTGGAGATTCTGAACTTATTGTTCATCAGGTGAGAAACATATATCAAACCAAACAACAAAGATTGAAACAATATAGAAATGAGGTGTGGGATTATGTGGATAATTTCTTCTTGGCATTCAATATTACTTTTTTTCACAGGGATTTAAATCAGCAGGCTGATTCTTTGGCATTTGCAGCAAGCAATTTTAAAACTCCGATGTTTCCTAATTTGAAGTTTCAAATTGAATTCAGACACAGACCTTCAATTCCAGATAATATAAAACATTGGTAGGTTTTTAAAGATGATGAAGGAATTCATAGATTTATGAAAACCATTGATGAGTTTTCTAACATTTCAATTGATCAAGATGATGAAGATGCAGAAGCAGAAATACAAATTGCAGAAATTCTTCAAGATACTATTGCTGGTCACAAGATCATCGAATTGAAGACAAACCATCTGCCTAAGGGTTTGGTTCCATTAGAAAGGTTGTTTGATCACAATGATGTCTCCAAGAAAGTTGTTGTCCAAACAGAAGAAACAGAGGTGGAAGATTGTGACATTAGTTCAGATACAAATCCCAGGTTGGTAAAAGTATCCAGAAAACTATCAAAAAAGCAGAAGAAAGAATATATTGAATTAATGAAACAATATTCATATATATTCGCTTGGTCTTATGAAGATTTGAAAGTGTTTGATATAGAAATTATTCATCATAAAATCCCTCTAAAACTTGGATCAAAACTTGTAAAGCAGAAATTCAGGCAATTCAATCCTTTACTGTTACCAATAATAGAAAAGGAAATGAAGAGGTTTCTAGAAGCAAAAATCAGAGTGCCATTAAGATACTCAAAATGGGTAGCAAACCTTGTACCCATCAGGAAAAAGAACAGAGAGATAAGTCTCTATGTAGACTTTCAGATTCTAAACAGGTGTTCTCTGAAAGATAATTATCCATTACCAAAGATGGATTATATCTTACAAAAGGTTGTTGGTGCAAAAGGAATTTCTATGCTAGATGGATATTCAGGGTACAATCAAATATCAGTAATGGAAGAAGACAAAAAGAAAACAGCTTTTACCACTACATGGGGCACCTTTGTGTATGAAAATATGCCTTTTGGGTTGATGAACGATGGGGCTACATTTCAAAGAGCTATGTATATAGCTTTCATTGGCAAGAAAGACAGGTTTGTGGTAATTTATATTGATGACATGACTGTATTTTCTGCATCAGATGAAGATCATTTACAACATTTGAAGCAGACCTTTGAGAAATGCAGGAAGTACGTCATATCACTTAATCCCAAAAAATCACATTTTTCCATGGAGGAAGGTAAGCTTCTTGGACACATTGTTTCTCCTGAAGGAATTAAAATAGATCCAGAAAGAGTAAAAGCTATTCAGCTAATCGATATTCCGAGAAATAAAAAGTCCATTCAGTCCTTCATTGGTAAAATTAATTTTTTAAGGAGGTTTATACCTAACTTTGTAGATATTGTCAAATACATCACTGACATGTTGAAAAAGGATGCAAAATTTAAGTGGATACCAGAGCCAAGAGAATCCTTTGAAAATATCAAACAGGTTATTGTTCAGGCACCTATTCTAATTAGCCCAGAGTTTTCTAAATAGTTCATGATTTTTTCATTTGCATTAGAAAATACCATAGCCACTGTTCTTCTGCAAAGAAATGAACAAGGTCACGAGCAGCCTATCTCCTTCTTTAGAAAAACCCTTAGGGATTCCGAATTGAAGTATGAATAATAGAAAAGAAGGCTTATGCCTGAGTGAAGGCTTTAAATTCTTTCAGAGTGTATATTCTTCAATAAAAAATTACTGCTTATGTCCCAAGCAGTGCAATCAAAGAAATATTGGTTCAGCCCGATTGTGAAGGTAAGTGGGGAAAGTGGATAACCAAAATCTTGGAATACGATCTCACCATAAATCCTACCCAGCTGATAAAGGGACAAGGTCTCACAAAATTAATGACGGAATCCAATTACAAAGCAATTGGATTATATCGTCTTTCAGATCTGACACAGGACTCTTCTGTTCAGAATGAAGAAATTGATTTACAAATAAACAACAAGTATGTAACTTCAAAATGGTATAAAGACATCGTATTTTTCTTGTTGAATTTTCAATCTCCTCCAGAATTGGATAAATCAAAATACAAATCATTAAAGTTGAGAGCTGTAAAATATTGTATTGTTGATCAGACCCTATTTTGGAAAGATCCCAACGATTTTCTGTTGTGATGTGTGGACGAAAAGGAGGCTAAACAAATCTTTCAAGATTTGCATCATGGTGTCTGCGAATGGAATCATCATTGGAAGGCAACTGCCTTCAAAATTCTGAGAGCAGTCTATTACTGTCCAATTCTATTCTTAGATATTTTTGCCCAGGTCAGGGCATGTGAACCCTGTCAGAAATTTGCCGGAAAATAGAAACTTATATCCATGCCTCTGAAACCAATCATTGCCCATGGACCGTTCCAACAGTGGGGATTAGATTTCATTGGAGAGATTAATCCCACTTCATCAGGGCAACATAGGTGGATTCTTACGGCCATTGATTACTTTACAAAGTGGATAGAAGCAATTCCGACTCGAAATACGACAGACAAAGTAATCATGGAATTTCTAGAGGGATATATTTTTTCCAGGTTTTGATGTCCTAAAAATTTGGTCACTGATAATGCACATGCCTTTAAGTCGAATTCCATGCTTGAATTCTGCAATAAATACAATATCAAATTGGTTCATTCTACTCCCTACTACCCCCAGGGGAACGGATTGATGGAATCTTCCAATAAGTCACTGGTAAGGATTATCAAAAAGTTGCTGGCAGAAAATAAAAAACATGGGATTCCAATTTGAAATTTCCTTTATAGGCTGATCGCATCAGCAACAAGAAAGCTACTGGGACATCTCCCTTCCAGATGGTATATGGCACATAAGCTATCCTTCCAACTCAATTGGGCCTGCCAGTTTTGAATTTTTTGCAAGAAGAACAAGAAGAACCCAATGATGTACAAAGAAGGACTTTTCATCTCATTGAAGTTCAGCAGGCTAGAGAACAGGTTAACCAAAAAGTTTCACCTCATCAGAACAAAATCAAGGCTACATTTGATAAAGGAACCAAGAAAGATGTTTTCAATGAAGGAGAATTGGTATTGAGATGGGATGCCAGGAGAAAAGATAAAGCAAAACATGGAAAGTTCGATAATCTGTGGTATGGTCCTTTCAGGATAACCAAGGTAATGAACAATAATACCTTTCTCGTACATAATTTAGATAACACTGAAATTTTTGGGGGCCCAGTGAATGGGAGGTTCTTGAAGCATTATTTCATCTAAAGACACGTCAAGTTAGAAATAGTACAATAGGTTTTTTTTCAATAAAGACTCCATATACCCAATGGACTTGTTTTTACAGTTATGCAGAGAATAAAAGACAGACAGTCACAGGGAAATAAATGAAACAGAGGTAAAGGAAAGGCAACGATCTGTAGTTCTTGGAGTTTAGTATCAAAAATCCATCCCCAGAAGGAGCCAATGTTAGTCTCTAATTTTGTCTTGGTTTAAGTAAGAAACCCTTGTCCTAAACCCTCCTTACCAATCCCTCATTTTCCGCTTTCAGCTGTTTTCATTTTTTAGATTTTGGATATTTCATGGTTTACATTAAATTTTTGATGATTTATTTGAGTTTTGGTTATGAAAAACATTGTTTAAACTAGAAGTGTCTCCTTTATGCCATTGGAATTTTCAAAATTCAAGTTGTCAAACACGCTATGGGAATAAGCCTATTCCCGTAGCACCAAATATTCATGCCATAACGTGCACCTGCTATCCCGATTTAGTTATGATAACAAGATCATGAGTTAAGAGTTCGTGTGTTCCCACGAGAATTTGGTAATCATTTCTAAATCCAACAAGTTCAGAACATAATCGCTATACACGCGCACAGGGTCCATTTCAAAATCCCCTGTTATTTAAATGATTATTATGTGATCTGTTCGAGTTGTTTTAAGTTTAGCCTTGCAGGGAGAAATACAGGTATACTTTCAAAGCAACATGCATATATCAACCCTTGCAGGAAGGGAATTTGGAACCAGAGGGCTTTAGTTGCGGATTTGAGTTTAATGGTGCCAAAGAGAAGCGGACAAGTTGCCAGAATCGAACCAGAAGGTGTCGAAATCCTTGAAGCATACCCTAAGATGGTTGAAAGATTCAGAGACACTGGGTGGTTTGATTTCCTCACTACATTTCAAGGATATGAAGAACAGGTTTCCATGGAATTTTCTTTTAATTTCAATGGTCATGAGGTCGAAATCGAAAAGATGTTGATGCTGGTGACAGAAAAGACTATAGCCAAGGCTTGCAGTCTTGTGGTTGGAGGGGAAATATGGTGGAAGAAGGAACACATGGTCACTAAGTTTTTGAATCAATTCCTCCTTCCAGATAAGTAGAATCCGGATTGGAGAAGGGGAATTCCTCGCAGCTGGGTTCGACCCGAATGGCACATTTCCCTGGTGGTGATTCACAGATACATCACCTACGAATAGAGGTTTTCTTTGATCTACATCTACCATATCAGAATATTGATGCATCTAAATGATGACTATCATTTAAACCTTCCTTATCTCCTGCTTAAAAGTTTAACAAAAATGTCCAAGAAGGTACAGTCGATTTCCACTAATGCTAAGGGCAGTTTGTTCCATCAAGTCCTGATTAAAACCCTAGTCATGTATGCCTTGAATGAACTATAGAAACCATGGAATTGGCTCACAGAATCCTTAAAACCTATTACTCAATCCAATAAGCTGAAAAGGGGCAAAGGGAGGAAAACTGTTAAACAGAGTCAAGATATTGCTGATAAAAACCCTGTAGAAGATGAATCTTCTGATATCAAGGTAACTAAGAAGAGTAGGAGTAAGAGACCTAGATGGGAGCTCGAAAATGAAATTCTTCCAGAAGAAGATGTCAAAGAAGAGATAGAGTCAATAATGATCTCATTTCTCAAACTGCAGTCAAGTATGAAATGCCATCCACCAGCAAAAAGAACGTTGCAGTCAAAGGAAAGAGGAAAAAAGGTGCGCGTGTATCACAAAAACCTCGAAGAAATTCAACCAGGGATACTAATAAGTATAGGCTGAACTCAAAATCAATGTTCAATCCTGCCATTAAAGAAGAAAACACCATAATCATAGATGATGATTCTGAGGATGTTGAAACAAAGACCAGGAAAAGAGCAAAAAAGACTCCTTTTCCCAAGAAATCTGTCAGCAAAGGAAAGGGAAAACTTACACCACCTACAGGCCCTATAACGAGAGATTCAACTAGATTAGCTAAGGCTAAAGAGATGGCTAAAGGCAGCAGTGAATTCCCTGAAGAAAAACAAGATTACTTGGAAGATTCAGATTACTTACCAGATGTACCTGGAGCTATGGATTCATCAAGTTCTAAAGAAGAACATAGCTCAGAATTGATTTCAAAATACTAGGTTAAAGCCAAAGAACCCAGTATTACTTTAAATCTGAATGAAACTGCACCCTCTAAAGATTGTTCAGGATTCAGGGTTGAGAGAAGAACTGATAAGGAAAAGATTAAAGAATTTCAGAAAACCATAAAGCAATTAAAGAAGGAAAAGATGCAGATAGAACAGTGGAATGCTCGCTAGTAGGAAAGAATTCAATGTCTTAAAAAGAATAAGAAGGAGAAAAGGGAGTTGCTTAAGGAACTCAGGGAAATCAATTTCAGACTTTACTGGAATAATGTTGTGTTAACCACAAAGCTCAAACAGAAAAATGCCAAAGCCTCTGCTATGATTTTATCTTAAAGATAACATGAAGATTGGTTACAATTTTGTTTAAAGGTGCTCCAAGAGATATGGAAAATAATTACTCATTTTGATCAAGGAAATGCTAAGACTTCGATCTACTTTACAAAGTCAAATGAAATCCCTTTTTTGTAGAGTCAAATGTATTGCTGGCAATCTTTGTTATATCAAGCTATTGAGCCATGGACTATTTTGTAAATAGTAGCTCATTTTTTAGTGACATAATTTAGGATCTGGATACTCTTTGATTCTAGTCATTCAAAGTTGTCCTAGATAATAGGATCTGGTAGTTTCATAGTTGTTTTTAAATAGATAGAAGACAGACCTTATGGAGGTCAAAAATTTGGAGATCTATAGAAACTTTTTGTGGAGATTATTGTAAAGGCATGTATGTTCAATTGGCACTTAATGGCAAATGCATATGGATGGTAGACCTTCTCTTTTCTACTCTGTTATTTCATTTTTCATGCTTGAATTTATTATTCAAATTGCAATGCTTTTGGTTCTTGAATTTTAACTTATACAGCGAATATTTTGCTGTAGAGATAATTTTCAAGTAATGATTTCAAGCTGATACCCCTGTTTCTTTATAATATATTGAAACTAAACTTTGTTAAATTGACAAATTGAAGATTTCACTTTCTTTTTCTTGAATTGGTTTACTCCATCTATGTATCTACCTATTATTAAGCCAATGGGATATGCAATGTTTGAATCTTTATTTTCATGTCGTGCTGTGAGATTGACCCAGTTTTCAACCATTATACCAAAACCAAATCATAAAACCTTCAAAAATACTTTGCAATAAAATCAATGATGCCCTAGCTTGCCCTTACCAATTGAGTGCAACTTTAGGGACTAATAGGTTCTATGACATTTTAAATGCTACTCATTAGGGCATAGTCTCTATACCTCTCAGGGAGCTGAACTTGTCGTGAATATATTCTCAACTGATTATCTTCCTCCCCACTTTGTGAAGATCTGTCCTCACCTCTAGGTGAACTGTGACTTGTCCATATCACTGAGTCCTTCTTCTTGTTGTTGTTGTCTCTGCGGTTGTGGTTGTTTCTGTGGTTGTTTTTGTGATTATTGTTGTTGCCGCTTCTCTTCTTTAACTCCTTCATCAAGAAGTATGTGCCATTCCTCATGACTGTTGTCATCATGATTTCCTGCTTCCTTCTCATGGAAAAGTACATGTCTACTCGCAAATACTTAGTGAGTAGAAGGATCAAACAGTTTGTATGCTTTGAATTTAGAACAATACCCTATGAAAATTCATTTAATGTCTTTAGCATCCAATTTCTTCCTATTCTCCTTTTGAATATGTGAAAAATCCTTACACCCAAATACTTTCAAATTATCAACTACAGGTTTGGAACCATACAAGGCTTCAAAAGAAGTAATATTATCAAGACACCTTGTTGGACTTATGTTCTTTAAGTAAACTATAGTATTTATGGCTTCATCCCAAAATGTATTTGAGAGATTCTTACCTTTCATCATACTATGTGCACACTCTACCAGAGTTCTATTTTTTCTTTCAGCCACTCCATTCTATTGTGGAGTGTGGGGTACTATAAATTGTTGTACTATTCCATGATCTTTGTAAAATTTGACGAAGTCCCCTGATTTATACTCTCCCCCTTGATCTGAATGGAGGATTTTGATGGTTTTCTTTTCTTCTTTTCCACCATGGTTCTGAATTCCTTAAAGTACTCAAAAACATCACTTTTTATTCTAAGGAAATAAACCCATGTGTATCTTGTGCAATAATCAATAAATAACAGAAAGTAAAATGCACCTCCTAAGGACCTAGTCTGCATAGGTCTACAAACATCAGTATGCAAAAGATCTAACACATCTCGCCTATTCCTATCAGGATTAGAGGGTAATTCATCTCTGTGCATATTTCCTAATGCACATCCTTCACAAGCAACATTCTCATTTTTTAACATGGGAAGTCCTTCAACCATATTTTGTTTCTGTAATAACAATAAATCGAGATGATTGATGTGACCATAACTTTGATGCCAAAGAATCTCTATTGGCATAGTTGCAGACGTCAGTGCGGGACGTTCTTTGTTGGTAAAATCAAGTTTATATAGGCCTCCTACTTTGAATCCCATTGCAACAGTTTTGAATTGCTTCAACAGATCCTTCACTATGCAATAATTCTTGAATAATTCAACCTTCAAGTTGTGATATGTAATGGTGGACACAGAGATCAAATTTTTCTTTATCCCTGGCACATACACCACATTGTGAATGTGACGAACAGTACCATTCGACAATGTCACAGGAATGTCTTTGTATCCCTTAATCTGATGAGCGCAGTCATCTCCAAGATATTTGATGGCTCCATTCTGTGTTTCTTTAAAATTAATGTACCACAACTTATTGCATGTCATATGTACTGATTCTCCGAAATCCACAAACTAGGCATCACTATCATCCGCTTTAGAAGATAAATAAGCATTGGAAACAAATAGTCTAAGATCCTGTGAATCAAAATTCGGGGGGTTCATCAATATCATCACTAGCAATAAATAACCTGAGATCAGGATTTGAATATTCTTCTGCATAATGAGTTGTATATTTTCTAGGTTTATTCCTAACCTCATCACTCTTCTTATTATGATAGTATTTAATGAGATGTCCAGGTCGACCATAATAAAAACAACTCTTTGACTCATTCTTGTTAGAGGGAATACCTTGATTTAGTCATGGAGATTGTCTTCTCTGCAATGAAGGGCCTCTCTACAATGAACTGCCTACTCTGCCTCTTTCTCCTGATCTCCCTCTCACAGATATTTTATTTGACCATCGTGCCAAATATGAATTCTGAGACTTCAAATTCCCGCGCCTCTCTTCCTCTTGCAGCAAAATTCCTGTCAATTCTTCAAAAGTAGGAGGTTTCTCCCTTACTGCGAGACCTGTTATGAACATCTGATAATCTTCTAGCATACCATTTAAGGTAATAGTGACAGAATCAGTGTTGGAAATTGTTTCCCCTATATTTCTGAGCTTGACTTTCACCTCTTTAATTCGACCCAAAAATGAACTAACATATTCATTTCCATCCATCTTAATGCCTAGCAATTTAGTTTGTAGGAACAGAATACGATTTGTGTTGCTAGTTTCATATAAATCTTTAAGCGTTGTCCATGTTTCAGTAGAAGTTGTAGCTTCTCTAATATGTGGAATTATGCTATCTTTAACAGACATACAAAACAATACCTTTCCCTTGTTTTCGCTCTTCTCCCAATATTGGATCTGTGTTACTATCCTACCGACAGTCACATCAGGTTTCTCTTCATATCCCTTTGCAATGGTCCAGACACCATAGCCCTCCATCAGGGTCTGCATTTTGAATTTCCAGTTAATGAAATTTGTCCCATATAATTTGTTGGCTTTGTTGAGGTAGGTCTCTTCCAGAGGATTCTCCATATCTGCAAGTGCCTGCTCATTCAATCAGACAATAGATCATTGTATCACCAAACACACTTCAATCCTGAAGGTGGTGAATCACTAAGAATACGCAAATAACCCCAGCACACCCTTCCTCTCTGGGTTGTTGTGCTAGAATTTTGAATGCACAAACTTTTGTTTTTATAAAACAAATGTCCACACAATAAACCTCACAAATTATATCCACTTTAATAAACTTTAATATCCACTTTATAAAGTTTATACCTCAAAAAATATCCACTTAATAAACTTTATACCTCACTCATGAATGGTAAATTTTATACCTTACAAAAAATTATCCACTTTTGAATCATTAGGCATCCATCATTGGCCATACACACATTCATCCACCTTAATAAATAAAAAAATCATGCTTCGTGAAAAAAACCTTCACGATTTTTTCACGGTCCTCCTGCCTCGACCTGCTCTCATGGATCCACCCCAAAGACTCACGCTTATCAAAACAAAACGGTCAGTGATCCTTGGACAAATGAAGGGGAGCTAGCGCTTGTGTACAATTGAAGGGTGAGCACTGGGCAAAGCTTACAACACTCTCTTCATGTGGAAGGGGGAGAATCGGCACACAAGAGCTCTTAGAAGAATTCAACGGGAGAGCTAATCATCCAATATTTTTAGTTTCATAAGTGTGAGAGCATCAATGCTCCTCTAACACTACATAGGGGGGCGCTGCTGATTTTTCTAAAATTAATTCGAGATCTTGCTCTTGGATCTAGCCTAAGAGAGAGGGTTCTCTCGGATCTCCAACATGGGCTCTGATACCAACTTATAATTAGGAGAAACTGACACTAGTGAGAATACGCTCACAATCTCTTATTGAATGAAGACTGATTACATCATTATATAGGAACTGGTTCTACTTAGGTGGTTACAACAAACACCAGGAAAATAGGATCTACATTAACTGAGATGTAGAGTTCATCTACGTAACTATCAATTGCTCCATTATTTCCAAGTGTAAGAAGGCTAGGTGGTAGCATAATAGGCTAGAGCAAGGAGCGAAGCCTATTTAGATTCCATTCCTACAACAACAAGTCGATTGGGTCCATGAATTAATTCGAAAAAGCTTATGAAATGCAATTTTCTATATATCAAACCTATCGTTGGCATTGTTCGTTGACATAATCTTCCACTGAGGTCTCAAACTAGTATTGTTCTGTGGAAAAATAGTCGATTGAATACATTTCAAGTGATTTCATTTGTCCAATCAGGCAGGTAGCGGGATAACAAGGCTTAAGAGAGGTAAGTGAAAAACCTTTTATGAAGTTAAGTTACTAAAACCTTAATCTCCTTAGGTCAGACCAGAGCTTTCATCCTTTTCTTTAAATCCCATAGCTTTCATCCTTTTCTTGAAATCCCTTTACCTTTATCGAAAATGAAGCTATAGGGAAAAATATGGGTTGGCCTAGCCCAACTGGGACAAGTTGTTCTTAACCTGATGGAGCTGGTCCCGCATGGTTGGGATATCCTCTACCATTCTTTCAAAAACTCATAATAGAACCCAAACATCCAGCTCATATAGGTTTTGAATTGTCCCGGTTCTCCAAAAAAAATCCAATAGAAGATCTACTAGGTAGGATTCCATCTCCATAATTAGATTTCCCTCACGCTTGCCCATAATAATGGAACGTTGACTGGATCATCATCATCCAGGTTATGGTGGTTTTTTCTCATCGTGGGCTCCCCCGAAGACACCTTGGTGGGATTTGAACTTCGACCAATAAGCTCATCCCAATTGATGTTTTGGGCTCACAAAAGGAAAAACACCAAATGAATGAAAGTTTTGAAATCTAGCTGGCCCAACCAAACGAGCCAACCCCATCGATTCAGGTTGTTTAGTCTGGATATGGGGGTTCTAAGGATATCACCTATTCAACATGAAATTTTCAGTATCTTATATATATAGGTATATTTAAGGAATTCAGCGCATACCCTACCAAACCCTCCCTTATTTTATAAGGTGACAAGAGTTCCTTGCCTATTTATTTTCTCTAGTATTATGGAATAAATATGGAAAAATCCAAGCCCGATGATTTACCTAGGATCAAGATGGTCCAAAGCATGCACTGGATGAATAGAATCTACTAATGTCCAGAGCATGTAATAATCTTGCCTCTTTCTCCCATCACAAGGAACCCAACGACCCTTTTCCCAACAATGTAACCATCACTTAAAGTTTGAAAGAGGGAGGTTACCCCAAATTAGGAGAGGAAAGTGAATCTGAAATCTGAGAGATTCATGTGTGGGTAGTCGTAGAAGTAGGTATGGTTTCCTTGTAACCTTAACATATGTAGCATTTTGTTTGGACTTAGTTCAGTAATAGAAGGTAGTGAGTTTAGCTTTCCAAGTGAATCTACTCCTACCTTTTCTCCCTCCACATCACGATCTCCTGCCTCTTCCTCTGTTGGTGATGGGCCATCTTAGGGGTCTCAATAAAAAAAAGTAAACTCCCTCTTTTTTCTTAGATATTGGTGCGGGTAAACTGGGAGATATACACATGGAACTATAACTTGATGTGGAAGCTCTCTAGCTTCCACCTATGCCCCCTGTTAGCACCATAATTTTTATAGTTAGAGTTATTTCTAGATGAGTCATAGTTCATGTGTCAAAGCATGTGAGGTTAAGAACTGAATAACAAACAGGTTGAAATCATCAAGTAGCGGGTATGGCCCTTCGAGTCAGGAAAGGTCGTAATGATTAGTCATGTGCAACTTGTAAAGGTCCCTTTCCTGAAAGATCGAGCCTTGTCAGAGAAGGGAAATTTACATGCCAGAGATCGAGGCAAGTTGTTGGGATAAAGGTCACATCGATAGATATAACGAACATAATCACCTAATTATGAATTAAGAAAGGTAAAAAATCACGACACTCCTATCATGTATACTCTGTCGCTCTTATCATTTGTACTTTTCACACTTCAAAGTGTGCCCATCGCATGAGTTTGCTATGCAAATATTCAAGTTTCTTCCAAACTTCTCATCGCCATGGATTTATCGTCCTCTGACATGATTCCATTCCTTACATGTTCAAGTATAAATAGTGGTCACCATGCTTACCTCTCCTTTACTTTCCATATTTGTGCGTTGTCTATCATTTTTTCTGCAAGCCTTGGAGCCCTTCACTATGTGAAATATGATTGTCATCATTCATATTGTAAGTCTCTTGATTCAAGTTGTTGTGTCTCCTCCATCATTTTCAGTCATTGTTTAAAGTCTATTGAAGTTCGTTTCAAACTAGCGTGTTGGACAATATTTCTTCTCACGGTTAGCCTTTCTTCTTTGGAGTTTCCTCATGTCACACTGAATTTCTCACTACACCTAAAGTCTTTGTCTCGCAACAAATCTCCCAATACTTTTTTACTACGCTGGAATTCTCCGTCACGATTTCCTACTACAAAAAGCCTCCTATCACTAGCTTCCACCATTTTGAGTTCCCCCACTGCACTGAAATTTTCCATCGTGCCTTATTACCGTGCTGTGAACTCCTTGGGATGATTTTGCATGTCATGCAAAGTTCTGCGACTACATTTTTTACAGTCTCTGTGAAGCTCATCATTCTTGGTTTCCGCGTAGAGAGGGTGTTACCCTTCATTACCATGCACGTGAGGCAAATATATACTGGCATCACGACAATGTTCCAAATCCTAAGAAAGAAAGTGAGAAGTGGTATGGCCATGAGGTCTGAGCCTCAAGACCTAGAATTAATAAACAAAGATCCAGAAATCAGGGCATCTTTTGAATAGGTTGGATGTATGCATTTTTGCAAAAATATCAAAGGGTACAATGTGAAGCTGGCTGAGCATTTCGCCCTCAATTTTATTGGGTTCTGTGTGACGATTGTGAGAATCACATTCCGAGTGACAGAGGAAACTTTGTCAGTTGCAATGGAGATCCCTCTGCATGGTGAAAAATAGTTTAAAGGAATGCCTTTAGAAAAAAAAATTCTATGAATACTTTATCAAGCCCAACTTCCTAAATGGGAAAATTGGATCTGACATTCCAAGTCAGTACCTCAAGGAGACTTTCCAAAAGATCCTAAAGGTTATCAGAATATATTTCACCTGTGAAGGAAGGTTTGACAAAGTCTACCCATATCACATCAAGCTGTCAATGCACTTCATGGGGAAAAACCCTTTGAATCTATCGTTCTTCTTGCATCGAAGCTTGGAAAAATTGGAAGACAAGGTCTAGGCTGAGGCTGACCAAACGGGGAACAATTTATCCCATTTTTAATTAATCAACATGTTGGTGGTCGAAGAATTGAGAGGTTTGAAAAAATAGTGCGATTCATTTTTTATTTCGGCTAACATCCCCAACGACCCCAAGGGAGACATTCCTCTATCTGTGAGGGAAACAACATTCCACAGTACGGGGGAAAGAAGGGAAGATGTCAAGGGTAAAGGAAAAGGTAATAAAAGACTCAGCATCCCACCAACCAGCACCATGGAAAAGAGGAAGTCTATGATTAAGAAGCCCGAGGAGATCCAAGCTTCTAGTGAACCGCACATCCAGTCTATTGTCGAGAGATTACTCATGCGCATCATTCGGATAGACTGTGCTAAAGTTCCAAGCATGAGAATTGGTGAAAGGCAGAGGAAGTTAGGTGATGAAAACGTGAATGATTAGGAGTCGTCGCAGTAGCTGAAGCAAGTGCAACTCGCTATCGCTGAAATGTATCAAGAAAACAGAGAATTAATAAGACAGTTGGCATAAAGGAATATTGAGGCACCAACGTTGTAGAGTTGAGTAGGGAATGCAAATTGGCTCAAAATATAGCTCAAGGAGGCACAAGATGTAATTATCCATCTACGGGAGGAGCATAGGGTGTCATAAGAAAGAACTAAAGAGAATTTCAAGGAATGGAGACCATCCATGGATAACACTCGCATATCGCTTTCCGCACAAGAAAAACTGAAAGGAAATGTGGTCTTGTGGAGACAAGTAAAGAATCTGAAAAAATAGAACTGGTCTCTTCAAAAAACAATCAGATTTTTAAGGTTGCAGGTGAGGCCAAAGGAATGAGTGAGACATACCCATTTTGTCTTTTTTGATTGTGGCATGGAATCTTTATCCTTGCATATCATGTTTCATGTCAATAATAAGAATTCTAACGTGGAACCTACGCAATGAATATTCGTCGTGCAGATGTTGTAAACTGACCTACTAACGAGGGAAGGTGTAAGTGAAATGCATGCCATTTTTGGAAGAGATGCATGGCCTCCCAACCATTGTTTCCACCTGGAGTTGCACGAGCGACCGCAATTGAACATTCGCTACACCAACTTGCCATGGGAATATTGCATCTAGTAATTGTGCAACAACAACCAGATCCTGTTATACAAAGGTGATAGAGTTTCTAATAGTGTGCTCGATTACTTGAGCACCCGTTGAAAGAAAACATTGATTTCTCACAACATGGTGACTGAATCTTACTCATGACCTAATCTCACTTGTGACTGAATGATTGAAACAACTGCATGGGTTATGTTATGATTGGGTGAAGTCAAGTTTCTATTTTTGGTAAATTCTATTGAAAACATTGTCTGGGGGAGGGGGGTAACTGAATCCGAGTTTCTAGGGGAAGGTAGTTTGAGTCATAGCAGCCTGATGGGGCGTTATTTTTCTATACATTGTACCTTTTCAATGTAAGTTGGTTAGGAAAATAAGTTTACATAGAGGACTCTTGAATGTAATCTTTGAATCTGAACAGAAATAACAATGAAGAGGTCCTGAAGCTTTGACGAAAATATTCTAATGGTAGTGGTTTGATGTATTGTGATCCTATCTTTGTATGTATGTCTTGTTTCCTTTAAATTCATGGTTGTTCCCTTTATTTAAATTTGAATGTTCATCCAGTTTAAAATTCATCGTGGGGTTCTTTAGACTCAACCATTTAAACTCTATGTTTTTCTTCCAAGTAAGTTAGAAATCACCTTTAATGGTGCTCTGGTTTGATTCATGTCCTCCTTTATTCCTCCATACATGACGACATTTAAACTGGAAGAACATCTCCTATTTATCCTTTATCCTCTCAAACTTTCCTTTACCGGTCATTGATTTCTCTCATTTTCATAAGGTTGACTCCATAGCCCAAAGTTTTTTATTTCCTTTCCAGCGAAACCAGAAAAATTTCTCAAACATTAAATCTAGCCAACAATCCAAAGTCATTATCTATCAGAGACTAGGTCTCAGAGAGAGCCCTCTCTATATTGGAAAGGAAAGTTTCTAGTCTTAAAGTCGGTCTGTACATTACCTTGGTAGTTTGTTGCTCTTCAGCCCGACAATTTACCAAGTGCTAACATCTTGGTGTCGTTTTCAGGGATGAAATTGAAAATTTTCCTTAGGAACATGACTAAATATGTAAATTTTATCCCTAAGGGTAATAGTGGCTCAGAGAGCTATATTGGCTGAAATTTATTTTACCCCGATGACTTCATTAAATAAGACCAGTAGCATAGAGCAGTCTTAATTAGAAATCTTGGCTCCTAAGAAAGTTTACACTAGGGCGAACCCTGATCTAGAGCCTGCAGCATCTGTGTCTGATCCTGAAAAAATTATGCACAAAGGAAAGGAAATGATAGAGGACACTTTATATTACATGGACATGAGCCTATCTTTACCTAAATACGGAGTAAAAAACATTGACAACCTTGACTTCGATTTACTATTTGAACAAATTCTGTTTAGGTCCATATCAGAATCCTATTTGAATGAAATAATTTTGGATGAGAAAAGGTTCCAATATTTGATACCAACCAACCCCCCTCGAACTACCATAATCCCCACTCATACCATCCAGCCAGTGAAAATCCCTCCAAGATTCATGGCTTCCAGGCTTGCCCCTCTCACCTTGCCGACCTAATTACATGATTTTCCTCAGAATTAAAATCATAGAATTAAATTTTACAATGTCGAAGGAAGTGCTTCAACCCAAAAAAGCTTAGATTGGTTTAATGATTTTGTTGACCTAGAAGAGGTATATCATGAGGATGTGAAAATGAGATTATTTGTGCAGAGTCTCTCAGGGGAGGTCAAAAAATGGTTCAAGGCCCTTCAAGCAGCGAGCATCCCTGATTTTGCAACTTTTGAAACATTGTTTCTTGCCAGATGGGGTGATAAAAAGAATCCTCTCAAGTTACTAACTTAGTACGACAACATAAAACTATCACAAAATGAAACATTTCAAGAGTTCTCGGCCAGATTCATGAAGGTTTACAATTCTATTCCCACAAAAGTCAAACCTCCTTCGGGAGCTTCCCAGCTTTGATATGTTGATTATTTTGACAATGATTTTTCGGTGTTGTTAAGAGAAAGAATATTGGATGCATTAGATGATATGATGAGCGACATTATTGAATTCAAATTAAATCTGATGGCATCGAGAAATATCAAACATAATTTCGACAAAAACGGGAAGAATACCTAAGAGGATGAGTAACCCTCTACATCTCAATCATCAGATGAAAATTTTGACTTGATGATGAAGACAATTGAAAGACTCATGGAAAGAATGTTCATGGAGAACAAGCCTGCCACGAGGGAGAAAAATGATTTCCATCCCATAAATCAAAATTTTGAAGAGCCCCAGTTCCACAGATCAGGCAAAGAGACCAGATAGATCAAGGTGATTAGAAGATAAGACCTGCTTTCCAAAAAAAAAATGCAAACAAAGACTTTGATCAAATAATCAAATACCAAATGCATTGTTGTGATGATAAAAAAACATATGTGTTCTTCACAAAAGGAGAGCATGGTCAATTTATGGATGCGAATGACGAGTTTATGTGGGATAATTATGGTATATTGCCATCAGAAACATAGGAGTTTAATAAAGGATACCACAATGCTATTATGCAGTTTCAGAAATAGTATAACCTCAAAAGTAAAAAGGTGCCTGCAGAGCTTCCAAAGGAAAATCCCACAAGGGAACTCCAGATGAACACTACTTCTTCAATCCAACTAAAGAAAAATAATGTAGTAAGGGATGTAATGGAGAAAGGAAAATCAAAGGAATAACCCCTAAATAAAGCGCCTGAGGAAAGAAATGAACCGATCGTCAAAGAGGTATAAAAAGGTCCTCCTCCTTTTAATTTTGAAAGAAAAATGGCTAAAATCAAAATCTTTTTTCTGTTCAATGAGCTGATCAAGAAGGGAGAGTATAGAAATCAGATCATTAAAATTCTAAAGATGGAAGAAGCTCCTGACTCCTTGAACATACAATATGGCTACCTAGCTATCTTGTTTGGCCCACGCGTAGAAGAAAGTGGTGATGTTGATGATGTTCCTCCTTTCTATGTTAGCCTTAAAATTCATGGCATGACCTTACATAATGCCATGATAGATTCAGGTGCATTGCATAATCTCATGCCCAAGGTGGTCATGGATGAGTTAGGCTTGGATGTTATAATACCTTATAAAAATCTTTTCTCTTTTGACTCATGGAAGGTGAAATGCTTGGGCTTGATCAAATATTTGGTTGTATCATTGTCTCAAATCCCATCGATAAATATGGTCATCGACGTGATGGTTGCTAACATTCCCCCAAAATTTGGCATGTTGTTATCTAGATATTGGTCTGCAAAATTAAAGGGAACCTTGCATATGGACATGTCATATGCTACTATCCTTGTTTTTGTCCAAGAAAGGAGATTGTACAGAGAGGTGTTTCTCAAGTACATGGTGAGTAGCAAAACCCAACCAAATAATCATCCCATCTACTATGTTGACATTGAAGTTGGCTCCTCTAATTTTTATAATAACTTGATTTTTGAAGAGGGGAAGCCAACAACTATCATGACTGTCGAAGAAAAAATCGAACATCGAACGGAGGAAATTATAGATCATAGAAGCAATGCGTAAAATGAAATGTGGAATATGAGCTCTGATGGAGATGTTAGTAGGGAAGGAGTCAGAGCTGGTGTGTGGATTAACCCTCCCAAAGTGGGTACAAAACTTTGTTTTTACAAGCTCTCCTTTGATTGTACCAATAATATGGTTGAATATGAGGCATTGATATTGGGTTTGAAGACTTTAAAGGAATTTAGTTCTAGAAGGATAGATGTACATGGAAATTCTGAGCTCATCATTAGCTAGGTAAAAGGTATATATTTGTCCAAGCATCCTAGATTTAGAGCATATAATAATTTAGTGTTGGATCTCCTTAAAGAGTTTTCAGAATACAATTTTTCAGTGATTCCTAGGGGGGAAAATCAAATTGCAGATTCTCTGGCTACTTCAGCTTCGGTGTTCAAAATCCCAATTTTTCCAAATAAGAAGTATGAAATTGAAGTCAAACACAGGTAACATTAAATATTGGCAAGTGTTTGAAGATGATAAACAAGTAGAGAGATTCCTCCAAATGAGTGATGAATTTGCTAATGTGAATATTGAAGATGAGTGTTGTTGTGAGGAAAATGAAGATGCAACTGTGTTCAGCAACAATTAACTTTTTCAGAATTAGATAGTTGGAAGGGATATAGTGCAGCTGAAAAACAACATTATCCCTAAATGCATGGTCCCATTAGAAAATTTGTTTAACAAAAATGATGTAGCTAGAAATCCTAAAATCACCGAGAATGATTAGGATATAGAAGATTGCAACATCGGTAATCAAGAAAATCCTAATATCTTCATACTGTAAAAAACACTCAGTCCATATATCAAACAAAGATATATCATCCTTATGAAAGACTTCCTTCATGTTTTGGCATGGAGTTATGAAGATTTCAAGTGTTAGAAAAACAGGACCGCAGAGCAATAAAATAAAACAAATGTAGAAATAAAACATAGAAGACACACAATACAAGAGAGACACAGATTTATGTGGTTCACCCAGTGTGGGCTACGTCCACCAGATAAATTGCCAGGTCCTTCCTTTATTATTATCCAGCAAATGAAGGGATACAACCTACAGCAAAACCCACTGTAACTTCTTCTTCTTTCTCTCACAGTCTCCTGTTAGAAAACAGGACCGCGGAGCAATAAAATAAAACAAATGCAGAAACAAAACACAGAAGACACACAATACAAGAGAGACACAGATTTACGTGGTTCACCCAGTGTGGGCTACGTCCACCAGAGAAATTGCCAGGTCCTTC